>OX328123.1:149291228-149323728 GCA_946811695.1 Gonocerus acuteangulatus | reverse complement strand
GCTCCGAACCATATCCCTTTAACAACGTATTTTCGTCTGCTCTAGAAACTTTTCTGATAAAAATGTGACGCATTTGTCGTAAATCGATTTTTTTTCTAGATCAATTTCATTTGCTTGCTCGCTTTTATTTGTTTTGAACCTCACAGTGGGGTCAATTATATAAGCGAGTTCGCTTTTATTTGTTTTGAACCTCACAGTGGGGTCAATTATATAAGCGAGTTCGCTTTTATTTGTTTTGAACCTCACAGTGGGGTCAATTATATAAGCGAGTTCGCTTTTATTTGTTTTGAACCTCACAGTGGGGTCAATTATATAAGCGAGTTCGCTTTTTGTTTTAAATGCGACGATATCCGCAAACCTGGAGGATCCTTCATCGTTAATACAGTGCACCTCTTCGATGCAGCGATAGTTCTTTTCCTCTAGGAGTTGAATCAATTTATGCTTGACGTGGCGACGAGTGATGAGAAGCATGTTATGTGGACATTTTCCCAGCACAAGTGCGGTATATGTATATACCTATATATACCTATATATACATATATATATATATATATATACATATATATATATATATATACATATATATATATATGTATGTATATATATATGTGTGTGTGTGTGTGTGTGTGTGTGTGTGTATACAGGGTGTCCCAGTCTTAAAACGACAGATTTTGTATATCGACGGGGAATTGAAAAACTAAGTCAAAAAGTCCTTTGGAGATTTTCTCTTTTTCGCTTCATTTCGAGACAAACGCATAAAAAACGTGTTTTTTTTTTTTTTTGGACAAATCCCGATTTATCGCTTAAACGAAGCGCTTACGAAAAACACCTCAATACAAAAGTTGTAGCTTATTAAATTATCTTTAAGATGAGATCAAGTTCAGTGTCTTTGCTTGTATATTTTACATACAAGTACGTGTTTGTATAACACGGGATAACATTGTTTTAATAACCCAGCGGATGGACATTTTGTTCCATAGAGAGTTAGACACTTTTTGATCCGACGAAACGTGCGCGTGCAACGCAAATTCTGGAAAAAATAATCTCCGTTCACTTTTTTTTTTTTTTTTTTTTTTTTTTTTTTTTTTTTTTTTTTTTTTTTTTTTTTTTTTTTTTTTACGGCGCATCTACAACTTGGCCATTAGCGCCGACTTCTTTTTATTATTTTTTTTTCTTTATTCTTTTATTTATTTATTTTTTGTTCAATTTAATCAGGTAGATACAAATATTATTGTTATGTAATTTATCGTCTCGCGTCTAATTGAGGCGTTCAATTTAGATTGGATACTAATTTGTACATAAATTATATATATATATATATATATATATATATATATATATATATATATATATATATATATATATATATATATTATTATTATTATTATTATTTGCTACAATTTTTCTGTTAAGGAATAAGTGAGAATTTATCTGAAAAAAATGTGTTATTTGTTATTCCGATATATGTCTTTTTGTAGAATAATTCATGTGGAACGCGACATGTAAGTCAAAATTAGTGTACGTCCAACAAAAAGAAAAAAAGAAGTTGTTGCTTTTTAAAAGAGGAATGATACAATGAACATTAATTCCTTATAAAAGTATAGTCGAATTTAAGTAGAATATTTCATTACATTATCCATTTTTCATATAAACCTTTTAATTATATAATTAAAAAGTATATTGAAAATATAAAACTACATAATCCTCAAAAAATCAAAAAATGTCGTTATCTGGTAATGATTGGATCCCATGTAATGAGGAGGTTATGCACAATACCCAGGTTTCTAGAGATGTTTCTTGCAATGTCCCTCTCTGAACCGTATGAAGTTACTAGTTGAATGCCCATGCTTTGTCACGGCAGATAAGTCGTTTTTTTATTGCGTTAAATAATGTATCATCAAAATTAATGCTAGTATATAATTTTTTTCAGTTTATGATAGCTTGGTTTCCGTCATACTATATGTCTTACAACAATTGATAAGTAAGCAAAGTATAATGTTTCTTGACACTGGGGCACTCCGGATGAGTGTCGAGAAACAGATAATCTAGAGATAACCCTTTATCTATAGGTTAGCAGTACAGCAGTGTAACCAATACAGGTTAAATTTCGTTGTCAATAATAAATGTACGTTAAAATTTAAAAATCAAGATGTCATTTGGAAACACACATTATATTTGCGAGCATTACCAAGAAGTGTTCTGACTGGGGATGCTGATGGGTGAGGAGGCTGTGTAAGGGTTCAGGATATTATTACCTCGGATGGACAATCACCGGGTAAACTCTATGAGGGACAAAATCACAGTTTATTACTATTAATTTAAGGACTGCCATCATAGTTGAAATTAACCTCAATTAAAAATAATAATACTATGAAATAGATACAGTACAATAACAGCTGTTCTGCTATCGTCCTAGCAGCCCATGCTGTCTAGGCTTGCCTGCTCTAACCAACTAAAACTTTAAACCCCTCTAAGAATATTTAAAAATTCGAATATCAAAAAATCCTTTCTTCGCGAGTGTCTACGTTCAATAGGGAGTGTCCATGTAAAATTTCAATTTTTCACCACGGCCGATAAGTATTTTTTATATTGCGTTAAATAAGATATGATCAAAATTAACGCTACTACATAATTTTGTACACAGCTTATTATTGCACGGACTTTAAAGTTACCCAGGAAACACCATGTGGAGGTTTCCGTTGGAGAGTAAAAAATAAATAAATAAATACAACAACCGCTTAAAAAGTTAGGTAAACAGAGACAAATACACGTTGAAAAGCATAAAACTAACAAATTTGAAGTTTTAAGCACTTATCTCTTCAATTGACATCGTCCCACCGAACATTACAACAGAATCTTATAGTAGAGAATTTAGTAACCTTTCGAATAGCCGCCTTCGACTTACTACGAGTTCCCAACCGTTTTCGAGATATTTTAGAAAATATACTGAGATCCGAAAACTTTGTATCACCATTCATACAATTTTTTTCCTTATACTTCGTATCTGAATACCCAATCAAAAAATTAGTTTTGAAAAGTATTTCTATCAATTTTTCTGGTAAATGGCTACAGAACTCGCTTAAAAAATTGTTTCATTCGTTTTCCTACGTTAAGAATCATTCGCACAAATTTCGCTCCAAAAACCATGTTCCAGTAAACGGATTCAACTGGTTAATGAACTTGACCTTTTAAATGAGAAGAAAGATTTTTTTACCAAATGTTACCAAAATCGAACCATTTATGAGCCGATGAGGAACTTCTTAATAATTCAAACCCCCCTAAAAGTACTTAAACACTTGAATATCAAAAAACCTTTCTTAGCGAGTGTTTAAACTCTAAACGTATTGTCCGTGCAAAATTTCATATTTTTGTGTCAAGTGGTTCGGGATATTATTACCTCGGAGGGCCATCACCAGGGCGTAAACTCTATGAGGGACAAAATCACATTTCATTTCTAGTAATTCAAGGACTGCCATCATAGTGGAAATTAACCTCAATTAAAAATAATACTATGAAATTGATAATGTACGGTAACAGCTGTTCTTTATCGTCCTAGCAACGCTTGCTGCCTAGGCTTGCCTGCTCTAACCAACTCAAACTTTAAACCCCCCTAAAAATACTTAAAAATTCGAATATCAAAAATCCTTTCTTAGCGCGTGCCTACGTTATATAGGGAGTGTCCATGCAAAATTTCTATTTTTCACCACGGCCGATAAGTATTTTTTATATTGCGTTAAATAATATATGATCAAAATTAACGCTACTACATAATTTTGTACACAGCTTATTATTGCACGGACTTTCAAGTTACCCAGGAAACACCATGTGGAGGTTTCCGTTGGAGAGTAAAAAAAAAAAAAAATAAATAAATAAATAAATAAAAAATACAACAACCGCTTAAAAAGTTAGGTAAACAGAGACAAATACACGTTGAAAAGCATAAAACTAACAAATTTGAAGTTTTAAGCACTTATCTCTTCAATTGACATCGTCCCACCGAACATTACAACAGAATCTTATAGTAGAGAATTTAGTAACCTTTCGAATAGCCGCCTTCGACTTACTACGAGTTCCCAACCGTTTTCGAGATATTTTAGAAAATATACTGAGATCCGAAAACTTTGTATCACCATTCATACAATTTTTTTCCTTATACTTCGTATCTGAATACCCAAACCGAAAATTAGTTTTGAAAAGTATTTCTATCAATTTTTCTGGCAAATGGCTACAGAACTCGCTTAAAAAATTGTTTCATTCGTTTTCCTACGTTAAGAATCATTCGCACAAATTTCGCTCCAAAAACCATGTTCCAGTAAACGGATTCAACTGGTTAATGAACTTGACCTTTTAAATGAGAAGAAAGATTTTTTTACCAAATGTTATCAAAATCGAACCATTTATGAGCCGATGAGGAACTTCTTAATAATTCAAACCCCCCTAAAAGTACTTAAGCACTTGAATATCAAAAAACCTTTCTTAGCGAGTGTTTACACTCTAAACGTATTGTCCGTGCAAAATTTCAAATTTTTGTGTCAAGTGGTTCGGGATATTATTACCTCGTATGGGCCATCACCAGGGCGTAAACTCTTTGAGGGACGAAATCACAGTTTAATTCAAGGTCTTCCATCATAGTTGAAATTAACCTCAATTAAAAATATTTTTAGATGGAACGGCATTTTTCTCCAGCGGTGGTACTCCTCCTCACTTGTTCCCGGAATATTTCGATGGATTCATCTCCATCTTCTTCAGCCAGGTACTTGTTTCTTCCTCGGTGGTAGCCAAGGGAATCATTCCCTTGGCTACCACCGAGGAAGAAACAAGTACCTGGCTGAAGAAGATGGAGATGAATCCATCGAAATATTCCGGGAACAAGTGAGGAGGAGTACCACCGCTGGAGAAAAATGCCGTTCCATCTAAAAATACTATCCCAGCGACGAAAAATAACATCAAACTTAAAAATATTTATTTATTTAAATTTTAACGGGAATCGAACCCACGACCTTTGGCACGGAGTGTTAAGAGCTCACGCCTTAACCCTCACGGCTACCGGGTCTCCAGAATTAAAAATAATACTATGAAATAGATAATGTACGGTAACAGCTGTTCTTTATCGTCCTAGCAACGCATGCTGCCCTGGCTTGTCTGCTCTAACCAGCTAAAACTTTAATCCCCTCTAAAAATACTTAAAAATTCGAATATCAAAAAATCCTTTCTTAGCGAGTGCCTGCGTTATATAGGGAGAGTCCATGCAAAATTTCAAATTTTTCTGTCGAGTGGTTTGGGCTGGGCGATGATAGGTCAGTGAGTGAGTGAGTGGTATTTGACAAATATATAGTAGATGATGTTGGATTTCCATAACATAATCAGAAAGTTTGCTTGATCCCAGTAATTAGAGTTTAAATTTAGTAGCGAATACAAATTCATCCCTTACCTGTTCAGTTTTTCTTTTAGAGATTTTTGTTAAGATATCTGAAATACTTTCAGGGATTTGTGAAATGTTACTTATTAAAGGTACCTATATTTCTGTCAAGAATGGCGTTTTTGTTGTTGTGACCATGTTCTTCGTTTTAAAAAAAAAAAAAATATGGAAAAACCCTAACTTCAATACATCTTTAATGCATTATCAAATTTGAATCTTGTAAAGAAAGGCTTTCTTGGTCCAATATCTCTAGATGAGAATATTTATTACAAATAAAATTGAAAATAAACTCTCATCGTCCTATAAAATTCATTTTCTTCTCATTAAGAATGAGAAATACCTCCATGTTTGTCACGGCATTCAATGCTTATATGATGAAAAATAAAATTACTTCACCGGGTGGATACGGATGGCCCTGACTTGAAATGGAATCCACACATCAGAGGCACAATTTTTTTTTCTTTGCCTTTTTCTCGTAAATGAAGCAAAAACGATATATATGCCAAGGGTCTCTTTTTCTTTATTTGTTCATCTTACATCGATATTAGATTTCATTTTATTTTTTGAAAAATTTCAATTTTTTGAAGTACCAACATAAAGTTACTAATTAAAATAAATATGATCCCATTGAGATCCCAGCTTGAAATTCACAAATAACTGAGATAAAATATCAAAGAAAAATTACATTTTTTGAAAATTTTTAAACATACGTTTTAAGAGAAATTTAAATGTTTGAGTTTTAAAAATTACCTTAAAATTTCAATTTTCATAAATAACCCGTGATATACATAATTGCAATCAGCATTTAATACACCATCGAATGCTTTTTACTCCACCTTTCTAGCTCTTTTTGCTTGGGAGCTATGGTCAATTTTATGATCAAGTGTCATCAAGTGAAAATTGGGCTTTTTTAAAACAAAGTTTCATAACTCGAAAACCAATAAAGATAAATTTCTAAAAATTTGGATTTTTAATTCGTTAGTTTTGTCCAGCTAGATTTACATTTTGGGGCAAGAGAATTACTGTGTGGCCGTTTTTCTCTGGCATCTTTTAACGAAACACGGTATACGTCGCGAGTATTTAAAGAGAAAGAGGTAGTTCAAATATAAACTAAATAATTTTATTAGAAGTTGGGGTTACTCCGTATTTTGTTGGGTTCCCCCCCCCCGGCATCTACATCTAGGTCATTAGCGCCGACATCCAGGGTGCAGCGAGGAATTTTACCAGCGAGCCATGGGATGATAAAATTCCTGCCGGAGGTTGTGAATCGAACCCACCATCTCCCGCTTATTAATCCAAGGCGCTAGCCATTAGACCACGGGAGACCCCGGTATTGGTTCTTACTGCTACTATTAGAGGTGCTTAACCGCAGTACCTGATTGTGGGGTGTTCTCTTTGTACGTGTGGGAGCTTTTATTACTCATCAACAACAATGATCAAAAATGTCAAGTTCTTGTGCATTTATTAATGTGTATTACAACACTTTGGAAGAAAATTAATTTAAAAATTAATAATTGAGTCGGCTGATATAAAAGGTCAAAAGTAATAGTTTTTTTTTTTTATTTATATACGTTATTTTAAACAAATTATTCAATTATGCAGCGAACACTTTCTGAGAAATTTGCTTAGTTATGGAGCGCCTACGTGACGGACTTTATTTAAAATATAATTTGTGCATATGCAGTAGTCTAGACAGCCTTTGCGTGCTTCAACATCAGATAGCCTGGAGGAAGCTCTTGAAGATATAACAGCTCCCAGCTGGAGTTATGTAATGACTGAGCAAGATAATCAAGTCTGATACTTCACCGGTTTATCTATTTATAGACATCCATACCACATATTACTTCAAGGTAATCTCTTCGAGATTTGATGAAAAGTTATTATCTGCATCTAATTTTCTTAATAGCAATTTACTTATTACCAATATATTGGCATTATATACATATAAAAATAATAAATAAGTGAAGAAACATATGTAGTGATGTACTTTTAGTGGATTAATTACAATTTAGTAAAATGTCGAATACGCCACGATAGCGGGCCCGCTGAAGGAAGTTTTCGGGCGAATTCAGTATCATTCGACACCAGACCCGCAAACCTAACCGGGAATACGTCATGATGTCACAAATCAAATACGAAGCTTATTGGACAAGGCCCGGAGTAGCGGGATCGAAAGACAACCAAGCTATCTGCTGACGCATATGCCACGACGCTGGGCCCGCAGAACACATCTCTGTGACGCATATGCCACGTCGCTGGGCCCCAACGTGTTAATGTTTTGGGAAATCGCCCTATAACCTAGAAATGAATTTTGCTATTTGCAATTGATATTATTCGATTCTTAATGACAAAGTCCATTTACTAATCATAATACAAACGCGAGTACAGGCATTTTATTATATAAATAAAATAAAATATGAAAATATTGTAATAAAGCCGCAAGATCAACAAAATATAATAATGATAATGAATGAGTTTATTAAATCAATAATTCTAAGGCTTCTGCGCTTACTGAAAAAAAATGTTTTGCTTCAGGTCACATGTTAGATATAATTGGATCAGATGGTTCTAAAATCTTGAAGATCACAATTTCATTCTTCGAAAACCGTGAATTTTTTCTCGCGTGGTTCTGTCTGAAGTTTTGTAATATTTATTTCTGCTCTCCTGGGCTTCTTCAGAAAGCTGCCGTCTTGAGAAAGCTAATCGGAAGAGCTGCTGTTGCTATTATTTCTGCACCATGGATTAAAACCTTGTGTACTGTTGTGGGCATATAGCAAGTAACACGGGTACAATCGAATAGCCAATTCTGCCAGTCTCTTACGCGTACAACCCAAATTTGAGTAGGGTCAATTGCATATTGACTGTTTATCAACTCACGAATGACTGAAAAATACGAATCAAATATTCATAGATTTTTTTTTTATTTGATTTTGATATAAGTATTTCTTTTGGATTATGGTGGATGGTGGGGTCTGGCCGACCCTGCCTGGTAGAGGTAAGCTGGCCCTTTGTCACGAATCATGGGCCATAGAAGCATTTCACGAAAGGTTGAACCAAAATAATAATTTTTTCTATTTCAATCTTTCCAAATGACACTAGGGATAAGAACGGAACCTTGCTAAGATGACGCGAGTCGGAGTTTTTTTTAGAACAACTACCGGACATGACTATCTACTGGCTCACCTGCACCGAATCGGTGTGGTGGAAACAGACATCTGTCCCCTTTGTAATGGCGGCAGAATGGAACCTGCACATCTTACTTCCTGCAGTGCCCTAAGCTCCCCAGAGTTCGACGACAAGGATTTCCTTCTTTCCTCCCTATATTTGTCTTTGAGGCGCTTGATGGCTTAATTGCTTTGGCACAGCCTGAGGGCTTCGGCTAAAGTAAAGTAAGTATTTGGCTATTCCTGAGTGCATCATGAGGTCATCCTCTTAAGCGGGTTTCAATCCGTTGGGCACAAGGGAGGACACGCGCTAAAATAAAGGGCTCAACAAGCATTAATACATCTGATAATGCGGTATTCATCAGCATTAGAAATAGCCAGCCATAAAGAGGAACACATTTCTCTTCTGGTTGGGGTAATTGTCGAGATAGGTGAAGTGGTGTTAAGGGTGGAATAGGGAGGGTGTGAGAGAGACCCTGAATATTAGCAGCTATCAGCGGTGCAGAGGTGGAGGGTTGTGGAATCAATGCTACCTACCCCTACCAAAACAACTCCCTCTCTCTCTCACTCTCTCTCTCTCTCTCTCTCTCTCTCTCTCTCTCTCTCTCTCTCTCTCTCATATTTTGTTCGTTGCTTAATTCTCTTCCTAAGAAACTGCGACGACTCCTTAATAGACACTCGCGAAGAAAGGATTTTTTGATATTCGAATTTTTAAATATTTTAGAGGGGTTTAAAGTTTCAGACGGTTAGAGCATGCACGGCAGCTTGCGTTACTAGGACGATAACAGAACAGCTGTTACCGTACTGTATCTATTTCATAGTATTATGTTTTATTGAGGTTAACTTCAACTATAATGGCAGACCTTGAATTACTTGAAATAAACTGTGATGTAGTCCCTCACAGAGTTTACGCCCAGGTGATTGTCCATACGAGGTAATAATATCCCAAACCACTTGACACAAAAATTTGAAATTTTACACGGACAATCCGTTTAGAATGTAAACACTCGCTAAGAAAGGATTTCTTGATATTGAAATGTTGCTTGTTTGTTTGTGATTAAGGGCCAAAAACTACAAGGTTACCATTGCCCGATATTCAAATGTTTAAGTACTTTTAGGGGGGGTTTGAATTATTAAGAAGTTCCTCATCGGCTCAAAAATGGTCCGATTTTGATGACTTTTTTTTTTTTTTGTTTTTTTTTTTTTATTACGGCGCATCAACAAATCTTGGCTATTAGCGCCGACATCCATCTCCCGCTTATGAATCTAGTGCGCTAGCCACTAGACCACGGGAGACATTGGTACCTTGATGACATTTGGTACAAAAATCTTTCTTCTCATTTGAAAGGTCATGTTCATTAACCAGCTGAATCCGTTTACTGGAACATGGTTTTTGGAGCAAAATTTGCGCGAAAAAAATTGGAACGCTTACATTTTCGAGTCCATATGCTTGCAGGTACTCGTTATATAGGTTCCTTATCGTAGGGAACCCATTTTTAAAGCAATTTCTGTAACCGTTTACGAGACAAATTTATAGAAATACCTACTTTTCCAAACTAATTTTCTGTGTGGGTATTCGGAAACGATGATTGGTTCCCTTGAAACTTGTACCAGGTATTTGACATTCATCTAATCTAAGATATTTAAACTTTGGTATCGTTTGGAGGTAAGAAGGATATGGAAAAAAATTGTATTTTATTTATTTATTTAAATTTTAACGTCCATTATTATTAACTACGATAAAAGAAATTGTATTAATGGTGATACAAAGTTTTCGGATCTCAGTATATTTTCTAAAATATCTCGAAAACGGTTGGGAAATCGTAGTAAGTCGAAGGCGGCTATTCAAAAAGTTACTAAATTCTCAAAAAAAAAAAGAATCTGTTGTAATGTTCTGTGGGGCGATGTCAATCGAAGAGATAAGTGCTTAAAACTTCAAAGTTGTTAGTTTTATTCTTTTCAACGTGTATTTGTCTCTGTTCACCTAACTTTTTAAGTGGTTGTTGTATTTTTTTATTTATTTTTTTTTTTACTCACCAACGGAAACCTCCACATGCTGTTTCCTGGGTAACTTTAAAGTCCGTGCAATAATAAGCTGTGTACAAAATTATGTAGTAGCGTTAATTTTGATCATATCTTATTTAACGCAATATAAAACTACTTATCGGCCGTTGTGAAGCACGGGTAGTCAGCTAGTACACTATATTTGGTTTCTGTATATGTTATTTTATCTCTCATTTGATTAAACCTGTTTCCAGGCAACATCCTTGGAATGTAATTCTTTCCAATGATGTTCGCCGATTTCAATTTAGATGAAAGTTCGCGAACACAGTGAATTTATTTATAACCCAAAAAACCTGTAAATAACCTCAATCTTCAATCTGTAACATTTTTTTTTTGTAAAGGTCGAATGCTTTAGATTTTTTGTAAGTACTTCAAATATGTATAGCAAACCGTTTGGATTTTGCGGCGATTTGAAAAATGTCAATTTTCCGCTAATATCTCAATTGCATAATTATTATGCAAAAATTATCAAATCGATTAAAACATGATTTAGTGTGTTCTTTTTATTATATAATCATCATTTCTTCCTAGAATATCAACGACCTAAATGTATTTTATGTAAGTCGCCAAAAACATTATATTTATAATTTATGCATACCTCAATTGAAGGGCTCAGTGCCAAAGCTGACTAACCCACGATTAGAACAAACTGACAAAATTAGAGTTAAAATCTGCAAAAAAATGAGTGATGGTTGTATAATAATAAAGACAACCTCACTGCTTGATCTGTGTTTATTAACTAACTTAACAAGGCTCTCAATAATTAGAACAGCTGGCATATAACATATGTAACATGTCCCCTTTTTATTAACAATTTAGATGGGGAACTTAACTAAATTAAAATAATAATAAAAATTGGCTTAATCTCTTTTCACTTTAAGGTGAATCCTATTTCGCCTATAAACACCTCCATCAGGAGTCTTCACCAGATAGGACCTTGGTTCAGGGAGTTTCTTAGTAATCCTCCCTTCTATCCACTTCAGACCTTTCTTCCCCAGATCTCCTCTCATCCAGACCGGCTGTCCAGTCTTAAGCTCTGATAGCTTCTTCTTTCCTCTATTATGATAATATATCTGTTTCTTCTGATTCTGATGAAGGATCCTTCGAATGCCAGGTACACCTGACTTTAAATCGTCCTCATGTGCAGGAAGTTTCGTCCTCAATTTCCTCTTCATTAGGACCTCTGCTGGTGATGGCTGGTCTGCCTTCGGAGTTGCATTGTAACTAAGGACGATGTAGAATAAATCAGTTTCAGAACTAGCTTTCTTGATGAGATTCTTGATTGTCTGAACGTGTCTTTCAGCCATTCCATTCGAACGGGGATAATGCGGGCTTGATGTCTTCAAAGAAATACCCCATTTCTTGAGAAACTCTCTGAAACTTGCAGAATCAAAAGGTGGACCATTGTCTGAAAAAATCTCTGAAGGCAAACCATGGGATGAAAATATTGATTCTAGAGCGGATATTACATGATATGCATTCTTTTGTGGTAATTTTTGAAGCTGTACAAATTTTGAAAAGTAATCTCCAACGATAATGTAGTCTTTAGAATTTACAGAAAGCAAGTCTATGCCGATTTTCACCCAGGGTCTCGAAGGAATTTCATGAGGAATGAGTGGTTCGGAAGTATTAGCTTTCCCAAACTGCTGGCACTGAAAGCACCTCTGGATGACATCTTGCAGGTGATCAAGCAGCCCTGGCCAGTAGACAGATTCTTGAGCACGACGAGTACAGCTGTTTATGCCTTGGTGGCATTCGTGTAACTCATGTAGTAATTTTCGTCTTAGAGTTTTAGGAATTACCAGCCTTCTTCCGAAAAATAGCAATCCATCCTGCTCAGTAATTTCTGTCTTGTGCTGGTAATAAGGTCTCACTTCTATCTTGACTGAGTTCTTGTGTTCTGGCCAACCGTTCTTGACGTAGTGCTTGAGAATCTTCAGTTCTTCATCCTGCTCTGTTTCTTTCAGGAAAGTTTCCAAATCTTCTTCTGATGCCACAAGAACTGAGTCAATCTTGCAGTGGTCCAAGTATTCAGTTTCAAATTCGGTTTGCTCAGGAGCTCTTGATAAGGTGTCTGGAATTGTCATTTCTTTTCCGGGAATATATTTGAGAGTTATTCTATACCTCAGAAGTTTGATGACCATCCTTTGCAGCCTAGGAGAAAGACTATCCAAAGGTTTGTTGATGATCCCTAGCAGTGGCTTATGATCCGTCAGCACTGTTATGTCTCTGCCATAAAGATAAAAGTGGAATCGCTCACAGGCTGCGACTATAGCTAGAAGTTCTTTCTCTATCTGTGAATAACGTTGTTGAGCAGAGTTGAGTGACATGGAACAGTATGATACTGGATGTCTATCTTGCAACAGAACTCCACCAAGACCGTAGTGGCTTGCATCCGTTGCTACCTTAACCTCTTTTGATGGATCAAAAAGTGACAAAACTGGATAGTTCACTAGAGTATTCTTCAGAGATTCGAAGCATTTTTGTTGAGGTCCTTCTTTCTCCCAAGTCCAATGGGTATCTTTTTTCAAAAGATCTCTCAATATTGATGATTTATTAGCTAAATTTGGAATAAATTTATGTAAATAGTTAACCATGCCGAGAAACGTTTGCAATTCTTTCTTCGATATAGGTGTTTTCATTTTCAGAATAGCTGAAATCTTGTTTTCATCTGGCTCTATTCCATTATTTGATATAATATGTCCAAGAAATTTAACCTTTGTCTGTGCTAATTGGAGTTTGTTTTTGTTGAATCTTATATTATGAATGCGAGCTTTTTCGAAAAATGCTTCCAGTCTCTGATTATGCTCCTGTAATGTCCTTCCGAATATCAATGTGTCGTCTACATATGCTATTACCCCGGTGAGCCCTTCAATCACTGTGTTCATGTAACGCTGAAACACCTCGGATGCGGAACTGATCCCGAAGGGTAACCTCTTGAAACGGAATCTGCCAAAAGGTGTAGCAACCGTGCATAGTTTTGAGCTGGCTTCATCTAAAGGTATTGTGTGGAAGGCACTAGATACATCAATCAGAGTGAAATATCTGGCCCCATGAAGCTGTGAGAGTGTATCGTCGACAGTTGGGATCTCATTGTACTCCCTCATGATGTGTTTGTTAAGAGCTCTAGGATCCATGCAGATTCTAACTGATTTGTCTGGTTTCTCTACCACAACAATAGGATGGACCCAATCTGTAGGTTCGTGGACCCTCTCGATAATGCCCAAAGATTCCATGAGATTTAAGGTATCTTTGACTTTATCCTGGAGTGCTAAAGGGATTCTTCTAGTTCTAGCAATGACTGGACAAGCTCCAGGTCGAAGGCGGATATGATAAGGTTCTTTCTGGCAACCCACTCCCTCGAAGAGGTCACTATAAAGTTTCACAATGTCATGAGCATTCGAGATTTTGGACGAAGGTGAATCGTTCAGTGTATCTATTCTTTTAATAAGATTTAAATCTACTGACGATTGCAAGCCAAGAATAGGTTGGCACTCATCATCGATTAAATAAAATAATATTTCTTTTTTAAGTTTTCTTGATGAGCACTCCAAGAGGCAGGTCCCATTGATTTTTAATTTATGTTTTGTATAGCTTATTAAACTATTTTTAGTTCTCTTTACTTCTGGTTTTGATTCTAATTTTAGAAATATATGGTATGGCAAGATGTTGGCAGCACTGCCAGTATCAATTTTAAAAGGAATTTGTATATTTTGTATTTTTAAAGGCTGTATCCACTCAGGAACAGCTGTTTCGATATTACCTAGTGTGTTCACTTCAACCGAGCCTGCATATAATGTATCGATTGACCATTTATTACCTTCTATTCCTGTAACCCCCGATTGATTAGGCTCATTGTTATTGTATTCCTCAACCACTGTTATCTTCTTGCTTCTACAAGCCCTTGCATAGTGGTTGAATTTCTGACATGCCTTGCATCGCTGTCCATAAGCAGGACATGCCCGTGGCGGATGAATCCCAAGACAATTGCTACATGTTTTGTTTGGTTTTCTCAATCCATCAATTTCTAATTTATTTTCCATTACCAAAGACTTATCAACAACAGCTGTGTTTACTTTACAGCTGTTCATAACCTGTACTTGCTTCATAGTTAATTCTTCTATTTGGCATATGTTAATGCATGTCGATATTGTTAATTGTGCGTTAGTCACCTTTGGCCCTTCAATTAATGTTATTTAAGATATTCCGAAAATATTCCTGCAAAAATTAGCATGCTCTCCCTCAACAACCAAGTCAAACTGATGCGCGGTCTATAAGTGGATTAAAATTTAATTTATTGAAAAAATATAAAATAAATTAACGAAATAAGATTTATAAATACTGTTAATTAATTAATTAATTATATATATATATATATATATATATATATATATATATATATATATATATATATATATACATTTAAGCCACCGTTATTTTTATAATCTACTAGCTGTTACCCAGTGTGCCATGCTAAACCTAATTTCTGTCTATGACTCTCCCCGTATCAAGATCTACTTGATACCTATTTGTCTATACCCAGTTACGAAAATCGGTCAAACGACGTGAATTTGTTTTAGTTCATAATGATACCGCCACAGGCCAGCACAACAGCACTTCATCTAACAGCCGACAGAGGTCAGTAGTGGTCGATTCAAAGTGGCCGTCACAATCTGAATGGTTCAGTGTAGCCAAGACCTACCTGTGTGCCAAGTTTGGTCTATATCGGTCAAACGGTGTATAAGGAACAGGCCAGGCACGGGATTTTTATATATATAGATGAGTTTTGAAACATTACTTGTCGGTACTTGCGGTGACGCGCTAAAACGTCTGCTACTACTGGAAATGACTTGGCTTCATGGTGGTAAAACACAGTGGCGTCTATAAACTAACTGTAGTGCATAAAATGTCTGGTCGAAATTTATTTCTCTTTACGCAATGACAGTAGATGAGTCAAAATTTGTAGGTTTATTTCTCTTTATGCAATGACAGTAGATGAGTCAAAATTGGTAGGTTTATTTTTGATACTACAGCAAGTTCAAATCATAAATCATAACTACTTTTACCCGGCCTTTTCATACATGTGTTTGAAGATTAACGTTTATGTAAGGGTGCGTTTACATCTGACACTTCTCGCAGGAAATATATCTCTGGTGTCGGACAGATGTTCTCTTGAATGTTTAAACACTGACAGAAATAACTAGGCATTTATGTCATGGATATGGATACGACAGTTCTGGATTTGGTATAATTTGCGATAAATGTACGACCCGTTTATACACATAAATTTGTGTCCTGTACCAGCAATAATCAGTAATTAAATTTGTTGGTATAGCAATGTCGACAATACAGCTAGTAGCCAAGATATTTATCCGTGACATTAAATTCTTCTCTTTATAATCAGTATTTATACCTGATGTTATAGAAGTGTCGACACTTCTATAACATCAGGTATAAATACAGCTCGTGATAGAAATTTATATCTCAGACAGAAATTTTTCGCAGTTTACATTTGTCACAATTTCTGTCTGACTTAAATATCCTGCAATAACTATCAGATGTAAACGCACCCTAAGGGTGGGTTTACATTTGATAGTTATTGCAGGATATTTCTATCAGAGAGATATTGCGACTAATGAAAACCATGTAAAATGTATGTCTGCAATAAATTCTACCATGTAGAATTTATTGCAGACATACATTTTACGTGGTTAGCAATTTCTCTCTGATATAAATATCCTGCAATAACTATCAAGTGTAAACCCACCCTAAGAAACACAGGAAATTCCGAGGTTTTGGACTTCAATTTATTTAATAGGAAAATATTGCTTACTTAAGTCTATTTCTGTTTATAATAATCCGTTAAGATTCGGAGCCCCAGACCGTCCCTAAGAACATTCAGCCTTTAATTAATTTAATAGATATTTGTAAAGGGGCTGGAGCATAGTACTGACCACACTATCTTCCTTGGGTGCCATATGGTCAAGAATCAGATACCTCTATAGTGTCTGTCACCCCCCCCCCCCTCCTGGACTCATTAAATATCTTCATTATGTCTTAAACGGTTCACTTTATACACATGTGTTAAATAACCTGTTCCTTAATACGAGAAAAATCACTCCGTCAGCAGATGATGTACCACACGAAACGATAGGTTTGAGTTCAACGCTCGTCCCTTGTGCAGGGAGCATTAGGACTCGGATAAGATACGAGCGATGAGCGGTAAGCGAAAAGCTTCAGAGCAACGTGGCTCACATTAATGTTAAGCTGGAGTGCAGTAGGAATGAGAGAGGACTGGCTACAATAGTCATGAGCGACCGGAAGACGTGGCTTGAAGGTTCCAGCCTGTCGCTCATCGCTTAGGCAAGACATAGCAATTTGTCTCGTCACTCTCCCCAGACATTATATTTTGCGTGCTACAAAAAAGGCTGCAAAGGCCTCTAAATCTTAACCGATTTCAATCTTGTTTTTTTTTTTTTTTTTTTTTTTTTTTTTTTTTTTTTTTTCTTAATGAAAGCTAATAACATTTAGAACAGCTTTGCCAATTCACATTTATGGTTTTTGTTTCCCTTCTTTAATAAATTACGTGGAAAGATGTTTATAACCATCGAATGTTTATAACCTTCCAATGCTCATAACCTCCTAGGTACCTTTCTTATAAATAATTTTAAAATATGATTACTAATGAAAGAGTAAATTGGTTGATAGTGAATGTGAGCTTTTAATTTCGGGAGTACAAAGTATGGAATGACAGACACAGTGATTTTAAAAAAAATACAATCATAACCAAGAAACTAGGAGAAGAGGTTGGAAACGCATTAAACATGCAAGGTAAGATATTTTTATGGTAAAAATGCAGTTTCCAGCCCTCCAAACCGATTTCTTTCAAACTTTGCACAATAACGTATTTTGATGCACTAAACACGAATCAGATAAAAAAAAACGTCGGATTTAACTAGGAAAGAAGTTATTAAGCACTTAAGTTCACTGTTGTGCAGGTTATGAGAGCTAATGTAAACAACTAAATTTGTGATGACTTTAAGGCATAAATTACGACTTTAAGGCATACGTGCTGTGCGTTTCCGCTCGCTCCGCTCGCTCAAAAAGATAACAAAACCCCAGTCAATCCAACTCGCTAAAATTAATAGACTATAATATTAAGCACTAAAGTTAGGAAGGTTATAAAACTAGGCATCAGCGTATTTGTAAACACGCGCATGCGCAGATATGTAACATTGGGAAACAGAGAACTCTCATTTGAAATGTTCAGAAACCATTTATTCAAAGATATTGTTAATTTTAAGGGCATCCTCACCCGTCGTCACCTGTCGCTTAAGGGCATACGTGCTATGCGTTTCCGCTCGCTCAAGAAAATAACAAAACCCCAGTCAATCCAACTCGCTAAAATTAATAGAATTCTATTAATTTTAGCGAGTTGGATTGACTGGGGTTTTGTTATTTTCTTGAGCGAGCGGAGCGTAGCGGAGCGAGCGGAAACGCATAGCACGTATGCCCTTAAAGTCTTCCTAGACATTCCTCTAATCCTCCAAGACATCTCTTTTAGCTTTTTTCTTCTTCTTCTTCTTCTTGAGACTGGATGTTCGGTGGATACAAATCCCCAATCGCACTGAAAAATGCCTTTAAACGCTCTTCATATTTATGAGCGCGTTTGAAGAGAAATTCGGCTAAATATCCATCTAAATGTTCTTCTGTTTAGCATCGAAATATTTGTTTGACAATTGACTTGTTGACAATTGAAGTTCGATAGGCGCGAATTAGAACGATAATTATAAAGGCATTAGCAAATTATTAAGGGATTTCTGATATATAATACTTTTCATGAACGAAACAAGAAATGTGAGGAGTGTTTAATTATTTAAAAAAATGATTGTAAATAAATAACTGCTGATGAATTTCGATAATTTATGGTAAATTTCAATTAAACTTCCTTATTACGAACTTTTCCATACCCGCGCATGCGTATGTTGACAAATTTAGTTGTTTACATTAGCTCTCATAACCTGCACAACAGTGAACTTAAGTGCTTAATAACTTCTTTCCTAGTTAAATCCGACGTTTTTTTTTATCGTATTCGCGTTTAGTGCGTCAAAATACGTTATTGTGCAAAGTTTGAAAGAAATCGGTTTGGAGGGCTGGAAACTGCATTTTTACCATTTTTATTAACTAAACATTTAAAATATTAAGGAGACCCGATGGCCGTGAGGGTTAAGGCGTGAGCACTTAACACTCCGTGCCAAAGGTCGTGGGTTCGATTCCCACTAGGGGTGGTGGCTTTTCTTTCGAAAAAAAGAAAAGGCATCACCCCTATCCTGGCTAGAAAAGGGTGGTAACCTATAGATAACCCGTCCTAAAATTCGTAGTTAATAATAAATGGACGTTAAAATTTAAATAAATTAAAATATTAATTGTTTTAATAAAAAAAACGTATATTGGAGTATGCGATGACGGAGACTAAAGGAAATTATCGCTCAGCCGCTCTGTGTCGTAGCCAGTGCCCCTCTTGTGCTGAACGCTCGGTCGCACTGTCGTTCTGTCGCTCATCGCTCGTATTGTACCCGAGGCCTTAGGAATAACCTCTACAAACAAATGTTGTTGGACTTATTAACAAATTCCTGTGATATTTTTTCCGTTATTGGTTCTTTCTATTTGTCAATAGGTTCAAAACAAATCATCATATATTCATTTCTTTGAGGAAAAAGTATTTTCGTTTATATTCCCGTTATAATTTAAATTGAGAAGGTCGAAGCTATAATTCCATTATACTACAAAGAAGGTTATGGTTTAAATTTAATCTAAACAGCTGTATGGACACAAAAACATATTTACCTGAACGTTCTCTTCAATAGTTTAAAAATAACCA
Source organism: Gonocerus acuteangulatus (assembly GCA_946811695.1). Classification (NCBI taxonomy): domain Eukaryota; kingdom Metazoa; phylum Arthropoda; class Insecta; order Hemiptera; family Coreidae; genus Gonocerus; species Gonocerus acuteangulatus. Next base: position 149,304,200 of record OX328123.1, on the reverse strand, counting down.
GATATTATTCCATGTTTGTCCCATTTTTATGAACGATTTTTAAGTGAGGTAAATATTTTGGGAATTTAGAATTCAGAATTTCAGTAAAGAATTTCAGAAAAATCAGAATTTCAGTATTTAAGTATTCGTGTCAAATTTTAACATGTGAACATTAACATCTGCTTATCTAAATCCTCAAATCAGAATTCTTATAAGTTGTTCGTGGTTCAAACTTATCTCCGCTATTATTAAGGTTAGAATATTAGAGATTAAAATGCGTGGTGACTATTGATAAAATATTGTTAATATAAATGAAATAGTTGTTAAAATTTCACGAACATCTTCAATTTACAAATTTTCCCATCTGCTCTTTACATAATAGATCTATTATGAGATAGAATGAATTAACATATGTTTCGTTGATGCCATATCTCGTATAGGTGTGACTCGCATATTTAATATTCTAAAATAAAATTCTGACTAGCAGGAACTTAGCGTGGTTCCGTTCAAATGCCTAGTGCCAGTAGTGAAAGAATAAGTAGATATGGGTGTGTTTTTATCCTTCGTGAAAAATATAAAACTAAATCTGAAAGGGAAGGAGATTTGAGGCGCCACAGCAGGAAACTGACTCCATCCTGTGTTTCAAGGTTCGCTCTTGGGAACATTATTACACTGTTTCACATTTTCTCAGGTGTCACAACAAGAAACAAACTACCTTAAGCGGTAATTAATCATTTTAAGAACTGATTTCTCCTGATGAAATCGCTCTATCAAAAATAGCATAAAACTTATATTTGTAGAAAGTTTAAAACGCTTTCGAATGGATGTTTTACGTTTAATACGATTATCCCGCCGGTTTTTAAGATACATATATCCAAAAATCCCTAGAAAAATCTAGTCCAATCAACAATAAAAGTAGACAGGTTAAAAAACATTTTGGCTTATGTAACTAAATAATTTAAAATATAAATACATTTATATGATACAATTAAATGAATTAACTTAATCGAAAAAAAATACATACATAGAAATAATATAAAGAAAAATAAAGATCCACATAAAGAAATAATAGAAAATAAAAATGCATAATTAAAAGTCCGTCACGCAGGAGCTGCCTAACTAAGCACTTTCCTCAGAAATGTGTAGTGTCGAGTACATTACTTATTAATTTGGCTAAAATAACCTATGTAGATAAATAAAATAATAACATAAATTGTTGTACTCTTTTGCATTTTTATGAGCAGCTGTTTCAATTATTAATTTACTAATTAATTTCCGTCCAGAGTTTTGTGTATGCGTGGTACTAAACTACGTAATAAATACACAAAGCTTCACATTTCGATCTATTGATCTTGATGAGTTTCGTGAACCTACGTTTGGCGGAAGAATTCAATTCAAACACAGTACAAAGTAACACCCCCCCCCCCTTCCGATAGACCGATTTAGTTCATTTTCACAAAACTTCTTTCTCATTAGATAGCCAGGACGTATAAAGAGTTTCGTAACATTACAACAGAAATTACGACCAGTATAATGAAATTAGTAATTTCTGTCCGGAGTAAACCCCCCCCCCCCCCTCCCATCAAGTCAACCGATTTAGTTTATTTGTATAACAATTTTTTCTCTTCAGTTGACAACAACGAATACCGAGTTTCGTTAAAATAGAACAAATATTATGGCTGGTATTGGCAAATAACTAGTTTGGCTACGGAGTAAACCCCCCTACACATGGATCGATTTTGTTGGTTAACGAACTCGTTCAATCGTTTGATGGAAGAAGACTACATTCCAAGTTTCATGGCGAAAAAACAAAAACTCTGGCCTGCATCGTGTTAACGGACACATATATAACTATATATATATATATATATATATATATATATATATATATATATATATATATATATACACATAAATTTGAACGGGGCTCATTTTCGGTGTCTACTAGGTAGGTCGATAAAGATTCGAAGAAATTTTCCAAAAATTCCGTCATGAGTGCAACCTCAATAGCTACTTTCCTTCGGAGGAAAGTGTTAAAAGAAAGAGAAGTCACTAATTTAACGCCCCAACTAAATGGTAATATCAATTCCACCACTAAAACAATTTAAATGTTCAATAAAATGCTTGAGGGTTCCCCCGGGCGAGATGAGTCCTCCACCTGTTGAAGAGAATGCAAGAGCCCTTCAATACACTCGTAGCAATACCCTGTAGGGTATACCAAGGCCTTTCTAATCCCTAGCTGACTTAAGACTCCATACACCAATCCAGCTGATGGTCCTCCACCTATTGAAGAGAATGCAAGAGCCCTTCAATACACTCGTAGCAATACCCTGTAGGGTATACCAAGGCCTTTCTAATCCCTAGCTGACTTAAGACTCCATACACCAATCCAGCTGATGGTACAGGACGTTCCTCTCACCCCATCCTGAATATTTAATTTGAACGATATCAGTGCTAATATTAACTTAGATGAATAATGAAATATTATTTTATCTTCAATTGTAAAGGTTCAAGGGAAATGAAAAAACAAAACTCTGGCCTGACAGAGTTGTTCGAAATTTTATTAGCATCCATTAAAAAAAAATCATTGAAATCGTGTAGCCTTTTTTGAATCAGGAAATGTCGTTTGGTCCCACTGTGCGACAGGAGCGGGAGCGTGTGTGGAACCTATTTACATGGCGAGCTATGGGAATCTCAGAGCCGGGCCCCAGAACCAGATTTTCATCACGGGCCTCCAACATTGACAAACCCTCTCCCCTTCTCACACATAAATCATAATTCCCTCAATAGTACTGCAATGAATTGTTTTACAAAAACTGTAATATGTTTTCAAAATCATCATTAAAAAAACAAGACTGGAAATTCTAGTAGAGTTACAGGCCTCTGTCCAAATAAATTGACGGGACCCTAAACCCTCCCCCCTCCTCCATTAATATTAATAAAAACTATGTAAAATTGTCTTTTCTCTAATATTTTTTAAATGTACAAAACGTCAAAACAAGTGCAGTCCCAGAATATTATATTTCATTACGAGTCATAATAAAACTACTAGTACCGAAAGTGACCTTTGCTGCACCTTTTGGCGGTCGATGTTTACTTTGAATTTAAAGATAAGAAGAGCACGGGCCGCCGTGGATGACGGTGGCGCAATCCACTTCCTCTTCCTGTCCACCCGTCAAATACATAATGTTTTGGATTCGAGGTATGTTTGTAAAAACAATACAAAATATTCGTTTTATGTGTGTTATGTTTCAATTAAACCTAGAGCCATGTAATAAACAGAGAAGTTCCTATTAAATCAATTATTACAATGATCCCTCTAAATCATAAAGATCCAATCAAATGCGTTGGTAATTCTTGGAGTGCTGATATTGGATTTCAAAACGTCACGTTACTTTTTCGCTTACAAATTTTTCGTCTCTTCCGGACTGGGAGAAAATATTATTTTTTGTTTCGATGATATTTAACATATTTGGGTTTCTTAGAGAGCTGATTTTAAATCTGCTGTTTATTTTTAGTTAAAAAAAATGTATAATACTAGTTTACTTGATGAAAACGTACGCATATTTCCCTTTGTCGTTTGTCAATTGTATGTTTCTTTTAATCTACTCCCTAAAACAAATAAATTGGTGAAAGACTAATGCCAATTTAATTTTCTAAACTCAAGAAATAAAATAATGCATTTTAAACCTATTTTATTTTGACCAAACCATTTTATTTTTGACAAAACCACCCATTGTGTTTACCAAGTCCCTTGCCTAACTCCTTCCTGTAATGGTGTATACATAGGAGAAACCACAAATGACATTCACTCCCGCCTTACACAGCAAAAACGAACCATCACTAACAAAGAAATAGAAAAATCTGCACTTGCTAAACACGCCATTACTCATAAACAAACATTTAACTTCGATGACACAAAAATTCTCTCTACAGAACGAAACAAAAAAAAGTCTTCAGATCTCTGAATGCGTACACATTAACCTAAAAAAAAAAAAAACAATATAAATTACAAAACAGACAGACGAGGCTTTCTCCTATTTACGCCAATATTTTTCACAAACTCTCCCGATCCCCTCCTAGTATTTTCCGATGCCCCTTGGGTATCCTTCCATTAACACCTTCTTCTCCTTACCTGTCATAAAGCTCTTTTGATCCCTACCGACCTCCTCCCACCCCTTGTTTTGTTCAGTTACATATACCCTGGAAGATCCCAGTCTTCTTGTATATTGTCACGATGGTTACTTAAGTGTTAACTTTGGTCTTTCTCTGCCTCCCGGCACTCTCATTGGTATGTAGTACCTTATTTACTGTTAAAAATTAATTAATATAATGTTATTACTGTCTATTCACTTTTACATACCTTATTTAAATTTTTTTTTATGTTTCTACTGATTTTATATTACTAAGTTCTGGATATACAACTATTGTTCACTTACCTGTTTATTAATAAGATAATTGATCTCATATTTTACCAAATTCCTAGTTAATAATACATGGACTTTAAAATCTAAATAAATATTTTAACAACAAATTGTTCTTTAAAAAAAGTTGATTTGTATGTATAGATCCATCATTTATCTTACTGGTAAACCATTTTTCTGTTTATTAATCCTTTTTTTTTTTTTTTTTTTTTTTTTTTAGCTACCAAAGAGTATATTTTACAAAAATCGTATTGATGTTTTCTAAGCCGAATGCCAAATAATCCCCGATTGGCTATTTTGTTTTATTTCTCGGCTCCTAAGGTGCATTGGACGAAACGCTCGAACAAGTGTCGACTATTTTTGATACAAAATCATCTGAAAAAAATGAGCCAAATCGGTGAACCCACAACTGTATACTCCCCTTGTCAGTTCCCATCTTGCACGGCGTTGTTCGAGTCCTGTATCTAGTATGTTGCAAACTGAGATCATCACTTTTCTCCGATATTATCCGCTTCTGTATTATATATTTAAGTTACAAATTTCATCAAAACAATCAGATTTTCTTTTCAAGTAAATGTAAGATCGAAGGTGAGATATTTCTCGTAAGTTGATAGTTTTGTATTACTTTCATGAATCCGTTTCGTATTCTGAAAATAAATATTTTATAAGAAACGAAATTTATTCTTGTAAATAATTTTTTGATTCTCTATTGTTCAAATAACGTACTTAGCTGGGTTATTTACAGCTACAAGAGGACCTCTTCGTCATCAGAACGTCAAATATTAAAAGAAAATATGTCTTCAGATTCATGAGGTTCATTGTGTCAATATTTTGTGTCTTTGTGATTATGTGTGTGTTGTGTGTTTTTAGTATGTTTGTTAAAAAATCATCATACTGTAAATAGCAGTATCAGGTTTAGATCTAGGTGTAAGGTTATAACCGGTTTATCATAAAAGGATCCTACACTATTAGTGCAGAGCATCATTAGTTTTAGTGCTTAATTGTTTCAGATAAAGTAATGTTTAAATAATTTAAAAAAATAAAATTCAGTAGACCAGTAAATAATTCAATTGTTTTATCATTTTAAAAATGAATCAATTTTGAATGGTATTAATGACCATAGGAGTCGAAGCATCCACAGAAAAATAGTGAAATTTGGTACTTACAGATTAGCTTCAAAACAGGTTAAAGATGTGGGTCTCGTTCATAGATCTGCACCATGGATAACACATATCTATTAGTCTATTCCTATGAGCAATTCTATTGGTCATTGCGTTTATAGTTGTGTTCTATTTAGAACGCAAATCATTTGTACATTGGTGTTTATACACCGAAAAACCATCCTGAGCTATACGAGTCGGATTGACTAGAGTTTCGACTTAACCTTGAGGTCCTCACATCCTTGATGATTGGTAAGGAAATGAACATCATTTCCCCTACCAACCAGCAAGGATGAATGACAGCCAGAAGAAAATGAGTCCGGTGACCCGGTGACATATTGAGTAGAAAGGAGGAATAACAGCCGCATCACAACAAACTCACACACACACACACACACATATATATATATATAAAATTTAGTGCAGACATACTGATTTCAAAGGTCTTTTTCGTTAACCAGCAAGATCCGTCTATCTAAACATGTTTTATGGACGAAATTCGCGCGAAAAAACCTATAACGCTTACGTACTTGCGCCACTAGACTTCCAAGTGCACGTTTTGCAAATAAAGTGATATGGGGAATCTAATAAAGCGTCATCTCAGCTGGTTCCGTTCATATTTCAAGTGTCATTAGTAAAGGAATCGAAGGAATTATTTCCTTAAAAATAAATTAGGAACAGAAGTTTTTATATTTTAATGCTCTGCGCTTTAGATGCGGAGCATCATCATAAATATTTTACTACCTGCTACCCGGCGTGCCATGCTACACCTACTTTCTGCATCCAGAAAGGCAAAAATAAATTAGAAACCAAATAAGGAATATTAAAATCTAATAACGCAAATCTTTAACTATTTAGGATTATAGTTTAAAACTCGTGACCTCCGAACTGTGGGTCCTAGTTAATCCCTAGGTTAAAATCCTAGACGATTTTAACCTAGGGATCGTGTCTGCTGAACGAAAAAGTCACGAATGTCATGAAAATGTCACGAAATTGAAAATAAGGCACGAAAATCACGAAAAAAGTCAATAATTTTGAAACCATGTCACGGAATTTCAGTTTCTACCGGAGTCGTAACGTAATCCGCGCATTCGTAATTGTTGCGTTTTTGTATGACGACTCAACCCCCCTATCTCTGTTAGCTTCTATTGTTGTAGCATCTACACATCAATTATCCATTTTTTAGATATATGCAGACTTAAATATTGAAATTCTGTACAAATTAATCAACTAAATTATGTATTGAATTGAAGCCTAGGGTAAAAGGAATTGAAAACCCAAACAGACTAACAGACATACTTACCTGTTTCAATTCCTTTTACCCTAGGCTTCAATTCACAGTCGAAATAGAACAGGACAGACAGCTCCCATACTTGGACTTCTTACTAATTAGACAGACTGACGGTACTATTATTACTGACTGGTACACCAAACCCACATACTCGGGACGGTTACTTAATTTTCATTCATCCCATCCGTACCACCTCAAGATTAATGTAGCCAGAAATCTCCTTCGCCGAGTCCTCTCCCTATCCCATGCTTCCTTCCACAATAAAAATATTAATATCGCCTCAGATATATTGGCACGCAACCAATTTCCCCCCAACCTCATAAAATCCCTTGTTAAAAAAGTAAAATCCCAACCTCCCAACACTGTCTCTCCCAATTCTTCCCTAACTCCCAGTTCCCAAATGTTCCGATCTCTACCATTTACACCTGGACTGACTGATAAACTTACAAAGACAATAAAAAAATCCTACCCTTCCCTAAATTTTGGTTTGAAAACTACCAACAAACTCAAAACCCTCTATACCAAATCAAAGATCCCATCCCTTTTGAACAAACCACCCGATGTGTTTACCAAGTCCCTTGTCAAACCCCTTCCTGTAATGGTGTATACATAGGAGAAACAATAAATGACATTCACTCACGTCTTACACAACATAAACGAACCATCACTAATAAAGAAATAGATAAATCTGCACTTGCAAAACACGCCATTACACAAAAACACACTTTTGACTTCGACGACACGAAAATTCTTTCTACACAACGAAACAAAAAAAGACTACAGATCTCGGAATGTGTACACATAAACTTAAACAAAAACAATATAAACTACAAAACTGACCAACAAGGCATTTCTCCTATGTACACTAATATTTTCCAAAAACTCTCCCGACCTCCCACCTAGATTTTTACCATGCCCCTTGGGTATCCTTCCATTAACACCTTTTTCTCCTTTCCTGTCATAAAATGTCATAAACATGCCTTTTGATCCTTACCGACATTTCTCCCACCACCTGCTGTTTTCAGCTACATATACCCCAGTAGATTCCTTTTTCCTTAGACACTTTCACAATGGTTACTTAATTGCCAACCTTGGTCTTCCTCTGCCGCTCGGCATTTCCATTGGTATGTAGTATCTTATTTCTTTGTAAAATTTATTAATGTTACTATTAGCTACTATATTTGTCATTGGTATGTAGTTTCTTATTTCTTTGTAAAATCAATTAATGTTACTAATTACTATTAAAATCAATTATTGTACCTATTTACTTTTTCGTTCTACTCATACTAAGAATTTAAGACGATATGTTCTTTTATAAGTTAATTGTATCTATAGTTCTGTTACCTATCACAATTATATTTTTTTTGTTTTGGTATTAATTTCTTTTTTTGTCATTTTAGCTGACGAAGGCTACCAATGAGTAGCCGAAACGTCCGAAATATAGATTTTTTAAAACAAAATCATATTGAGGTTTATTTAGCCGAATCCCAACCATTCCATCTTTACTTATATATATATATATATATATATATATATATATATATATATATATATATATATATATATATATATAGATTAGGAATTACCCAAGCAATTATACCGTTGTACTTGATAGCTGATATCACAGAAGTATAAAAAAATATGCGCCGTTCTAAATACGATACAGTTGTGTCTAACTTAAATGCTTTGCAGGTTTAGTATCTTAATAAAAAAATCATTATACAGGGTGTCCCGCATTGAGATGTCACAACTTTAGTGGTTTATTGTGCACCTCATTTCTAGTTCAGGGACGCAGAAATGAGCGCCCTATCTTAACATGTAGCAGAGCTATTCTAGCTTTTGTCTATTTTCAAAGCTATTGATTTTTTGATACAAAAAACTGTGTATCCGAATTTCTGGTTAATGTGTCGTAAATAACGACCACATTTTTGGAATCTGAATTAAATTTCCAATAAGAAACACCCGGTATTGAAATATTAAATTAAGAGCTATACTGAAATCCATAAAGATGTGTTATTAGTGTTTTCTTAACTTATTCAATACTTTCTTAATCAGCTATTTAAAGACAGAGGTTTGCCTCCGCCTCAAAAGTTGCCTTATTTAATAAGCATTACAATGGTACCTCGTTGCTTAAGAGAAACATTTATTTGAGTCCAATTTTTTCTGATATCTAAGTCAAAACCAATAAATATGGTTTAGCGTGAAGGAGCCATTCTGAACGCATTCTTTAATTTCACAGGATAATGGCGATGTCCCATCCTTCCCACACTTGGCACACTCGCTTTTTGCACTGATTAAGGCTTGGGTCTTCGCAATTAAGGGTGAAAGATGATAGAAGAACATATTGGAAATAATTACAATTATTGTAAACATAATAAATAGGTATATTATATTTTTATTCTTCGAGGCTCTTGTTTTATTTTTAATTCTATTCTATTTAATAAAATTATACACTACATTTTCTGCTTATAAGTTAACTGGGTTATTCATTACATACAATGATTGGAAATTGTATATAAAAAACTCTCTCCTGCAATCAAAAAGCGAAAAAAATAGATTTAAATGAAAAAAGTATTATACTAGTCTTATCTAAAGCCAAGCCAATGGATTTCATAGTAATTCCTCCATTTTCAAGAATTTCGATATCTAGGGTTATACCTTGACAGCCGACTGACATGGAACCCTCACACGAGACTGAAAAGACAGGAACTGAACAAACGATACGGACTACTTAGACGACTCCTTGGACCTTCATCTAAATTATCGATACAGAACAAACTAACGATATACAAAACAATCATTCGACCAATATGGACATACGGACTTGAACTCTGGGGGTCTGCAAAACCATCTAACATCAACAGAATACAGGCATTCCAGTCAAAAGTACTTCGTAAAATTGTAAATGCTCCTTTCTATGTTTCCAACAAAACCCTTCACAATGACCTCAAAATCCCATTTGTCCTAGACCTTGCTAAAACCCGATTCCAAATGTTCCACTCCAAATTGTCTTACCATCCTAATCCTGAAGGTCTATCCTTATCATCCCAATCCCATCCAGACAATCCTCCCAGGCGGCTCAAGAGACAGTGGCCTCGAGACAATCTAATCATCTGATCTTATCGTAACCATTAAAACATTTAGCAAGACATCTCTGGAAGTGCCAACAGTGGTTGTCTTCTTCCATATTTTGTATTATTTTTTCTTTTATTTTATTTTACTTTTACCGTTTTTGTCAAATTGTACATAATATCTGCATGAACAGACTTGATTATTGTACTGCTAATAATTGTACAGATTTCAAATAAATAAATGGAAAAAAAAAAAAAAATTTCAAGAATTGTCTCCCACCTTATTAAATAAGTAGATATTTATTTTCCAGTCTGTTTGTATAGTGTTTACTTCCCTGGTTATACTAATGGCTAGTTTATTTCTAACGAAGAATACACGGATATGGTGTTCGTTTATGGCTTCATTAATGGTAATGCATCAGCTACAGTCCGGGAATACAGTCGCCATTTGCCTTGAAGAAATAAGTGTAATTATTTCCAATGTGTTCTTCTGTCACCTTTCATCCTTGATTCCGGAGTGTCCCCCAACCCTTAATCAGAGCAAAAAGTGTGTGTGCCAAGTGTCGGAAGGATGGGACATCTCCATTGTCATCTGAAATTAAAGAATGTGTTCAGAATGGCTCCTTCACACTATTTATTATCATATTTATTGGTTTTGTCTTGGATATCAGAACAAAGTGGATTCAAATAATTTTTTTTTTTAGCATTTTAATGCTTATCAAATAAGGCAACTTTTGAGGCGGAGGCAAACCTCGAAGTCTAAACCATCTAATAGCTGATTAAGAAACTATTGAATAAGTTAAGAAAACACTAATAACAATAGTTCACATCTATGTGACTTTTAGTATATCTCTTAATATACACGGAAATATTTCTATAACGGGTGTTTCTTATTGGAAATTTAAAGTAGATTCTAAAAATGTGGTCGCTATTTACATACATTAAACAGAAATTCCGAAAACATAGTTTTGAAAGTAGACAAATGTTTGAATAGCTCTGCTACAAGTTGAGATAGGACGCTCATTTCTGCGTCCCTGAACTACAAATGAGGTACAAAAAACAAAACTCAGCGCGCGTTAAAAGAAAACCAGACACATACTGATTCAGGGAGAGGATTAGTGCAGGGTAATGCTTCCTAACGTGCCTGTCATGAATCAAGCCCAACAGTTTTTCTTTTTGACTTTAGTTTTCATATCAAATACATGGTGTGCCGTGTTTTTTTTTTTGTTTTTTTTTTTAAATCCTTTCTTATCGAGTGTTTACATGCTAAAGAGAGTGTTCATGCAAAATTTCAAATTTTTCTGTCGAGTGATTTGAGCTGGGCGATGATAGGTGAGTGAGTGAGTGGTATTTGACAAATATATAGTAGATAGTAACTGTTGTTTTAATAGCACAGCTATAAATAATGTAAAATCCTTAATTCTGTACATTTTGTTTACTGATCTGCTCAAACTTCTGTTAATTCGTTCTCTAAGTTATTAATAATTGTGGTCACATACAGATAGCCGTCGTTACGGAGCTTGTAAAATGAATTAAAAAAAAAAAATCGTTTAGAGCGTTCTGCTCAAATTCAGGAATATTTTATTTTTTATTTTATTTTGTTAATGCTCAGCCTCTATGGCGAAAAGCATATAATCCTCAGTGTGAGCCGATGTAGGTGCTGCAACAATCGATGCCACTCCAAAAAACCATCCATGTGAGTAGGTATGTTAAGTTAGATAGATTTAAAAACAAATAGGTTGAAAATAAATGAGAAATACAAGAAATAATTATATACCTATATATCTATAAAAAAATAAATAAAATAAAAATTTTGTTATTAAAAGGAGATGGTAATAAAATGTAAAGCATAAATCATTCTGTATCGCTCTGATTTTATTGTAAGAAGAAGTGAATTGGAATTCTTATGATTATGTGACCATTTGCCCCAGGTTGTATGTGAAGTCTATATTTTGTCGAAAATGTTATTGTTTTTCAAATAGGTCAGAATTGTATCAATATGTTGGCTGCCTTCAGAAAGTATATCTGTCAGGTCATGTGGAATGTCCAAGTTAGTCCGTAACCGACAGTCTGTTAATATATGTTTTACAGTAAGGTCTGTGTTACAATGTTTACATTTTGGTTTGTCAGTCTTTGTCATTAGGTACTCATGGGTTATGCGTGTATGACCGATTCTTAGCCTCGCAAGGACTACTTCTTCTCGGCGTGAATTCCTGTACGATGATGACCAGTCCGAAATAGTGGGTTTAATAGTCCGTAGTTTATTGTCAGTCTCTGTATGCCAGTCAAGTCGCCATTTGTCTAGTATAATTTTGCTGATATGTCTAGTAACGTCATTGTGGAATAAATGAAATTGTTGGTACGCCTGTTCTTCAGTCTCAAGTCGTTCAGGAATATAAATATGCTTTAGGTCCACCCAACAAACGAAAAATTTACTGTATAACAACATATAGGCTTCTTTTTCGTACATGGCCACCCGCCTGAGGACACATTTTTGTAACACTTTTTTGTAACGCTTAGGTCCACCCGACAAACCTATGTAATTTACTCTATAACATACAGCCTTCTTCGTACATGACCAATGCGCATGCGCGAACGCCACCGGACATTTTTTTGTGACACATACAGACTTCTTTTTCGTTCATTGCCACGCCACTGCGCATGCGCGAAAGCAAGTGGACACTTTTCTGTGACACATACAGTCTTCTTTTTCGTACATGGCCACTGCGCATGCGCGGACGCCACTGCGGATGCTCTAACACCACTGCGCACGCGCGAAAGCCAGCGGACACTTTTTTGTTACGGTTTTCAAGTTTAGTGACCGCTAAAGCATATTTATGCTAAAATATCCATCAAATCACACTTGGCTATCTTCTTGGTGCTAACCGTTCTACGTCGGTGGCCAAAAGAGACAGCAACTCTACGATAGCGGACTCCGCAAGATTCTACCTGATAGAATTCAGTAAACCAACTATGCTACTTAAAACTATAAACATTCATGACTGTTTTCTCTACAATTATGCTATGTTTGACTGTCCTTAATTTTT
>OX328123.1:149003877-149291028 GCA_946811695.1 Gonocerus acuteangulatus | reverse complement strand
AGGCCCTCGTCCATCTGAAAGGAATTTGGTCTTATAAAAAGTCCGACTCGCAGGAACTGGGACGGTTCCTTTCTTTTTTTTTTTTTTTTTTTTTTTTTTTTTTTTTTTTTTTTTATTAACGGCGCATCTACACTCTTGGCCATTAGCGCCGGGTTCCTTTCTTATTCCTAGTGACAATGGAAAGCTTGGAATAGAAATAATTTTTTTTTTTTTTAGCAATTTGTGACAAATTTCCAAACGTACATGAACAACGTCTCGAAGAATAAGGATAGATTAGGCGTCACAGAATTGACAGTAACCAACATACACAGAAGCGGATATTACTTAATCCTCCTTCTCCCTCATTCTTAAGGAAGGTTCTATAAGTCTGTTAGTGTTTAGGTTTAACATTTAGAATAAACACTTAAGCTCTTTAAATAAAATCAAACTTTATTAAAAACAATCTGATTCTAATTCTGACTCCTATGATTAAAAGATTTGAAATCAGCGAGTTGTGAGAGATCCTGTTCCTGGAATCTGTAGTCTATTCTGTAGACTCTTGAAACAGTTCCGGGAATTTATAATGAAATTCGTACTCACCGATGTCCAGTCGCTACCACCTACTAACTTCACCTCCTAGAATTCTGGGTAAAAGTTTAGCGTCCTCGAAAACGATTTATTTAACATTTTTTTCACTACAACGTATTTTAATACACTAAACACAAATAAGTTAAAAAAAAAAAAAAAAAAAAAAAAAAAAAAAAAAAAAAAAAAAAAAACCCTTTCAACTAGGAAAAAAGTTATTATGCACTAAAGTTCACTGTTATGAAGGTTATAAAAGTAGGCGTAAAAAGCGTATTTGTAAACATGCGTATGCGCACACATGAAACATAGGTAAACAGAGAACTCTCATTTGAAATGTTCATAAACCAGTTATTCAAAAATAGAGAGCATCCTCGCCCGTCGTAACCTGTCGCTTAGGGGCAGACGTGCTAAGCGTTTCCGCTCGCTCAAAAAGATATCAAAACCCTAGTCAATCCAACTCGCAAAAATTAATATAATTCTATTAATTTTAGCGTGTTGGATTGACTAGAGTTTTGATATATCGTTGAGCGAGCGTAACGAGCGGAAACGCATAGCATGTATGCCAAAAAGACGTCCTAGACATTCTTCTTAGCTTTCTTCTCCTTCAGACGCGATGTTCGGTGGATATAAATCCCCAATCACACCGAAAAATGCCTTTAATGTTATTCTTAAAAAATGCATTTGAGTCATTCTTCTCTATTATTATTATTAAATTTTAACGTCCATCTCTATTGTGGATGAGAATTATAAATTCGTGCAACTTCATTGTTAGTTTTGTATAAAATGAAAGTATGTTGACAGTCAAACTTCAGCAGGCGCGAATTAGAACGAACTAATAATTATAAAGGCATTAGCTAATTATTAAGGGATTTCTGTTATGTAATGTTTTTCACGAACGAAACAAGAAATGTAAAGAATGTTTCATTATTTAAAGAAATGGTTGTGAATAAATAAGTGGTGGTGAATTTAAATAATTGATGGTAAATTTCAATTAGACTTCTTTATTACGGACTTTTCCATACCCGCGCATGCGCATGTTGACTAATATAGTTGTTTACATTAGCTCTCATAGCCCACATAACAGTGCTTAATAACTTCTTTCCTAGTTGAAAGCGAGTTTTCTTTTTTAACAGATTCGTGTTTAGTGCATCAAAATACGTTATTGTACAAAATTTGAAAGAAATCGGTTGTGAGGACGCGAAACTTCAGTTTTACCCCGACTCTAGGAGAAAGCAGAGGTTAAATTTATATTCCATATGTTTTTATGTTATCTGATAACCGCTACAAGTCAATGCAAATATTTGATGAAAACGTACTTACTAGGCCTCTTCGGCTTCTGCACAGAAGGCTCTATTCCAAACAACCAAAAATTCTTTGTCATTTTGGTAAAAATGAAGTTTCACGCCCTCAAAACCGATTTCTTTCAAATTTTGTACAATAACGTATTTCGATGCACTAAACATGAATACGTTAAAAAAAACCTTCGCATTTAACTAGGAAAGAAGTTATTAAGCACTAAAGTTAATAGAATAATTAATAGAATTCTATTAATTTTAGCGAGTTGGATTGACTGGGGTTTTGTTATCTTCTTGAGCGAGCGTAGCGAGCGCAACGCATAGCACGTAAGCGACAGGTGACGACGGGTGAGGATGCCCTTAAAATTAACAATATTTTTGAATAAATGGTTTCTGAACAACACTTCAATTGAGAGTTCTCTGTTTCCCAATGTTACTTATCTGCGCATGCGCGTGTTTACAAATACGCTGTTGACGCCTAGTTTTATAACCTTCCTAACAGAGAACTTTAGTGCTTAATATTCTATTCTATTGGAACTCTATTAATTTTAGCGAGTTGGATTGACAGGGGTTTTGTTATCTTCTTGAGCGAGCGTAGCGAGCGGAAACGCATAGCATGTATGGCTTAAAGTCATTAAATTACTCAAATAGCTCGAATTCAACGAGACGTGGCTGGCGTACGCCCCTGCTACGGAATAAAACAAACCCGTCAGTTTTAGGCACTTATTTCTCTGATTGACATCGTCCGGTCGAAAATAGCATTAGTACCTTTCCCAGGAACTGCATCGTCTCAGAGCAGTTCCGTTTATATTCCTTAAATATCTCCAAGGGAATAGAAATTTAAAGTATAATAATCAAGGAAAATCTCACCTTCTGGAAAGAGGTCTCACCTTCCTAAATCAATTGCTCGATAACCCGTATTTCATAAAACTCATTCATATAAACTTTTTTTTTTTTTTACTCTAAATAAAAGATTCATTTGAACAATTATTTAAATGCCCTCTTTACAATTTTCAGTGGAACCGAAGGATGTCAAACCGCATGCCCTGGCGTGGGCCAGGGTTTCCGATGTACCAACCAATGCATACTCCAATGATGGGACTCTTCAGACAGCCACCACCAGCACACCTCTCGGAGACAATGTACGTCGCCGAGAGAACAGGACAGAAGGTAACCCGTAAATTCCATCCGCTAACTCTGGACCAAGTCGACAAAGAAGTCGCGGTTCTGACGGAACACTCTCTCGCCGTTCTTATGAGGATTGCCGAAAACGGAATGCTTCGGATTATGGAACATATGGTTAACATTGACAGGAGCTTGTTTTTATGAAGAAACCGAGTACTACTTTGGAAGTCTGCTATTGGATTAACGGAAAGATATTTTGGGTAAGTGTCAGATTTGTTTCAGAATCTAACTCTGGAAGTGATGTTGAGTAGTTACAGAATAAGGCGTTCGAGAGTGCTCCTTCAAAATCGCTGATTTCCGAGTTAACGAGGTCTCTCTCTCTCGTTAGAACACTTGGTTCTCAGCCAGAATCACGAAACAATTAAAATCAGGGGGGAAAAATGAATAACGGAAAATCAATAGTCCACTTTCTGAAGTATGGATATTTTTTGCACTTCTAGTTTAATTAATTATTAGAACTTTGGTATATTTTATGTATAGTTTTTTGTACTATTTTTTTTTTTCAGTAAGTAACTAACGAACATATTTCCAACAGCGGTAACACTTTTCAGATTTCGAAGCATTTTCCAATGCTTTGACAGTCTGGGAATTTACCTGTAACGTTAGTTTAACAATGATGATCTTGCGGGCTACAACGCACCATTTTCATTGTTAATTTCAAGTTGCACAGATCCTCCAAATGGTCTTAATGTGGTAAAAAATATAATGACACTAGGTTATAGATTTTTTGTGAACACACATTTACTTGGAAGGACACCATAGCATGATAAATTGAGGAGTTCTGGATTGTCAAGAGATTTGATAGCAAGCAACACTTGTGCGAGTGGATTCAAGAACATAGTAACTAAAAACCAAGAAACTAAGGCTGCTCAACAAAAACAAAGTAAGTAAAAAAAAAAAAAACGTTTTTCTAAGAGAAGTAATTGGTTCTATTTTTCACAAGCAATAAAATGGTGTAATATTTTATTTAGCCATATTTTTTTTCCTTGTATAGGTGGAATGTCATTTATCTTTTTCATTCTCAATAAATGTTGGATAAACGTTATGCTATTTATAGATATTTATTTCTTACTAGCTGTGCCCGCGACTTCGTCCGCCTGGATAGTCACTTAGGGCAAAATGTTTGGTTTATTTTGGATTGTGAACACCGTCGTATGGGTATTTTAAAAAAATCTACTTTACAGTAATGCTTCTCTATACATGATATTAGACGTATAGCCATCGGGGATCAAGCATACAGGCTGCTAGGATTGCTAAAACGAGACAGAGCCACTAAGCTGACCCCTTAGGGATTGTTAAACCCTAGTGTTTATAGAGTGTCTGATAGACAGCAGACATTTAGATAAAACAATTCTATAAATCATTGTTTTAGGAGCTATTGCGTTGATAAAAACTCCCAATAATATTTATTCCCTCATACCTTCCATGTACAGACAGCTATCCGTTAGAACTTTATTATATGTATAGATAGAGACTCGTGTATACTTATATTCCCCTTTGTTATACACTCTTCACCATGGGCGTATATAGAAAATAATTTCGGAGGGGCTGGGAAAATTTCGGGGGGGGGGAGGGCTGAGACCATCTCCGGTGTATGGAATACTAACAATTTAGACCTTGGAAGAGTTTTAGCCAACTTAAACGCTATTACACTCAAAATAGAATAGGTTTTATGAACTAAATGATCTTATTTAATTTATTTTTAAGGGTTTTATGAAATTTTTACCGATCGAATCAAAATTTCGGGGGGGGGGGGCTGTAGCCCTCTCAGCCCCCCCTTATATACGCCCATGCTCTTCACCATTGAAACAAACGTTTCTATGGATAGTGAATTCCTTTCAAAGATTGTATGAATGTTAGATTCACTAATTCATCTTTATATACTTATATTTCGTAGCTACATCGTGTCGACGCAAAGTGATGCAAATTCGAAATCCAGCCGGACAAAACTGAAAATAATTTTACATCCTCCTCTACAAAAAAGTTCTGAAGAAAATGCAAATTGCCAACGAATGATTGCATAAAATTAATAAATCATAATAATGAAACTTCATCATTCCAAACCTAAACAAAATTATCACATCTGATTTTGCATAAATTCTGAAACATTTTAAGTGCTTTAATAATAAAAAATATGGTAAAAGATATAACTTATCAGGCTGTACCGTATGAAATGTTAGTTTTGGACTTGCCGATTTCCTTCAAATGTCTTGAAACTGTCGTGGCTCCTACTCCGAGTTCTTTGGCATATTCCCTAGTGCTTTTTGAGGGACAAGCTTCAACCCTTTCTTTCAGGTGGTCATTGTCAAGCTTGGTTTCTGGCCTTCCTCGCTCCTCGTTGTCAAGGTCATAATTTCCACTTCGAAACCTGGAAAACCACCGGTAAACAGTTCGTTCATTCACCGTTCCCTCCCCGAACGCCGTGTCAATGTTCATACACGCCTCAGCAGCGCTATGACCGAGCTTAAATTCATAACGAAAAATAATACGGATTTCCGTTGAAGTCATAATTTAAGTTTTATTTTTTTCTCGGAGGATCGTTCTCACAACACAGTACGCAAGTTCCTGATTAAATAATAGGAATAAAAGAGCTTTAATTCTATATGAATAACAATGATGTTTGTAAATAATGAAATAAAAAAGGGAAATGATTAAATCGCAAAGTAAACAAAACTGACATTTCATACGGTACAGCCTGATAAATTTGATTACAATTTTATAAGGAATTTATGTCCATAGTAATATTCATTTTCCAATAGCATTAACCTTTTTTCCCTTCGGCCAAAATTAATACTACCTTCACTATCGTATTCTGCGCGATTTTTCTTTAAGAAAACATACATCGGAAGAACAAATATCACATTTGATTATGATTTCGCACCTCCGTGCGACGTCATAAGAGAGCTTCCTCTTATGACGTCGTTAGAGGGATAAAACGCGCTAATTTCAAAATTAATTTTTGAGGCTATAACAAGGAGTCGGATGGACGAGCAAACAATTTTAATTTTTGTAGCATTTATTTTAAAATTACCAAAAACATCAAAAAAAGAAAACAGCTTCAAAGGAAATGCATCGTCAATCACATTTTCATATACTACTTATCTCTTGAGTATTGAAATGTTGAAAGCTCGGATTAGAAACTCTAAACATTTAGCTAACGAAATAAACACATCCGAAACCTAAAGCACCGTTTAGACACTCCCTATAGATGAACTGGGGTCTTTCTAAATTCGAGAACCACATTCTCATGATTCTATCGAAACAATAACCATTAACCCTCTACCAGAACTTTAATCAACTTTTTCTCTCATAGAAAAAGGAAGAGGAACGGAGGTGAATTTTAATGAGCCCTACAAATTGGAACTTGCACGCCATCTACTTGGACAGAAAGCAATTTGATCATTCACTCAACCTATCACGCATTCGGAAGATGAATTCCACTGAATCATAGAAAAGGCCATGTACGGAGGAAGATATAATGGGATTGGCCGAAAATTCAAGGTTTCGCCAGCGTAAAATCGGGGAGAAAAATAAAGCGCAGACCCTTGTCTTTATAATAACCAAAATCATGCTGGATGCTTCTATATGATGAAGGCTTGTCTTCTAACTATTGATTTCACTCCCTTTAATTTGTTCTCAGTGGTGTTTGTCCAGTATTTTATATTTATGATTGTTTGATCAGAGTAACTTAATATGTCTTTGTAGTACAACTCGATTGGTTGGTAAGTTTGTGTTTCCGTTACGTTTTCGTATCCTAGTAGCGACCGTAGCGTTAAATGTTTACCGTAAGTCCTTAATTTATGCATTTCCTCTTTTATTTCCTTGCATTTCCGATGTGTAGAGTATCTACATGTTTTGTAAACATTCCAGTGAGCTCAAAGAGTCGCGAGAACCACCTGAATCCGAACACCGGAACATTGTTTTTTGGCAAAATTCGCGCGGAAAAAAAAGCTTTCAGGCTCACGTTTTATAAGTTTTTGGACATGAGGAATCTAATGAAACCATTTCCAATGCCATTGTTGAGGGAAGTGGAAACAAATATTTTTTTCTTGGGATTTTAGGATATATTTTTTTATATATTTTAAAACCGGTTCGCAAATTGTAGTAAATGTACTCGAAAAGCATCTATTCGAAAGTTCCTACATATACATTCTTAAGCGAGTTTTGATAGTGCTTTCGGAGAAGTCGGTGCTTGAATGGAGTAATTCCCTCCTATTTCCTGTAGTTTTTTTTTTTTGTTTTTTTTATCGGCGCATCAACTATTTGGCTATTAGCGCCGGGCTATATAAAGGTTGTCACCCTTTTATAATTCCAACAGCACGTGTTCGGTCACCCATTCAGGAACTGACCACGCCCGAGGTTGCTTAACTTCGGTGATCTACGGAAACCGGTGTATTCAACGTGGCTAAGGCCGTTGGCTATTTCCTGTAGCATGTGTATTACCGAAGATGTTGCTTCACTTTGAGATTTCATTTTAGCGCGGTTCTGAACTGCGCTTATGAGGTTGACCATACGACGCAATCAGGAAGTAACGACTAGAAAATTTCTCGTTTCGGTTTGGGTGCTTAGAAGCGTGGGATTCAATTGAGATCATTTGTGCATGTTTTCAATTCCTCTAATCTAAGATGTTTAAATTTTGGTTACATTTGGAGTTAAGGAAGTATATGAAAAAAAAAATATTATTAATAGACTGTAAGTTTAGGGATCTTCTTATATTTTCCTTAATACCCCGAACACGGTTAAGAAATCGTGGTAAGCGAGAAGTTACCATTCAAAATTTTACTAAATTCTCTACAAAAAAGTCCGTCACGCAGAAGCTGCATAACTAAGCACTTTCCTCAGAATTTGGGTAGTGTAGACTGGTTTCCAGAACAATTTGCTTAAAATATCCAACATAAATAAAATAAAATAGTTCTCTTTTAATTGTGTAATGAGTAACTGTTCAATTATTAATTTTGTAATTAATTTGCTTCCAGAGTTATGTTTACATTTGGTAACTAATACACTACTTTAAAAATACAAAAAACTTCATATTTTCGTCTTTTGAACCACTTCTTTCCCATGAGTTACCCACGACGTATACCGCGCTTCGTTACAATACAGCAGAAATTACGACCGGTATAAGTATATCAGTAATTTGGGTCCGGCGTAACCCCCCCCCCTCCTAATGAACCGATTTAGTTTATTTTTACAACACATTTTTACCTGTAGATTACCACTACGAATACCGAGTTTCGTCGAAATATAACAAAAAACACGGCTGGTAGTGGCGAATTGCTAATGTGGGTCCGAAGAAACCCCTGCCCCTCCTAATGAACCGATTTAGTTTATTTTTACATCTCACTTTTCTCTCTAGATTATAACTACGAATACTAAGTTTCGTTGAAATATAACAAATATTACGGCTGGCATGGACAAATTAGTGTTTTGGGTTCGGGGTAAACCCCCCCCCCTTCCGGTGGACCGATTTTCGTGGTTAACGAACTTGTTCAATCGTTTGCTAATTGAATGCTATATACCAAGTTTCGTGACGAAAAAACAAACACTCTGGCCGCTATCGTGTTAACAGACACACATATATATGTATGTGTATATATATATATATATATATATATATATATATATATATATATATAAATTTTAACGGGGGTCATTTTCGGTGTCTACTAGGTAGGATCGATAAAGATTTGAAGAAATTTTTCAAAAATTCCGTCTTGAGTGCAACCTCAATAGCTACTTTCCTTCGGAGGAAAGTGCTAAAAGGTTCTGAAGAAATTTTTGATTAGGCGATGTTAATCGGAGAAGTAAGTGCATAAAACTTCAAAGGTGTTTGTTTGTTTTCTTTTGGATGGGTTTTTGTCGTTTTTAACTCAATTTTTCATTGGTTGTTGTTTTCTTTTAAATTGCTTTTATCTGTGAAATTATTATTATAGTAAAAGAAGACAAGAAAATGCGAAATTCTTTGCTAATATTGTTTGTCTAGAGCGAAGTTAGTAGGGCGGGGAGTCACGTTTCTAGGTAAGGGTACCCATGTCATCTGTCACGTATATGGGGCTATAAATGTATTTCAAGAATGGTCTGACCAAAATAATAACTGTTTCTATTCTAAGCTTTCCAAATATCACTAGGGATAAGAACGGAACCGCGCTAAGATGACGCAGTTCCTGTGAGTCGGATTTCGTAGCGTAGACCTCCTTCGATCCATCGGATATATATGCTGAAATAATTACGGTACTCATGAGTTACTCCATTAATTCAATAATGTTCTGCTACGTGTGTGACTGGGATGTTTCCTGAAGGAATATCTTCGGCTTGATTGACCAAGCAAGTGTTATTGATCTCTTGCCTAGGCTAACACTATCTGCTTTAAGATATTAGGCATGTGTCCTGTTTCTAGGCTTTCTCTAGATCATTATCGAGGCTGCTTTTATGCAATTTATCCTTTCAGCGATTTGTTAACAAAAAAAACTCAATATTATCTGAAATTTGCCGATTGCAAGAGAGCGGAATTCCATGAGGCAGAAAAAGTGTAAGGAATCCTTCTTTTCTACGGATAAGAAAACACTTGGCACTGAAATATGCACTTAATGGTGTTTAGATAAATACCACGGTAGGGCGAAAAAACAAAATCGAGTCATACTACCGCGAAAAATATGCGAAATTGAGAGATTAAAAAGGGGTGGTTCTAAATGAGTCCATGCTCTGTATTAATTAATACACTATACTTTAGGATTTAATCATTAAACTTACTTTTTCTGATCAGTGTTTAGATTGTATTTAGAATTTAATTTTAACAATTTTTCATGTAAAAGTGGACCATGGGTAACATAATACATTACTTATGGGGTCAATATATTAAAAATATCTGTTGGTATCTGCCGATCGAGCATGTGCTCTAAAGTTTGACAACATTTTTAAAAAAATAGATTTTATTGTCAATTTTTGTTATTTTTTAATTTACCATTTTTAATATATACTTGTTGACATTGTCATCTACGGGACACTAAGAAATTAATGTGTAAAAACTGTAATTGTCCGTTAACATCTTCCGGGGGTCTCCCGTGGTCTAATGGCTAGCGCCTTGGATTCATAAGCGGGAGGTGGTGGGTTCGATTCCCAACCTCCGGCAGGAATTTTATCATCCCACGGCTCGCTGGTAAAATTCCTCGCTGCACCCTGGATGTCGGCGCTAATGACCTAGAAGTAGATGCGCCGTAAAAAAAAAAAAAAAAAAAAAAAAAAAAAAAAAAAAAAAAAAAAAAAAAAAAAAAAAAAAAAAAAAAAAAAAACATCTTCCGGTCCCGCGGGGGCTGAAAACATTGCCAAAATTGCTTAAACCGTAAATATTAGGTAAACAATAAAAATAAAAATTAGCTTCGACATTAGATTTAGGTTTATTTATTGAATAAAAAGTAGATACATGATATCGTCGATACAAATGCAACGTATCGAATGTGAAAATCGCCACTTTCCAGAGTGAAAAAACTTTTATTTATTACTTTGCTTTTGAGCAGTTAAATTGTCAGCAGATTCGACCTTTTGATAGTGGTTAGTTTCCTCTTTCACTGAGTGAACTTAGATTCAAGAGTTTGCAGTCTATCAGTCCAACAGCAATGAGTAAAGATTGAAAATGAATCGTTCTTTCACATTTGATACTTTGCATTTGTATCGACTACATCTGATCCCAATACCCGTTCATATCTCTAGTGCTATTTATTTTATTTTATTTTAAATAAACCATTTCCTTTATCCACTGAAAGATTTCTTAATACTTAATTTAATAATTTTTCTACCTAATTGTATTGTAAGATTTAAAGTCTCCAAACGGAGTTTATTTTTGAATTTTGTGTAATAAATGAGGAAAGTGGTATTCAATCCCTTATTGTATAACTAGCTGTTACCCAGCGTGCCATGCTACACCTAATTTCTGCATCTAGAGAAGCAAAAATAAATTAGAAACCAAATAAGTAATATTAAAATCTAATAACGCAAATCTGTAACTACTTGGGTTCATAGTTTCCAGCCTGTGCGTGATCTCTGAACTGTGAGTCCTAGACGATTTTGACCTAGCCTATGACTCTCCCCGAATCGAGAACTACATGTATGCAAACTTTGATCAAAATCAGTCAAACTGAGTGGATTTACAGACAGCAACATATTGAAAGACAGCTGGTAGACGTTTATGTCCTGGCCTATGACTCTCATCGTATCAAGACCTACCTGTGTTCCAAGTTTGGTCAAAATCGGTCAAACGGAGTGGATTTGTATAATGAACAAAGAGACAGCTGGTAGACGTTTTTGACCTAGCCTACGAGACGTCCCGGATCAAGACCTACCAGAGTTCCAAGCTTGGTCAAAAGGTGTGGATTTGTATAAGGAACAAACACAAAAACAGACAAACAGACAGACACGTGATTTTTATATATTTAGATAGATAAGACATATAATAAAAGATTCTTGGCAGTCTGATATATCAGATGCAGAAATATAAGAGCTATACTTAATCAAATTTTTTTGGATTAACAAATACTTTTATGTGCTGTAAGTTGCAAATAAGCCGTACTTAAAATTACTTTTGATTTACTCATTTACAGATTTCTTCTACAAAAATGCGGGATACAAAGGAAACATATCTCCGTGCCTTCATCTCGCCTCAGCATCAAAGATGAACAAAGCTACCAATGACCAATCTGGATTCATTTAACAAATTAGTGTTACTTTCTATGCTGAAACAACGCTAAGTAGTAAATATTGTGGTAATTAATAAAGAATAATTCTTCTTAATGAGTCTATGTGATGTATTAATTAATTCACTATACTTCAAGATTTAATCATTAACCTTACTTTTTCTTATTAGTGTTAAGATTGTATTTAGAATTTAATTTTAACATTTTTTCAAGTAAAAGTGGACCATGGGTAACATGTATTAGGTCATCCCATAAGTAATGTCGGTTTTTGCCGGTGGACTTTAGCCTGCAGGAGTTTGTCATCAAGCTCTGTTGGTCAAACTGTACGAGGCAAGTCCTCAAGCTTTGAAATCATTCAAACCACCGCTGCACTTATCGCACACTATTGACATTTTCACCATATATTTCTACAAGTTTTCGATAAGTTGAAGCATTTTCTCCTTTATCGAATTCCCAAAGTTTAACATGGCATAAATGGTGTCTTGGGAGATCCATTTCAAATGAAATTTCAGCACAGAATAATCAAGAAAAACGTTTTAAGCTTAGAATTATCGGAATATCTTCATCAATTTTTTAAAAATTATTTAAAAAAAATACCACGACTCTATTTTTAAGACTTTGTTTGCTATTTATATAATAAATTCCTAGTTATTAGAAAAAGCAAGTTGGGCAACAATCACTTTGGAACAGACATACTGACATGAACTCTTTTGAAACAGCAGGGCATTGATAAGGATTCATTTGGAAGGGCAGGACTGGTCAAGACTCACTATGGAAGAGCAGGTTTGGCTTGTTTAGTGTTATAATAAAAATTTGCAAAATAGTTTTAAAAAATATGTATTAATTACTTAACAAAATTGTACATACATACGAAAAACTTGCACATTTGGTTTTAAAAAATTGGGCTTAACCTATTAAACACATTAAAATACACGATTAAACAAACAAAGAAATGTCTTACATTTGCCCATCATCATCATCATTTTGAAGCGGAACTTGGCTTTGATCAGCTATCTGCTTATCAATAACTTTGCAGTACCAAGTAAAGTCTGCACAGCTCTTCCATTCGGCACCAAAGTGCATCGTCAGAAGAGCCTGAACATCCTTGATTTTGGCAGGGTTCACATTGACCCTCATTGAAATTTATTCCACAAAAAGATCGTCAGCTTTGCGGATTTTTTTTTAGTGACACTTTTTTGAGTACCAAGCTCCAGGCGATATGCGGATTTGCCTTAAATAAGTGCTTTTGGCAAATTTAGAACAGTACGCAATGGATAATCTACACTTTAAAACAGAGTGAAAATTTTACACTGGCTTTTGAATAGAACTAGATTTTTTTTGGAACATAATAAGAAAGCCATCAGATAGGCCTTTCAATTCTGAATCCAGGGATGTATAAATCTCATTTTTGTTTTTTTATGCACAACAGTCACTTTGGAACTGAACGACTCAAATACCACATAACTTACTTGACTAATTATCACTAGGTAGCCCTTTCAGTGACACTGTACTCCAACATTTAAAGACAGTCAACATATAGTTCCTACAATGTCAAACATTGAATATGCAAATTGGAGCAAACTAGAGAACGAACATATTCTATCCATTAGCGAAGTAATATATTGAAAAATGGTCTTATTCGATACTTTATTTACAGCATTAAAGGCTATTCTAAAGCGGTTAGAGTTGTGTCAATTTGCGACAAACCATATTGTCCACAATCCATGAGCAAAGACTCAAATCTGAAAAACAAGATTTTGCATATTCGATAGTTTGACATGGTAGGGACGATATTAACTAAAATTTTCTAAACACTTTTAAATATAATTGAGTTATAATTAAAGAAATGTGATATATATATTCGATTGTATATCATGCAATCAAAAATTAAATTGACATTCATCCTGAATAAAAGTAAATATTCTACTTATATGAATTAATTTGAAGTACCTACTTCTTTTTTTTTTTTTTTTTTTTTTTTTTTTTTTTTGTTATTTTCTTTTTTTTTAATATTTTATCTATTTTTTTTTTTTACCTAGAATGATTTTCTAAGTTATTAAACTGGTAAAAAGGACCATTTCCAAAGTTGAGGGCTCTAAAAAAAAACAAATAAATATATAAATGGAAGGTCAACAAAACAGAATTAACATGTTCGTCAATTTCTCTCTAATTCTCTTCATCTTCATCAGATGCTTCCTCAGGAGCTTAATACTAAATACAGCATAATGTAATAATTGTACCATCCTGCATCAATTCCCATATCATAACTGAAGATCTTCAGCCTGTCATCATTCCGGACATCGCAGTTAGAAATAGTTATTCTAGTATTAGGTACCTGGAGGGGAATGCTGCTAATGACCTCAGCAGTAGACGCAAAAAAAAAAAAAAAAAAAAAAAACTTATACTACTTGTTAAAACAAAACACAGTCAAATGAATATCCATACTCCTTCACAAATGCGTCCTTTTCATCGGTTACATCAGCTAACAAAGCTGAAAAGGATCCTGTTCATGGTAAGACTCCCATTTATACCTTTAAGCCTAAAAAAATGTAAAAAAGGAGCAAAAAAAAAACAACGGAAAAAACTCCAAAAACATTACAGCTAGACGTAGAAACAGATACTAATAATAAGAAGAAACCAAAAACATTGAAATCAACTGATAAACCACAAAAAAGGGAAGTACTAAAGAAAAAAAAAAAAGTTATGTCTAAAGTTTTTTTTTTTTGTTACCATGGTTGTGAAAATAATTGATATAATAATAAATTATACACTATTTTTGCATTCAAAATGTGCAATATTTTTTTTGTGATTTAATAAATTATCTATTAATAGATTTTTTTTGAGTTTCTAACATTATTGTTTTAATTGTCCCTGAATAGAGGCTTAATTGCCTCCTAGCTGGAGTCAATTGACCCATTCGAAGCGGTTACACATATTTATAATTTTTGGAAATTCATATTGTTTATTGGCTTAAATATGAATTGGAACTACTAATACATACATATAACTATCTCTTCATTAAAAAAAGATAATTATTTTGTTTGAATTTAACTAGAAAAATATTTCTATCCTTTTTTGGGGCTAAATTGACCCCCTTCTCCCCCAATTTCATCGAGAATACATGTCATCCTCAGGTATACACGTGTTACTCATATGTATGTGATAGTTGTTTAATACATTGATAACTGCATCGAGTCATGGGCGTATAAAGGAAATAATTTCGAGGGGGGCTGGGAAAATTTTGGTGGGCTGAGACCATTTCCGGGGTATGGAATATTGACAATATAGAACTTGGAATAGTTTTAGCCAACTAAAACCCTATTATACCCAAAATAAAATATTTTTTATGAACTAAATGATCTTTTTTAATTTATTTTTAAGGGGTTTATGACACATTTTTACCGATCATATCAAAATTTCGGAGGGGCTGCAGCCCCCCTTATATACGCCCATGTGTGGCTAAAAACTCAATTAAATAGTTGGGCAAAGCAATTCTTTATATATATAAATTGAACAAAGATGTGATATTAAATTTAAAGAATTTATCTATCCCATAAATAATATAATTCATTATTTATTAAAGAATTTTAGCAATTTTATGCATTTTATCCTTAATGATGATGATGTAGAGAATATGTTATTACCTTTTACCTCTCCTATATCCTCAATCCTCCCCAATCCCTGGTGGGTACGCTCAGCACCTCCTCGTCGGTACCCACTGGACGCAAGAGCAACTTCTCCTGGTCACTAACAGATCTAAGAGGCAAAATAATACAAAAGTTTAAATATAAGAATGTTGCCCTTGTGACTGAGACTGAGCCAATATCCCTTCTGAATTTTGCTAATGAATATTCTTTAAAGCTATGTTGGACTTCCGATCTCTTGCAATTTAGATGCAACTCTAGGTAGCTATAAGCATTCTTTAGCATAAATAGTCCAGGCAACGAACAGTTATAGATGGAAATTTTTGGAACACAATTTTTGACTTCATAACTTTGTTTGGGCTGGATAGGAGGTGAACATATCAAAATCCCTCGCACATAGCCTTTGTGCCGGGGGGAGGGGGGTTTAGAAGGTCCCATTTTTTGGGATTTCAATTATATCTTGGAATCCCTGCGTCCTAGCGACATGACTATTCCATAACAAATGAAAGCTGATTAAATATGCTACACGTTCTATTCAATAAAGTTTTTCGAGATATCTATAGTTTTTCAAATATCCGCGCTTGAATGTCTGTCATTTTGGGAAAAAACACAATTTTTGCTCTTTTTGACCAGATAACTATTTAACGATAAACCCAAAAAATTATTGAAGAGAACTTGTAGGAAACTTAATCAGCTTATATTTGTTATAGAATAGTCGTGTCGCTAGGATGCAGGGATTCCAAGATATAAGTGAAAACCCGAAAAATGGGACCTTCTAAACCCCCCCCCCCCCCCCCCCCCGGTACAAAGGCTACGGGCAAGGACTTTTGATATGTTCACCTCCTATCCAGCCCAAACAAAGTTACAAAGTCAAAAATTGTGTTCCAAAAATTTCCATCTATAGCTCTTTTTAAGCATTCCTTTCCTGGACTGAAATATGCTCTAGCGATGACTAAACTGATAAAAGCCGTTACAAAAAAGTGTCCTTTGGCGTTCGCGCATGTGCGATGGCCATGTGCGAAAAAGAAGACTGTATGTTATACAGTACATTACATAGGTTTGTCGGGTGGACCTAAAGCATATTTATGTTCCTGAATTTGAGCAGAAAGCTCTAAACGATTTTTATTTATTTTTTTTATATAATTACATCGGGAGTGGCCAGTACTTAAATGGGTAACCAACCTCAAGCTGTTGGCATTATAAAAGGGTGGCAACCTGTAGATAGCTAGTCGTTAATAACCCAATTTTTGATACGCAATTTAAAAAAAAAAAAAAAAAAATTAAGGAACAAGAGCATAGGTTTTACTTTCCAGAAATGTGCAGAGACATTTAGGTGACAAGCATCACAGCTTATTTCATAAATAATTAAAGCCCTTCATCATAATTTCCTCTCTCCAACTATGAATCCTCCAACAATTTGCCTGTTATTTTACATAAATAAAAAAAACCAAGAACTAAGAAAAAAATATTTTGTTTAGAGCCTGCTGCTCAAATTCAGGAACATAAATATGCTTTAGGTCCATCGACAAACCTATGTAATCACATAGGTGCATGCGCGGTGGCTATGTTTGTACACTGCCACCACGCATGCGAGAACGCCAGCAACACTTTTTTGTAACGTTTTTTATCAGTTTAGTCATCACTAAAGCATATTTATGCTAAAACTTGAAACAAACCTGAAATGTCTAATCTTAACTGGAGCTTACCAAAGATCTGCAGGTATCAGTGATCAGAGGATTAAATTTCTCCAATATATCAATCATTTCTTCTAATTTTCTTGCTTCTCAGTGAATGAAGAATAATCTGCCATCGTAATGAGTTAATTACCATCGTCAGGGACCTCACAATAAATTAAATAAATACAAATTAACACATTTTGATTAAGTTACAAAAATAAAAATGTACAACGCTCAAAATGAAGCTCATAACAGCTAACTGACTGCATTGCAACTAGGTTTCTTTGTAATATAAATTTAAAAAAAAAATGTAATACCGAAAACAAATTTCTGCTCCTATTCTTCTGAGTATTAGTCTTGTAGATATTTGAATAGGAGAAACAAAATGAGTTTAAGATTTATATCTTTAACAATTTTGGGGAAAATTTACTATACAAGTTTATTGTTCACGGACATCCGTGAGCAACAATGTGATAAATTGGAGGATCTTCCCCCATCTATTAAAATCCAAGCAAAAGAGCATTGTTTTGTGAGATGGGACCACAAAACCCATCACCCATAATGTAGAGTAAAAACATTGAAAATACAATTTAAAAAAGCTCTGAAAAATGTAGAATTTCACTAACAAACTGTAATTCATGTTAATAAAGAATAATATGATGCACAGGATCAATGTTAACTCTCAATTCTCTTACTGAAGTAAACTAAATACTACAACTGAGACTCCCCTCACTCTAAGCACACACACGGATGCTTCAAGCATTTACTTTGAAATTTAACCTCTAAGCATTCTTATTTCCACAAATTTTGTTTTTTAGATGTGAATAAATATTTAAGAGTTTTGGCCTTTCAAATATTCAAGAGTTTGGAAAAAATAATGATTTTGTCTTTTTATAATTGTATATTTGTTGTGCTGGATAAAAATGGTAATTTTTAATAGCTAATAATACTGGTTAACAGCTTGAAATAACAATTGTTATTTTCTTTTTTTTTACGGCGCATCGACTTCTGGGCCATTAGCGCCTGGAAATAACAGATATAACATAGTAACTACTGAGCGTTCTATCTGAAAATTTAGAGGAGCTACTCAAACTTTTGTCTTTTTTAAAAACTGCTGGCTCTTTTAGAGAAAAACTGTGTTTTCGGAATTTCTGATCAATGCGTCGTAAATATCAACATTTTTAGAATCTACATTAAATTTCCAATAAGAAACACCCATTATTGAAATATTACCATGTAAATTATTGAGAGCTATGTTAAAAGCCATATATGTAGATCAGAATGTTTAATATTAGTTTTTTTATTAAATTATTCAATATTTTCTTAATCAGCTATTTTTAGACTTAGAGGTTTGCCTCCGCCTCAAAAGTTGCATTATTGAATAAGCTTCAAAATGGTACCTCGTAGTTTTAGAAAAAAAAATCGATTTAAATCTATTTCTAACTGATTTCTAAGTCAAAACCAATAAATGTGCCTTAGCGTGAAGTAGCCATTCTGAACAAATTCTTTAATTTCACACGATGATGGCAATGTCCCATCCTTCCCAAACTACATGTCGTTTATTACACAAGCCCATCTACCAAATATTAACTCACTTTAGTTTCAAATGGATGGTAGGACACTTCAGAATAAAGGGTTAAAGAATTAAGAAGAACGTACTGGAAATAATTACCATTATTGTAAATAAACCAGACAATGAATCCATAATGCCATGGATTCAGTTATACGTTAAGCTTATATTTGTAGACATTTTGAAAATCGACTGGAAAAATAGTCATTAGTCCACAGTAATAAACATTTAACATTTGAAAGCAACTTTTGAGGTTGCCTTTCATTTAAATGTATTTTTTTTCGCTTTTTATCTGCAAGGGAGAGTTTTTTGTATGCAATTTCAAATTATTGTATTGTATAACCCAGTTAACTTATAAACAGAAATTGTATTAAATAGAATAGAATTAATATTATTATTATTATTCTTGTCTTTGAGTTCTCATGAGATGGCACTGCTCCTGGATCCTGTTGATGAGTTCCTCCTTTGTCTTATCAGGCTCTGAGTACACTCTGCTCTTCAATGTTCCCAATACATGGAAATCTAGAGGATTCAGATCAGGAGGCAAACGAACTGATCCATAGTGGCCGACACAACGATTAGGGAATTCACTCTTCAGCCATTCTGTCACCACTCGTCCAGTATGAGCTGGGCAACCATCCATTTGAAACTAAAGTGAGTTAATATTTGGTAGATGGGCTTGTGTAATAAACGACATGTAGTTTGGGAAGGATGGGACATTGCCATCATCATGTGAAATTAAAGAATTTGTTCAGAATGGCTCCTTCACGCTAAAGCACATTTATTGGTTTTGACTTAGAAATCAGTAAAAAATAGATTTTTTTCTAAAATTACAAGGTACCATTTCGAAGCGTATTAAATAAATAATGCATTAATTAAATAATGCAACTTCTTTAGAAAAAAGAAAAGGTGTCAGCCCTATCCTGGCTAGAGAAAGGTGGTAACCTATAGATAACCCGTCCTAAAATTCTTAGTTAATAATAATGGACGTTAAAAATTTAAATAAAGAAATTTTCAGCTTTTGAAGTGAAAAAAGAAAAAAACCATCAACATTCTATGAGCAGGTCTGCAGGTCTGAAAGTGAATCTTCATCATCAGGCACAAATTCAAATGAAAGTGAGTCAAACTCTCTCTATCCACAATCAAAATTGACGATAATAAACCTGGATTATTTGTTGTTGTTCAAATATAAGTTCTTGCAACAAAAAGAAGGATTCTAAAGGAAACAGGTATCTTGGATTTTTTTTAAAAATTCGGCCCATCAATAGTACCCCGTACAACAATTAAAAATCCAAATTTTTATAAATTTATCTTTATTAGTTTTCGAGTTATGAAACTTTAAGTTTTTTAAAAAAGCTCATTTTTTGACGGATACTTGATCATAAAATTTACCATAACTCCCAAACAGAAGAGCTAGAAAGGTGTGGTGAAAAGCATTCGTTATTGTATTAAATGCTGATTCAAATTATATATATCATGACCTATTTATAAAAATTGAAATTTTAAGGTTATTTTTTAAACTTTAAAATTTAAATTTCTCTTAAAACGTATGTTTAAAATTTTTCTAAAAAATTGTGATTTTTCTTTGTTATTTTATGTCAGTTTTGTGTAAATTTCAAGCTGGGATCTCAATGGGATCTTATTTATTTTAATTAATAATTTAATCAAAGGTATCTTTGTATCTTGTGGGTACTCCGAAAAATTTAAATTTTTCAGAAAATGAAATTAAATTCATCTTATATTGATGCAAGATGAGAAACTTAAAAAATAAGTCATTTGGCATATATCTTGTTTTGCTTAGTTTCTGAGAGAAACGTAATAACTAAAAGAAATTATGAAAAAGCAGCCTCCACTCACCCTCTCACCCCTACCTCCTTTAATCCCCCCAAACCAAAAATATAGAAGTGAATATGCCTCTGATTTTGTGTGGAATAATGAAATATTAGGTCCCCATTTTATGACCCCTCGACTTAACACAGTCTTTCCAGGCATTCCTGGATAATAAACTGTCGTTGTTCTTGGAGGAAGTCCTTTTGGCACAGTGATTGGGAAGCTGGTTCAAAGTCGACAGTTATCTAGCCTACTTCAGGAAGGCCGCCCGAAATCGGTTGGGCACTAACTATCCTAGGCGTTGGATAGGACATGGTGGGCCGACTCAACCTTCAGACCTCACGCCCTTCGATTTCTTCGCATGGGGAGACATTAAAGATTTGATCTACAGGGAGCACCCCATCCGTCGCATCAGTTGGGCCTGAGAACAGATTACAGCAGTGCAATGCACAAATGCCAACCAGTCTGTCAATGTGTGATGTGATTATTATTATTAGGTTGGCAATTTTTTCGAGCAAGAAGATTTTTTGTTGCTTTTTTGGGGGAGAGGTGGGTTGGCAGAGGGAGTGGAAGATAAAACTTATACTTTTAATGATTTTTATTTAGGAATTAAGAACGAGTGCCTTTTAACAATTGTGTTTTAGTTTTTTAAGTTTTTCTTGGAAAGGAAGCAAAAAAGAGATAAATGCCAAAAAACGTTCTTTCTTATTTTTTTTTCATTTTGCATTGATATAAGATGGATTTCATTTCATCTTCTGAAAAATTTAAATTTTTTGAAGTACCAACAAGATACAAAGGTACCTTTGATTAAGTTATTAAATTAAAATAAATATGATCCCATTGAGATCCCAGCTTGAAATTTTCACAAAACTGACATAAAATATCAAAGAAAAATCACAATTTTTTTGAAAAACTTTAAACATAAGTTTTAAGAGAAATTTAAAGTTTAAAAAATAACCATAAAATTTCAATTTTTATAAATAGGTCATGATATATATAATTTTAATCAACATGTAATGTCAAATAATGTGACTTTTTAAAAAACTTAGTCGAACTAACTCGAAAACTAATAATGATAAATTTATAAAAATTTGTATTTTTAATTGTCATAACGAGGTACTATTGATGGGCCAAATTTTAATAAAATCAAAAAATGTGAGGGATAAAACTTTGGATCACTTGATATGGAATGACCCAATACTGTGCCAGTTGTTCTTTACTTGCCTATTCTATTTTCTAATAAATTCTTTATGTTTATCATTAAAGTTTAACCAGTACAGCTGTACAAGATCATGTGAGCAAGTAGTCATCATAGTACTGCAGTCTATCATAGGCAACATTTATTTTCATGTTCGCTGATAATTGAACCCCACAAAAAGTGTCTGCAATTTTTTGATTATTTTCAATTATGTTTATTGAAGAAGCTGTCTAAATTGCAATGTGAATAAAAAAACTTCATTTAATATTAGAAAACAAAAAACAACTTTTTTTTTTTTTTTTTACCTGTAATCCCCCTTAAAAGTGCCTGCCTTATTTATAATTCATTGTAAAATTGCCTTAATTTTACATTAAAGATAGTTGGCTTCTGAATAAAACACTATTTTTGGGCAATATTTTTTTGCACCTTTCCCCATTGTGTGCACAAAGGGGAAAGGTGCAAAAAAGGAAGTGCACAGTTCCTGGTGTTCAATGGCAAGTCCAACCAACACATATTTACGTTCTTATTTACACAAGAGGTGCACTATAGCAAAATTTCAAGGTGCATAAAACACTTCACGAAATGTGCGTTACCAGCTCTCCGACTAGTTAATAACATTGTTTTAGCATAAATATGTTTAGCGATGACTAAACTGGAAAAATTTGAAAATAATTATTCATATTTCTTGTAACTTCAAACGGATTTGTAATTCATTTTTGACAATATGTTTTTCCATACGCTTTAAAGATTTACAACATTTATTTGTATGAACATTTGAGCAGATATTTTATTAATCACTTCAAAAATTAAAAATGTAGCATTCCTTAGATCAGAGTGGATTTTATTGTAATGACAGAAATCATACAAAATACATGTCCCCAGGGACACTTTCCGCACTGAGAAGAGGCAGTTTACATATCACCAGGGGCGTATATTGCACCATGGAAACATCTAATCAAATCTTATGTGCAGCTAACATGTTAATATCAATATTATTCTGTTTTAAAAACTAATTTCCTACAGATTCTTTTGAAAAGTTATGAAATAAGTTACCTAAAATTTCAATTCACAACAAATTTAGTTACCATGTTTTGCAACAGAGAGTCTCAAATTTTATTTAATAAATGGGTCATTTCATGTCGTATCAACCAGAGTCACAACCTGACCATCTTGGATTAAAATATATTTTTTTCAAACTTTTAAAAGTGCAGTTCTCCTCATTTTAGTTAATAGTCCGAGAGCTGGTAACGCACTTTTCATGAAATGTTTTATGCACCTTGAAATTTTTCTATAATGTACCTCTTGTAGATAAGAAGGTAAGTATGTGTTTCCTTGGAACATCGGGTACTGCGCATAGGGGAAAGGTGCAAAACAATATTGCCCAAAAATAGTGTTTTTTCTTAGGCAAGTGTATGTATCATGCCTTCGTATCCATGCATCAACTGATACATTATCAGGATATTTTTCTTCGAGTTTTCGTCGTTTGTAACACCTGATACAAAACATTAAATGATTTGAGAGAAGAAAAAATTTTCTTGTCAAGATTTTCTATCAGGTCCGATTTCCTCGACAAAGACCCTTCAACCTGGAAGGAAGGTCCAGGTTACAAAAATGGAATTGAAAAACTTGAGAAGATACTTGTTGTGATTGACAATGTTATTGTAAGCCTGCTTGATTTTGAAGCCTCTTTCTCCAATAATGGGAGAAAGAGGCGTCAAACACAAGCAGAATTTCAATAACGTCTTCTCAAAAGTTGAAACTGAAAAACAATTAGTTTTGCAGATCTTTGCAGGGGACGGGAAAAAATACCCAACGGCTACTAAATAGGTACTCTCCCTTGATTCTATACAAATTATTGTTGAAAAAAAAATTGTCTTATGTTGTGTGCATTAGTAATATCCTCATATTTTTTAATTTTAGCATAAATATGCTTTAGCGGTGACTAAACTGGGAAAAAAAAGTTACAAAAATGTGTCCACTGGCGTTCGCGCAGTGGCGTTTGTACATGCGCAGTGGCGTTCGCGCATGGCGCACCATACATGTCTATTTGTCTAGACCTAAAGCATATTTATGTTCCTGAATTTGAGCAAAAGGCTCTAAACGAAATAATTTTTTTCATGTTATTCCAGAAATGTTTAGAATTAACTTTTGAGATATTTGATTCAGAATGATTTTAAACAATTTCTGGGGTCGCCTTGATGTACCTACGTAAAGTTTTCTGGGGAAATGATTGAGATAGAGATCAGTATATCCCTTTTTAACGGAATTAATCGTTGAGTAAACTATGTTTCAATTTGAAACCGTTTGCGGGTTGCCTAGCAGTTGTCCGATTGCCCTGAAATTTTGCACTGCTATTTATTATTATTTTTTTTTTTTATTTATTTATTTTTTTTTTTTTTTTGTTAATTGGAATAGAATGGGAGAATGTTAATTGGAAACCTCACAAGAGGAGCACTCCACCTTGTAAACCCCCGATTTATCCAAAGGTGGTATCTCGTCCTTAGTTTTTGAGAGGCGGTTTTTGAGAGAGCTCATACTTTTAAAATCAGCCTTCATTCCCACTTCACTCAACAGAATTCCAATCTTATTGGATATGGCTCCAATATAAGGGAAACTCACCGCACCCGGGTTTCTTACAGCACTCGTCTCACTTACATCGCCCCTCTTCTCCTTCTCCAACTTCTTTTTGAAACGCCTCTCCAACATCTTATCAACGTCCACTTCTCGTTATCCATTTCTTGTTGCCACGTGCTCTATGTAGGCCAACTCTTTTTGAAAATCTTCATCACCAAGAGGCAAATCCAAGATTCTGTCCACCATGTTGATGAACGTAGACATTTTGTATTGCATATGATGGTATGAGTCAGCGGGGATCATAGAGTCAGTAGTAGTTGGTTTTCTGTTCGCCTTGAGTAGGGGTGGCAAATGAACCCTTTGCCACCCCTACTCTACTGTCTTCCCAAAACACATAAGCCCGGTATTCCTATGCGTCCTATCGTAGCGTTCAAGTCCGCTCCATCCGAGAAGCTTGCTAAAAGATTAGTCAAGGTGTTTAACGTGTTAATGGATTTTAATCCCACTTATTCCATTAAAAATATCAGTGATCTTGTCAAGCAAATGAAAAGCCCGAATAGGAAGTTTCCAGAAAATCGAGTTCTCGCTTCAATGGATGTTGATAACATATTCACGAATGGATTAATGCCTTAAAGCTGAATATGAACTTATGCGCCGCTTCGAGCAGTTCCTGGCATAAGTAGTGAACCAAGAAATGTTGGTCTCCTTTGTCGCAGGTGAGGCAAAGAGAAGTTGCTACCATAATATACTCCTTACACGTCGCCATAATAATGTGAAGCATTCTCTCATGGAACTCTTAACAGAAAAAGGTTACGACTGCTTCGAAGAGGTATTCAGCATCGGCGAAGAAGGCTCCACAAGGTACGCTGACATCGTTGCCTTCAAGCGGAATACCAAAACGGCTCTAATTATAGACCCAACTATCCGATTGAAGACAACGTTGATAAACAAGGGGAAACAATAAATCTTGAGAAACAAGTGATCTAAGACAAGTGCGTGACCTATTATAAGGAAAAATTCAATGAGAGTTATGGACTCAGAGAATACCGAGTACAGGGATTATGGTTCGGTTCCAGAGGCACCATCCCGAAGGAGACTGCAGCTTGTCCCAAGGAAACAGGAATCAGCGAGGAACAATTAGGAATCATAGCTGAACCTATTCTCGTTGATTCCCTGGTCATTATTCAAAACCACATATATGGCTGAAGTTCTTCAATTTATATATTAGATTTTTTTTTTTTTTTTTTTTTTTACATATTTTTTAATTTCCCTTAATTAGAAGTATTTTCATTTTTCTTTTAAATTTTTACAATCAATTTTACCATTATTTTTAATTTACATATTGATTTTACTTGTTTGAGTTATAATTATTGCAGTTTTTGTTGGTTAGTATGTTGTGTAGTAAACTTTGTTCTTTGTTTTTGTTAAATAAAGTTTTTTTCTTCTTTTCTTCTCCGCAATGGCTTCTAAAATACAGGGGTGTCTGCACTGCATACTTATTGTTTTGACTCTACCTGTCACTGTGGCTTCAACAGAGAGATCTTTCTACAAACTTAAACTGATAAAACATTATCTGGGAAACACATTGTCTCAAGAGAGACTTAGTGGACTAGGTGTTTTAAGTGTGGAAAATGATGTTGCCAGAGCAATCGACATTCAGAAAGTGCAGCCCAAAATGCTGTTAGGTCAAAACATTTTAAATGCTTCATTATTGTAAAAGTAATTTTTATATATTTATCTTTGTTTTAAAGCTGTTGTTAGTTTGTATTAATAAAGCAATTTTTTAATAATGTCCGACTCGCAGGAACTGCGTCATCTTATCGTAGTTCCGTTCATATAAAATAAAATATCAAAGAGATTGAAGTTTAAGGCACCACAACAGGAAACTGACAGTATCCTAAGCAGAAATGACTCCCCGCCTTCTCAACGTTCGCTCTAGGAAAACACTATTACCTAGAAGTTCCTCATTTTCTTGTAGATTATTTTCTTTCTGGCGTCATGGGCGTATATAAGGGGAGGGCTGAGGGGGCTGCAGCCCCCCCCCCCCCCCCAAATTTTGATATGATCAGTAAAAAAATCATAAAACCCTTGAAAATAAATTAAATAATTTAATTTTAATTTTAACGTCCATTTATTATTAACTAAGAATTTTAGGACGGGTTATCTATAGGTTACCACCCTTTTCTAGCCAGGATAAGGGTGATGCCTTTTCTTTTTTCTAAAGAAAAGCCACCACCCCTAGTGGGAATCGAACCCACGACCTTTAGCACGGAGTGTTAAGTGCTCACGCCTCAACCCTCACGGCTACCGGGTCTCCATAAATTAAATAAGATCATTTAGTTCATAAAACATATTCTATTTTGGGTGTAATGGCGTTTAAGTTGGCTAAAACTCTTCCAAGATCTAAATTGTTAGTATTCCATACACTGGAAATGGTCTCAGCCCCCCCCCCCCCGAAATTTTCCCAGCCCCATCCGAAATTATTTTCTATATACGCCCATGTCTGGCGTTGTAAAGAACTTGTTTGAAATAATTTTTTTCTCAATATTATCGTTTTCTTTAAAAAAAACAGCAATGCCCTATAAAAACAGAGTTAATTAACATGGCTAATACGAGTGATTAATAAAAAAAGTCTAACTCGCAGGAAATGCGTCATCTTAGCGCCGTTCCGTTCATCCCTAGTATCATTAGTAAAGAAATAGAAGAAGTTATTTATATTCAGGTGAGTTAAGTGCGAGACAGTTTTGCGGGGGGGGGGGGGTGTCATAACTGTTACACCACTGGTGCACTATCTATAAACGAGAGATATAGCAATGATAGATAACAGTGTTAGGTAAGAAGGAATTTTTTAAAATTATATCATGAAAGGCAGACTGAAAGATTAGTTAGTTCGAAAATATTTCTATAAAAGAACAAACAGTTAAAAATCTAAGGTTTGGAGTGAGTGGGAAGATCACAGGATTGACTATGCACTCATGGGCGTATACAAGGGACGAACCCCCATGAACTTTTGTTTTGGTGAGAACATTTCCAGTAAAAATCCTATAAAAACGAAAAAAAGGCCTTAAACATTTGCCCTGGTTTACTTAGTGTTCAGAGGGAATCAAAACTCGCCATTTTAGACTAAAATATTTAAAATCCCCCCCCCCCCTCAATCCTCCTGTGCTCCTTGAGTCCCCCCCATCGAAATTATTTCCTATGAACGTTTTTGTCAGCTCACAGAATGGCTACCAACAAATTATCTGTCCTTGCGAAAGCAATTTAAATTTGAGCATATTGAACTGTCACTTTTAAGCCATGGGCGTATATAGAAAATAATTTCGGAGGGGGCTGGGAAAATTTCGGGGGGGGGGGGGGGGGGGGCTGAGACCATTTCCGGTTTATAGAATACTAACAATTTAGATCTTGGAAGAGTTTTAGCCAACTTAAACGCTATTTTTTTTTTTTTTTTTTTTTTTTTTGCATCTCCTGCCGAGGCCACTTAAACGCTATTACACCCAAAATAAAATATGTTTTATGAACTAAATGATCTTATTTAATTTATTTTTAAGGGTTTTATGATATTTTTACCGACAAAATCAAAATTTCGGGGGGGGAGGCTGCAGCCCCCTCAGCCCCCCCCCCCTTATATACGCCCATGTTTTAAGCAGTCTGCTTCATCAAGTGATCGACTCTAGGTATTGATAAAAACTATCTAGAAATTCAAGAGCCTCCTTTAAGAGAAATAAACAGCTGCTTATCAATCTTTAGAAAACCATTTCACCAAATTTACTTTCAGTCATAGGCAACCAATTGTATCCATCTAAATTGTACACTTTTAAATCTATTTAAATTATACACATTTTATTCCATTTAAATTGTACCCATTTAAATTTTATGCCGGAGGCCCGGTGGCCGTGAGTGTTAAGGCGTGAGCACTTAACACTCCTGCCTGACTAGAAATGGGTGGTAACCTATAGATAGCCCGCCCAAGCACTCCCAAAATTTCTCGGCAATTTCCAAATGATTATTAACACCCTTTGAAGTAGCTAATACGAATTTTCAGGATTTTAGCGCGGTTCCCCCCCTCCCCCATAGAGAGGAACCTCGCTTATAGGGCTGACCTCATGACGCAATCCGGAACTGCCGACTAGAAAATTTTACGTTTCAGAACCCCTTGAGAACGAAAATAACGGTGGTTCAAATGTGTGTGTGTGTATATATATATATATATACAGTGGCTCACAGTCGAAATGATGGAAGATATTTACTTTTAAAAAAATATATTTAATACCAACACACAATTTATTCTGAAAAATCTTTGTTTACAAAATACAGTAGGATCATTATGCTAGAACATACAATAGTTAAAAATTTATTTGAGATCAAATCATAAGATTAAACAAAAACTTTATAAATTATTATACATTTCTAAGGTCACAATGAAAATGATGCAAAATGGAAAACGTCCAAAAATTCAAAAATATTTTAAATTTTAGTACTTTTTAGGTAATCCTTTGTTATTATTTGTCAGATTCAAAAATTGGGCATGAATTGGAAAAGCTTTTCTGTGCAAGATGGACATATCTTCTCCCATTCTTCTTGACGCGTCTTTATGAGATATTGTTGGTTGGATATTTCATGTTTCCTTACTTCTGTTTCTAATTAACTCCATAAATTCTCTATGAGGTTGAGGTCTGGTGATGGGAAGAGTGCTTTTATAGTTTTGGAGATATTATATGAACCCATTCTCTTCCGAGATAAGAAGATCGATATGTCTATAAAAAGCAAAATAATTTATTATTCCGAACTTGGTTGCAATATTTTCTTCAGGATGTGGCAATATTTTCTTCAGGATGTCACAATAATAATGTTTATCCATTGTTTCCTCAATAAAATGATGATATCCTACCGCCGAAGCAGCCATACACCACCTAACCATAAGGCCGGGCGCAAATTGAGCCCAGCGCAGACGCAGCAGAGACGAAGCACAGGCCTCGGCGTTTCTGCAACACATTAGTTTCAATGGAGTGCCGCATATTGAAGCCAGCGCAGGCGCAGGCGCGGCAAGGGCCTCTGTCGTCCCTCGGCGTTTTTGTGTTTTCACACAGATTCCTACGTCCTCTGTCGGTACTGGCTCGCCCGCCATTCCATTTAATCATGGAAAGTTTTATATGTGAAGTGAAAACTTTTACTGTGTTGTGCGATACAAGTCTTCTGAATTATATGAGGACGACAAGTAAAGACCAGACATGGGATTAAATCGCCAAAGAATTAAACACGGACAACGGTAAGTACAGGTTATTTTGTCTGTTTTTAATATATTAATTGAAAAGCAAAGTAGATTTACATTTAAAAGCGTTGCAACTCTTTAAAATATTATTGAGATTACAATTGAGTTAAAACAAATAAATTAAGTGAACAAAAATAGTGAGTATTATAAAAATGAATTATGTAAGTACAGGTTATTTTACCTGTTTTCATTATTTTAATAGAAATACAAAGTAGATTTACATTTAAAGATGTAGTAACACTCAAAAATATTATTAATATAACAATTGAACTGAAACAAATAAATCA
This sequence comes from Gonocerus acuteangulatus, assembly GCA_946811695.1. Classification (NCBI taxonomy): domain Eukaryota; kingdom Metazoa; phylum Arthropoda; class Insecta; order Hemiptera; family Coreidae; genus Gonocerus; species Gonocerus acuteangulatus. The sequence goes on along the minus strand of OX328123.1, from coordinate 149,261,246 downwards.
AGTGAAGAAAAATAGTATTATTATCAAAATTAATAATATAAGTACAGGTTATTTTGCCTGTTTTCGTTATTTTAATAGAAATACAAAGTAGATTTACATTTAAAGATGTAGTAACACTCAAAAATATTCTTAATATATCAATTGAATTAAAAAAAATAAATTAAGTAAACAAAAATAGTGAGTATTATAAGAATGAATTATGTAAGTTCAGGTTATTTTACCTATTTTTAATAAATTTATTTAATTTAGTAGATTTAAAAATAAAGTAACTCTTAAAAACATTATTGAGATTACAATTGAATTAAAGCAAATTGTATTAAGTGAACAAAAATAAATGAGAAAATTGTTTGTAGTTAAAGAATGAGGAACCACTCAAAGCTAGTTTTCTTATGGTTACATGTTTACCGTGAATAGCTAAAAAAAAAAAAAAATGTATAAAATTGCTACTTTCTCTCATACTCTATTGTAATTGTTTCCCACATGTTGATATTAGGTTCAGGGATTTAAATAGGTTGCAAGTGTGTCCATATTGCCCGGCATACTTTAGACATAATGTTGGGAACAGTCCTTTCTCCCAACCTATAGCTATTATTTTAAACATATCCCCAGAAGCCAAGTATTTGAAAGGAAATACTATTGCATTATGTTATTTGTGTTCTAATATCTAATAAATGTTGTTATAGGAAAGAAGGCTGAAGACCAATGGACAAAATTGATAAACTACCAACGGAATTCGATATACAATCTAACAAAAGTTATGCCCTTGGAATATCAACAGTTAAGAAGAAGAAAACTATTTGTTGCAGTTACGGAAGCTGAAGACAAAATTTATCCTCAATCTCGGAACGATGGTTGAGAATTAGCTGATAATCCATCATATTTACTAACGCCCACGATTATCAATTAACATGATGAGGAAGAAACAACACAAACCTTCATTGAGATTGAATTATTTTGTCTATTTACTCATTTTACTTATTGTATTAGTTTATTCTCCGGTTCGTTAATTATTTTTCTTGTCTCATTTTTTCTGTTATTTTAAATAAAATTGTTAAATATGATATGTACATAAAATAAAACTATGCTTGCCTAAGACATATTGCTACCTTCACTTCATTTCCAATTGGCCTCTGAGCACTGCATTCCTTTTCTTTAATTTCACTTTAATAATCTCATGTATTTTATAAAATTGTTGTAGAGTTGTATATTAGAAATTCAAAGTAAATACTCTTTTAAAAATATAGTAAACACATTAATAGGCACACATTTGGTAGGTTTTTAATATGGCCTAAGTTTCATTCACTTCATTTCATTTTTTGGGGTTAATTCAATTGTTTTAATTTCAAATTTCGTTGAGAATAAATTTGAAGTCTAGTCTCCCTTCAAAATGTATGAATTCAATTGTTATGTTAATGGTATTTTTAATTAAAAACGCCTCAACTTTATTATGATCACCTCAAACCATAAATATTTTATTTATTTATTTCCTCTCCTTACACATAACATTTCGGCCTTTAGGCCATTTTCAAATCACTAGAAGAAAAATAAAGTAAGTGTCAACATCACATTTTTAATTAAGCTTGGACCTCGGAATTTTCTTCTGGAGTAAATAAGGATATGAGATAATTTTTTTGTTTATTCCTACCCCCAAAGAAAATTTACAAATCAAAATTACTGGCTTGTGCCAGTTCATGTTCTACTCCACGTGCATTTGTTAGTGTTTGAAGGTAGAGTACATTTTTTTTTTTTTTTTTATGCAAGTCTTCCCTTGGAGGGTCCATCTGTTATAATATAATTAGAATAGAAGCAGATCAAAAAGGAGCTTCGATGAATGAGTATTTAAGAAGAAAAAAGGAGGAGTGTAAACAATTTTTAGTGGATTAAAGTTGAGTAAAGGATTTGTTTTTAGAAAGAAAAAAGCACCTTAAGGCACTGGGGGAAATGTATTATTTAAAAGAATGTAAAAATAATTTTTAAATTCCACCACATTTTCTGTATGGTTCGAAAATTGTTGTCAGCCTAACGTTTTAAAGAAACTAAAAAATACTGATATTTTTAATAAATCTACTGAAGAACTAATTGGTTTTGATATTAATCAAGGATACTGGCTTGTTGGGAGTACTAAGAAAGATTTAAATTCTATTATTAATAAACTAAATGTTAATGCTAAGGTAAAATGTTAAGAAGAGTTCAGTGTTTTCATAGATTATGTAATAATAAGAAAATAGCTTAAATCTAGGCAAATTAAGGAATAAATTACAAACATACCAGAGAATAAAAATAATAAAACTAAAATGTGATAATAGATATAAAATAGCGCTAATTATCCGAGCAATCGATGCACCATAATAATAAAAAGGTATAAAAATGGTAAACATAAAACCTTTGTAGATTGTAAGAATATAAGAGAAAATTTATTATTTAGAAATAATGATGCGGATAGTGAACTAATAAAGAAGTATAATGAGTATTTATAAGAAAGAACTGGTTGTGAATTTAACTGATATAAAAATCCCTTAGGAAGTAATTAATTAAATGAAAATGTAGATTTGTTTCTGGCGAATGCCCAGATAGATATAATAAATGTAATAGTAGATGTAGAGTGTATTTTAAAATCATTAGATACTTGTAAAAACCATTTTAATAGCCTTAGAAATGATATAAGTAGGTGTAAGGGCCTGGTTAGCAAGGACGGGATTTAAAGGAATAGATAATGGGGAAATATTTCAGAGAAGCGGAAATTCCTTTCAAAACTATAATTTACACTGAGGTCACTATTACATACATAAATGTCATAAAACATCGCTACGATTAGAGAAAAGGTTGATTGAGAGAGAAACAGCTAGATAAGAGTTATCAAATATCATTTGGGGAGATTATAGAGAATTTGGAACTGGCCTACCTCTGAACAGCATCTCGGCCGAAGTCTCAGGAACGGATGCAAACTCTCTCGGTCGGAGGTAAGCCAGCTCTTTTTAAACCCCTTGTACCCCACTCCTGCTTTTGCAGGTGATTGAACTAGAAACTCTTGTCAGGTCTTAGATCTTCCAGGAATCTTACGAATCAGCCACGTGCAGTGCCAACATCCCAGACGCAACGTTGGCGGATTCGTGGTTCTCACATCTCTAGAGATGGACAGCCAACCTTTTCTCTCATCCTTATTCACTTAACAAGGCCAAAGGGAAAACGGGGCCTTACATCACCCCCCGATTTTTTCAAAGTCATGTTTCCCTTGGAACATTACTTTACCTTTAACACTACCCATCCTTATGTTACTAATAATAATAATAATAAACAATATTAGTGCTAATAACAATACAGGTGATGCGCTGTAAAAATTAAAATAAAATAAACATTATTGGCATCTTTACAAGACAAAACCTCTCCCTTAGGAGGTAAAAATCCTTATGTTACCATTATTTTATAACTATACCGAACACTGTCGTCACAATCACTGAACGGCTACTACACTTTCGAGCGGTCTATATCCGCTCCGTTATTACAGATACGACACTTTCAGCTGCCGGTCGATGTATTACGAATCCTGCTGCCCCACTTCCTTCCGTTGGCTGCGAGTTTTGATTCGCACCACGCCGGGATCTGAGTTTTGTAATTAGCAGGCCAGATCCATGGTATCCCGGGACGACATCTGGCTATATCCTGCTCCTGAAGAATTGAGTAGGCCTTCTCGTTGTGGCTCTCCAAGAAGAACGCCCCCTCCGGCTGAGCTGCAACCATTCTTCCTGTTTTATTCTCCTTAAGAGGCAAGGAGAGAACCTGATAAAGCACCATCTCCTGATCCGGAGTTTTTAAAGGCAATTCCACTACAGCTATTACTCCATCATCGGTTGCAATTGCATGTACTTCAGAAATTTGGTAGTAAATTTGGTCATGATATCGGCTTCCCTCCGAGAGGAGTGTCAGTCCAGTTGGCAGAGCCTCTCTTACCTTCCCCAAAATCAGAGTTAACTCTTTAGGACCTAGCATCTCTCTACTCAACTTTCCACTCATCGATGCACCTACTCCATTGTGTAATTTTTGATTATATTTAGGAATTCCGTTACTCTGTTTTCTGGGCTTTTGATAGGACGAGGAAGGTACAGGGAACTATGGAAAAGGGTTTGTAATGTGTTAAAGATTGGTTTAAACTTTTGCTTCCTTTTTCGAAAAATATTCTTGAAAGTTTACAAACCACCCTGCCCAGGCGCGTAACCCACGTCGTTTTAATAGAACACAACTTTTCTATGTCAATAGTCAGAACTCTAGGCTCACCCGCGATGATAGCCCTGAAATAAGATATTCAGGAATCATTTTCAGGCAACTTAGCTCTCCTCCTAAGCGGGTATGGGGACCTACGAGAAAAAGTTAAAGGTTTCCCCTTTGGTGTCCAAGTAGCATCAGGTTTTCCCTTTGGCTGAGTTTGGCCCTCGCTATCCGAACCGCTGGAACTTTCCCCGGAAGTCCCACCTGCCCCAATCCGTCCTTCGTTTCCCACCTCTTGACTATCCCGGGTTCCTTCCCTGTTTTCCTCCTCCCTGTCTTCCTCAGGAGAGGATCTAACGCCTAGAGGGCAGGCAGGGTCATTACACTCGGGTGATCTTCCCGCAGCGACCGGACAGTGTCTGTGAATCTCACCCTGCGTCTCGATTTGGCCCTCGCAAGAGTCGTCTTCTGAGTCATAACAACACCCTGGGTTAATTTCCCATTCCGGCTCCATGACCTCATCTTCCGACCCTTCCACTTCCCGGGTTGCCCCACCTGCCTTCGTCATAACCTTAGGGTGCGAATCCCCTCCTCCCCCCGGGGCCCGTTTTAGCCTATTTATATGAACTACATTCAGAGATCCAGTGGCCAGTCGGATCTCATAGTTCACTCGCGAAAGAACCCTTTCTACTTTGTGTGGGCCTGTCCAGGGACAGTGGAATTTTGGACAATTCCCAGGCTTTACGGCTGGACAATGGAGATAGACCCAATCCCCCACCTCTAGGCGTCGCTCCTTACGCCGGGCATTACAATAATGGGTCCTCATTGCCCAGGCCTTTTCGGCACGACTCAAAGCGTCCTTATAGGCTTCCTTCAGCCGATGCCCTAACTTTTCGACATGGTCCGCTGATTCAGATCCGTCATTGGTTGGACCTACCCAGCAATCAAACGGAGTTACCAATTCTCGCCCAAGCATGAGGTAGTTTGGGGAGTATCCTGTCGACGAATGAGGTATTGCTCGATATGCCATGAGAGCATATGGGACCCACTTATCCCAGTCACGACCGTCTCTTCGCACATATTGGGATATCGAATCGGTAAGAGTTCGATGTAACCTCTCTACCATTCCGTTACATTCCGGATGGTAGGCGGTAGTTTGTAATTTCCTAATCCCCAGAGCTCTACAAACTTGAGTAAACAGTCGAGAAACGAAATTCCTTCCCTGGTCTGTTAACAACCTCCGAGGGACCCCATGTCGAGTGATAATATTCTCGACGAGTGCTACGGCCGTTTCTTCAGCTGTTTGCCCCTTCAGTGGTATTCCCTCCGCATACCGTGTAAAATTGTCAATTACGGTCAAAAGGTAACGATGGCCCCTTTTGGAAGTCGGCAAAGGCCCAAATATGTCTAGCGATACCTGCTCGAAAGGCCCTGTGGCCATATAGGGAGCTTCCAGGGGGACCTTTTGAGATACAGGACTTTTTCTGCTAGCGCACGCGTGACACCGTTCCACAAAGGACTTCACATCCGCCGCCATGCCCGGCCAATAATATGAGCTTTTGATTACCGCGAGCGTACGATCAGCCCCTGGGTGCCCAGCCCATGGTTTCGAGTGATTTTCTTCAACGATTGTTTTTCGTAGACCCTCAGGCACCATAAGCCTCCATTCCGACTCATCCGTTGCCCCATCGGCCCAATATAGCAGGCCATCGGCATCTGTTTGTACATGAACAGTGCCTCTCTTGATGGCTCTTTGACACCACATATCCTCCTTTTGAGCATCCTTCAATTTACCTCGGGTTATTTTCTGCCTATTTCCCTTGACTACAGCTATGGTACGGCTTAAAGCATCAGCGTTAGAATGTTTCTTCCCCGGGCGATGTTCGACTTCATAGTCGAACTCCTCTAACCGAAGGGCCCACCTGGTCAGTCGTGAGGACGGGTCTCGAAGGCTTAGCATCCACCTCAAGGCAGAGTGGTCAGTGACAAGTTTAAACCTTCGCCCTAGTAAATAACAACGGAACAGCTTTGTTGCCCAAACCACCGCTAGCAGTTCTCGTTCTGTTGCCGAGTAGTTGAGTTCTGGACCCTTCAACTGCCTACTAGCGTAGCAAACAGGTCTCTCGCCGCCATCTCTGTACTGGGACAGAATGGCACCCAGAGCTACTCCTGATGCGTCGGTGGACAATATAAATGGCTCGCTGAAATTCGGATAGCACAAGACTGAGTCCGAACTTAGGATTTCTCTTAGCGATTCAAAAGCCTTCCGTTGCTTGTCGCCCCACTGGAATCGTACTCGTGAGCCAGTTAATTCTGTCAGCGGTCTTGAAAGATCCGCAAAGCCTTTTATGAATTTACGGTAATAGCTTGCCAACCCTAGAAAACTTCGCAACTCCTTCACATTTCTGGGGGCTGGAAAAGACTTGATCGCCTCTAATTTTCTAGGATCTGGTTTCACTCCCTCGGCTGTAACTACGTGTCCCAGATAGGTCACTTCCGATGCCGCAAAAGCGCACTTGTTCAAGTTCACTTTTAGATTAGCGCCTCTGAATATGTCGAACAACTCCTCTAACCGGAGCATGTGCTCCCTCAGTGATGAGCTATAAACCACCACATCATCGAGGTAAACGAAACACCCGGTGCCCTTCAGTCGGCCAAGAAGTTGGTCCATGACCCGTTGGAACGTGGCAGGTGCCCCCGCAAGGCCGAAAGCCATTTTTTTGTACTCATAGTGTCCGTTTACAGTCGTGAAGGCCGTTTTGGCCTGATCCTGGGGTGCTATCGGTATTTGGTGGTACCCACTCGAAAGATCAATTGTGGTGTAACATGTAGGAAACCAGGAGCAGGAAAAATAAATAAAATAATAAAAAAAAAGGAAAGGCTAAATGAAATAGGTTTAGCATGATGAAACTTATTTTTATTATTTAATATTAGTACCCCTTTAATTTTTAATAGCCCTTTCAAAACTTGAACTGTGCCCAGGCCTAATAAGAGTTGGCAAGTGGTAGCAGAGACTTACCAAGGGTCTGCATCTCTTCTTCGCCAGTCCACCGGTCACAAGATCTGCCTGCTTATCTGGTCCAGATGACACTGCCCTCCTATTGTCTAGGACCCCCCTCTCCTCCTAGGCCTGGGCAGCTAGTTCCTATATCCCATAGATAGCAGGGCAGTCCACTATCTATGGCTATCACCAAATATTTACACACTACAAGCATTCTACAAACAAAGACATACAACTACAAAATATTCTACAACTACTCCTATAACTATGGTTACATTACCCCCTAATTCACTAAAGTATTTTATCTTCTGATAAATACTTTCCAAGTCACTACACAGCACTATCACTACACTGTAAGTGAAGCATCGTCCGGGCGAAAGATCCTCACCCCGGCGCACTCAGTTCTTGCTGCCGTTTCCACATTTCGCACAGACTGGTTCTTCTTGAAGTACCTCCTCACCGCCACCCCGACTATAATAGCTGCCACACAAGTAGTTGCAGTAGATGCACCTCCCCAGGTCCAGAATCTCATGGAGCTCTCCCTTGTGGCCAATTCTTGATAAAGGTTGCTCCAAGCTGGCAAACACGCAGGGTGGAACGTCGCCATTGTGGAGAGGGACGGTTGTAGGAAAGCCATACTTGACTTTGTCGACACCCGCAAAGCCTCTTTCTTGTAGCACGGACTGAGCAGTCCGCTCTTGACTAACGAAGAGGTAGCTTCCTTGGTGTCTCGTTTCTACCAAAAGCCTTGCAGATAGTTCTTGGACCGGGCGCCTCTCCATTTTCATTCGTTGTTCCAATGGCATCAGAGGCAGATCAATGAAGGCTAGTACCCCATCTGCGCTCGCTATAACCTGGACCGTTGCTGCGGCGTAGTATACTTGCTCATGGAGCCGGCCATCTTTGGTCAATAGTGCCAAATCTGCTGGGCTAGCCTCCGCAATACCTGCCAAAACACTTATTAATTCCTGGGGGCTTACCAGCTCTCTATTGAACCTTCCATCTATCAACCCCTCTACTCCTAACATTACTCTCCTAAGTTTCACCAAATACTCGGTGAAGCCCAGTCCCAAGCTTCTCAAAGAGGAGGAAAAGGGTAAGGATAGGGAGGGTTGGTGTCCAATAGCCGTGGGATTACCCTGCAACACCCTCATGTGACGGCCTTCTTCCCGGAACACCCTTTTTATCACCCCAAAGATCCGCGTCCCACGTCTACTCATCGTTAGGTCTCTGAACGCCTCTCCTCCGGAGGGAATATGGTGATCGTGGCCGGGGTCCCTGTTCCCGCACTCCTGGCGTCCAGGTCGCATCCTTGGGGTCGTTGCTCGGAGAACTAGAGGAGGAACGACGCTCACTCGAAGGTTGGGAGTCTACGCCCCGTCGGCCGTATAAACGTCTGGATCTTTCGCGGTGCCTCCCCCCCTCATTTGCGCCCTCCTCCCGTCCTATAGGCTGGGGTGAACCGCTCCGTTCGGCTTCCTCCTCTTGACCTACTTCTCCCTCAGGGGCTGAGTCGGATAGGACCTCATCGGGGGTAGTCGTTTCCGAAGGTGGCGACGAAAACTGGCCGCCGAGAGGACAACAAGGATCTGGACACGAAGGGGATGCCCCCGCACTCACGGGACAGTCAGAATGATCGGTCGCCCTTGCCTCGCTTTCCCCTTCTTCCGCGTCACCAGCCCGGTCTGGCGTCTGGTAATTCAAGTCATATGGACGCCCTGGCTCCATCGCCCAAGACCACTCGTCGTTTGCCTCTTCCTCGTCCTGCTCTTCGCGGTACGACCTATTAGTCGTTTCAGCCTCCTCTCTCTCCGGATCCATATTCCCCTTAGTCGCGGCCTTCTTAAGGCGGTTGATGTGCACAACTGCTCGCGCCCCGGTAGACAGCTCGACCTCATAATTAACCCGGGAGAGTACACGGGTGACTTGATGCGGCCCCGTCCATGGACGGTGGAACTTCGGACAGTGACCCGGTTTGACCGCTGGCACATTTAAGTACACCCAGTCACCCGCTGCTAGCTCGCGCTCTTTCCTCCGAGAGTTTACGAAGGCTGTTCGACGTTGATAACATCGCTCGGATCGTACCAGCGCCTCTCGATATGCTTCCGAAAGCCGCTTCCGTAGCTGTATCACATGATCTTCCGGTAAGAGCCTATCTCGGTCCTCCTGGTTCAAGCTAGGCCCTAGATCGCAGTCGAAAGGGGTGACTAACTCCCGTCCTAAAAGTAGGTAATTGGGGGAGTACCCAGTCGAGGAGTGGGGGATGGCTCGGTACGCCATAACTGCATACGGGACCCAACGGTCCCAATCTCTACCATCCCGCCGCACAAAATGTGTGATCGAATCCGTGATCGTGCGATGGAGGCGTTCTACCATGCCATTGCACTCCGGATGATAGGCTGTAGTCTGCAGCTTTTTTATCCCAAGAGCTCTGCATACTTCCTTGAAGAGAGAAGAAACAAAGTTTCTCCCTTGGTCAGTGAGCAGCCTCTTTGGCACACCATGTCTCGTCACAATATTCTCCACAAAGGCTACGGCCGTCTCTTGAGCGGTCTGCTCCTTTATAGGGATTGCTTCGGCGTACCTCGTAAAATTGTCGATAAAAGTCAGTAGATATCTATGCCCTCTCCTTGACCTTGGTAGAGGGCCAAAAATATCTAATGACACCTGCTCGAATGGGCCACTGGCCACATACGGCACTTCCAGAGGCACCTTCAGGCCTGGTGGGCTCTTTCGCTGAGCACACCTATGGCAGCTCTCAACGAAGTTCCGTGCATCCTTCTCCATAGAGGGCCAATAAAAGGACCCCCTTAAGTTGGCAAGCGTGCGTTCTATACCCGGGTGTCCCGCCCATGGCTTCGAATGGTGGTATTCGAGGATCTTTAGCCTAAGCGACTCCGGAACTAGGAGACGCCAATCACTCCCTTCGAGATCAACAGCCCAGTACCACAATCCTTCTGCATCGGCCCTGACACTACCGCCCTCCCTTGCCAGCTTCTGGCACCAGCCATCTTGCTCTTGGGCCCTCCGGATGTGGCTCCGGGTGAGGGGGTACCGGGTCCGTATCTCAGCAACGGAGCGGCTTAGCGCGTCTGCATTTTTATGATTCACTCCGGGCTTGTGTTCAACGACATATTCGAATTCCTCAAGGCGCAAGGCCCATCGAGTCAGCCGAGAAGAGGGGTCCCTCAGACTTAGCATCCATTTAAGAGCAGCATGGTCGGTAATTAACTTAAATTTTCGCCCAAGCAAGTAACATCGAAAGAGCTTTGTCGCCCAAACGACCGCCAACAACTCTCGTTCAGTGGCAGAGTAGTTACATTCCGGCCCCTTCAATTGCCTGCTGGCATAGCAAATGGGCCTCTCGACGCCTCCCTGCACTTGAGACAACACAGCCCCAAGAGCTACTCCGGAAGCGTCCGTAGAGAGCACGAAGGGGTCTCGGAAGTCCGGATACACTAGTAGGAGGTCGGAGGTCAAGGCCTCCTTCAGGTCCGCGAATGATTTCTCCTGCGCAGGCTCCCAGACAAAAGTAGCTCGAGTCTTTGTTAGCTCAGTAAGGGCTTTCGCCCTACTTGCGAACTCCGGGATAAAACGGCGATAGTAGCTCGCTAAACCGAGGAAGCTACGTACCTCGCGTGCATTCCGTGGTTTCGGAAAGGTTTTTACTGCTTCCACCTTTCCAGGGTCGGGTTTGACTCCACTGTCAGTCACCACATGCCCTAAGTACATGACCTCCTTGGCCGCGAATGTACACTTTCGTAGGTTGACCTTTAAATTCGCCCCGCGAAGTAAGTTAAATACTTCCTCCAGCCGGGCGATATGCTCACCGAGTGTGGCGCTGTACACCACTACGTCATCGAGATATACAAAACAGCCGGTACCCTTTAGACGACCTAATAGCTGTTCCATCAACCTTTGGAAGGTAGCCGGAGCCCCTGCCAATCCGAAAGCCATTTTCCTGTACTCGAAATGGCCTCCCTCGGTGGTGAACGCTGTCTTCTCCTGGTCTTCCGGGGCTATGGGGATTTGATGGTATCCACTGGCTAAGTCCAGTGTGCTAAAGTACCGGCAATTGCCGAGCTGTTCTAGTGTTTCCTGAATCAGGGGTAGAGGGTATGTGTCCACCCGAGTAACGGCATTAAGCCCCCGGAAATCAGTGCAAAACCGATATCGCACCTCCCCATCCGGCGATTTCTTTTTTACTAGTACAACTGGAGCCTGCCAAGGACTAGTGGAGGGCGTAATTATACCCCTTTCCAGCATAGAATTCAGCTGCTCCGCCACCACGGCTTTCTCCGCGTACGGGACCCTATACGGTCTCTTCACCACAGGCCGGGCATTACCCGTAACTATCCGATGTTGGACGGGTAGCGCGCAACCTTCCCCTCTGGGCTCTTCGAAGAGATCCTGGAAGCGAGAAAGAAGCTCCAACAAGGGCTTCTTTTCTACCACGGGGAGGTGTCGGAGCTTCTCCTGTAGGTCCGACCCTGTCTTTACGGTTTGTTTCGCTTTGGTGGGGGACTCACCTTGACCTTCTGCCAGTGACCAATTACCTTCCTCAACCCTACCAAGAGGGGAGTCACGACGTAGTACGACTGACCCTCCACTGAGATTAACCACCTGTATCCACGCGGATCCCTCCACGACCTCACTCACGCTACGCCCTGTGCGCACTCCAGATGTAAGCCCTTCTAGTGGCTCAATTAAAATATTACCCCGCCTTATGGCCGCAGGCACTCGAACAGCCACTGTCGCCTCAGAATAAGCCGGAAGGGATACCTCCTGGCACAATCTGACATAAGGAGATTTCCGTTCCCTCCGGCGTGCTTTGCGCCCGGAGCCATTACTTATTGTATGAGCGTCTCCGGAGCTACTCTTCTGGCTAACGGTACAACCCCCTGCGGATCCGGCAGCACTGACAATGTTTGACGAACTAACTCCTGAACCGGGGCAAGACCACTTCTCTTCCAAGATACGGGTCCTAGCCACGACCCCCTCGATCCACTTCCTGTCTCTTTCTTCACTTTGAGCCTCGGTTACCGTCTCTGTCGAAGTCACCCCAAGAGAAGTGGTAAGGGTCCCCAAGTCGTAATTCCTCCCACCTATACTTATTCTAGCTCCAACGCGGCCTAGCAAGTCTCGACCGAGGATTCCCCCTCCCGAGGGGAGCACCCGGGCTACGGCGACCCTGTGTCGGAAAGAAAACCCTGGGAGTTCAATGTCCACGACTTGTTCCCCTTCCAGCGGCAATAAATGGTCTGTTACACCGCGGACCTTAAAAGAAACTGGCTGAAGCCCCGCCCCCGGCGCAGGCCGATTAAGAACTGTGATGTCCGCTCCCGTATCTACCATCATCTCCAAGTCTTGCCCATTTACCTTTACTGGGATAATAAGGCGGGGCACCCCGCAAGTTTTTCGTAGGTCATTTATACGCTTGTCCCCCCGATCTATTGTGGGCCTCGGGCAGGGGGCATCCCTCGGCCGTTCGCATTTGGGTAACGCCCCTGAATTTTAGGACTTTCCCCCCTTGCCCCCCGATCTTGGTTGCCCTTGCACTCTCTGGCTATATGACCAACCCCATTACACTGGTAGCACCGCATATTCTGACGGCCTGTACCTCTAACTGGTTGCCATGCCCTTCGACAGTCACGGGCGAAGTGACCCCTGACTCCGCACCTAAAACACGCTTCCTTTCGCTCGCTCGCTGCAACGGCTACTCCCTTTTCTTCAAGTCCTAGAGGTTCATCTTCCTCACAAAATTCCACAGCTACCACTTCTCTACACGTAAAATGCTGCGACTCTCCTCGGCCCAGCTCCTCCTCGATAGCAGTGGCCCTTTCGACAGCCCCTTGCAAATTAGAAGGGAAGCTAAGACGGGTTTGCTGTCCTATCTCTCCCTTCAGCCCCGACAAATAAGCTGACAGGACAACTTTGTCCAAAAGGTTCCTTGCACCCTTGCGTTCCTCCTCGGAACCTGATGCCCCACAGGATTTTTCCCCTAGCTTACGGCAGCGGTCGGCAAACGCTCTGACCCCCTCCCCTTTTTCCTGCCTCATGTTGCTCAATTGTAGTAAAAACTGTTCGTGACGCCTAACCTCCCTGAACCTTTCCAAGAGAGCCACCTTAATAGTGTCGTAGGGCACCCCGGGCCCTTGTAAATCGGTACGACTCGCCAGAAAAGACGCGGCTGAGCCCTTGAGGCGCATCCGGACCACGAGCGCCATATCTTTATCTTCCCATTGCCCACTATCTGCTACTAATTCCAGTCCGTTCAAGTAGTCAGTGACAGGGACCGAAGAATCATCGCCTGACCAAGGTGCTACCATCGCCTGTAAGGACATATCCCGCCTCGGCGCCATAGACCCCGACATTCGTGCTGACTCCCGGGACTTTGTTAGTTCTTCCTTAAATAACTGATTAGCCTTTAAAGCCTCCTCTAGTTGGCCCTTCAGGTTCGTAATTAGTTCTTCTGGATTCGCCATCTTATGTGCTTTAAAATAAGTACCCGCACGCCTATATTACAAAAACCCTTACAAAAAAAACTAAATCACGGGCCGTATAATAATACGCTAAGATATTATCCCATATCTTACACCGTAATCATCAACAGAGTGCCCGATGTAAACAGCGTGTCCGATTACAGCGAACACGATAAGCTAGCCCCCCGCTGCCCGCTACAGCCTCGCGAGAAGATAAGAGTCGCTTTCTCAGCTCCCCCCCCCCCGCCTCCTAGCTACTCGCTACTCTGCAAGCTCCTTCACTCGCTTCTTTAAAATTATTCGCAGTCAACCCCACACCTGACACCAGTTGTAACATGTAGGAAACCAGGAGCAGGAAAAATAAATAAAATAATAAAAAAAAAGGAAAGGCTAAATGAAATAGGTTTAGCATGATGAAACTTATTTTTATTATTTAATATTAGTACCCCTTTAATTTTTAATAGCCCTTTCAAAACTTGAACTGTGCCCAGGCCTAATAAGAGTTGGCAAGTGGTAGCAGAGACTTACCAAGGGTCTGCATCTCTTCTTCGCCAGTCCACCGGTCACAAGATCTGCCTGCTTATCTGGTCCAGATGACACTGCCCTCCTATTGTCTAGGACCCCCCTCTCCTCCTAGGCCTGGGCAGCTAGTTCCTATATCCCATAGATAGCAGGGCAGTCCACTATCTATGGCTATCACCAAATATTTACACACTACAAGCATTCTACAAACAAAGACATACAACTACAAAATATTCTACAACTACTCCTATAACTATGGTTACAGTGGAAAAGATTTGGCTACTCCCCAATTGTTCTAAGGTTTCCTGTATCAACGGAAGCGGGTAAGTATCGACCTTAGTAACTGCATTGAGGCCACGGAAATCTGTGCAGAATCGATACTTTAAGTCACCTGTTGGGGAAGTTTTCTTGACTAGAATTACAGGTGCTTGCCAAGGACTTTTAGACGGCGTAATGACGCCTCGTTCAAGCAACGTCTGAACCTGCCGTTCCATTTCCTCCCGTTCACTGAAAGGCACACGATACGGGCGTTTCACCACAGGTCTGGCATCTCCAGTTTCAATATGGTGCTGAACAGGCAGGGAGCAACCTTCGGGACCCGGTTCACAAAAAATGTCTGAATATCTGGACAACAAGGACTCCATATCCCTCCTTTCCCCACCACTTAAATGGCCCAATTTCTCGCCAACGATCGAGGCGAAACCAACAGGAGTTTTAGAGCCATCCTCGCGTTCCCTCTCCGAACAAGATCCACCGTCTTCCGCCCAATCTCTCTCTACCAGACCTACCACTAGAAGCCGTGGCAATGTCACAGCCGAAGCGGTCAAATTGACGAACTGCATCCACGAACGGCCGTCCCGAGGAGTGTTAATGCATCTCCCTCCTACAACCCCATTGGGAAGTGCTCTTGACGGCTCAATTATGACAGCTTTCTGGTCTAGTTTCCCTGGTACGGAAATCTCTAATAGAGATTCACTGAAGGCCGGAAGCGTTTCCTCTCGCGAAAGACGCGCTGAGCTGGTTTTGTTATCCTTCTTCCCCGTGTGTCTTGATTCCTCCTTGACTATCGGCTTAGCTCCTATATTCACGCTAGTTGGAAGGGATAAAATATGACCTGAAAACTTGGCTTCTAGTTCTCTCGCCGTCCTACTCATGAAACGTACCCACTCTCGGTTCGCAGACATTTTTAACTCATCCCTCTTTGTTATCGAACCAACGGAAGGTAGAGATTCAATTTTAGGCGATGCTCCCGTGACTAACAATCCCGAACGTAGGTCTATATGGGCGTCTAATTTCCCTAGTAAGTCTAAGCCTAATAGTCCATCTCCTTCTAAGCAGACGTCAGCCACTATGACGTCGTGGAACAGTCGATGGCCCTTAACTTCGATATTCACCGTTTGAATACCGCGTACCGGGATTACCACACCAGTTACCCCCCTAATCTTACTAGTCGCGGGTCTTAATTTGGATCCTGAGGCAGGAGACCTGATTAGAGTAACTTCAGCACCAGTGTCTACTATCATCCTATGAATCCGCCCATTTATCCAGGTGCTCACCTTTAACCCTTTCTCACCTCCCCCACCTATGCCTAGTAATTCGTAGCGCGATCCCCTTGTCGCCGACTTAGGGCCGTGGCCCTCCCAGTTGTTTGCGTTTGGGGCCTTCTTAGGCGAAGTTCCTTTTACGAGGGGTTTAGAAAGACATTGGCGATCGATATGCCCAAGACGACCGCACCTATAACATTTCGTACTATTTTTAGGAGAAATATCACTAACCCTCTCTGTTTGTCGACATCCCCTGGCCCAATGATTCGTATCCCCACAGCGATAACAGCCACTAGTATTACCCCTTTCAATGACCATTGGTCTAACTTCCTCGCTACTGGGAATATCGTTATCCTTGGGACTCGTCTCCACCGTAAATATTCCCTTTTCGTGTCGCCCTAACTCCGTTTCAACGGCTCTAGCCTTCTCGATCGCGGTTTGTAAATCCTTTGGGAACGCAAGTCTCGTCCACCTCCCAATCTCTCCTCCAAGCCCATTTAAGTACGATGTAAGGACGACTTTATCCAGTTGTTTGCGAGCCCCTATAACTTCATCTTTCGATCCCTCGCCTGAGAAAGCTCTTTCACCCAACTCCCGACAACGATCTCCGAACATTCTCACATCCTCCCCACGCTCTTGTTTCATTGAACTAAGCTGAAGGAGAAACTGCTCAGGTTGCATAGTCGCTTTAAAGCGGTCTAGAAGTGCATCGCGAATGGTGGAATATTTTACATTGGGCCCCTTGAGATCCGATCTGCTGGCTAAAAATTTAGCAGCCATTCCTTTTAGTCTCATCCTTAACACAAGGGATTTATCACGATCTTCCCAGTTTCCACTAGATGCCACTAACTCAAATCCATTGAGATAATCTTGGATTGGGACCCCAGAATCGTCACCGGACCAAGGACCGACCATTCCCTGAAGAGAAAGATCCCTCTTTCCTTGCTTACCCTCATGCCTTGTCCTCTCGAATTCTTCCCTAAACTGCTCATTTGCAGCCAACGCCTGATCCAATGCCGTTTTCAGATCGGCAAACTGCTGTTCCGTTACCACCATCGTATAGCTCTATTTTTAACGTTTCCAATGAACCCCAACACGTTACGGTTACGAATAGGGATTACTTTACTCTCTAACGGGGCTAACCACCAAATATCCGTATTTGGTGGTCCTTAAACCAGGAAACATGATGGCATTGGATGAACGACTGCCCAGCCCCGAGATATCAGTTCGAGGAATTGTCCTATCAGCGTCAGCAGTATAGCCGCCGGCCTATCTCGAGAGCAGGGTTCTTATCTAATGCCCGCTTGCAGCTGGTCATTTAAATAATACCCCACACCTGACACCAATTGTAAGGGCCTGGTTAGCAAGGACGGGATTTAAAGGAATAGATAATGGGGAAATATTTCAGAGAAGCGGAAATTCCTTTCAAAACTATAATTTACACTGAGGTCACTATTACATACATAAATGTCATAAAACATCGCTACGATTAGAGAAAAGGTTGATTGAGAGAGAAACAGCTAGATAAGAGTTATCAAATATCATTTGGGGAGATTATAGAGAATTTGGAACTGGCCTACCTCTGAACAGCATCTCGGCCGAAGTCTCAGGAACGGATGCAAACTCTCTCGGTCGGAGGTAAGCCAGCTCTTTTTAAACCCCTTGTACCCCACTCCTGCTTTTGCAGGTGATTGAACTAGAAACTCTTGTCAGGTCTTAGATCTTCCAGGAATCTTACGAATCAGCCACGTGCAGTGCCAACATCCCAGACGCAACGTTGGCGGATTCGTGGTTCTCACATCTCTAGAGATGGACAGCCAACCTTTTCTCTCATCCTTATTCACTTAACAAGGCCAAAGGGAAAACGGGGCCTTACATAGGAAAATTGGAAATTTTGTAGAGAAGAAAGAAAAAAATGTTTTTAACTGGGTAAATTAATTAAAATTTGGGAGGATTTAAAAATTACAATTAGGTTTAAAAAAGAAAATTCTAAAGTTATATTATTATAAATGGCTTAGAGGGTTGAATGAGATGTTAACACTTCATTTTTTTTTCTAGTGATTTGAAAGTGGCTTAAAGACCAAAACGAGTGTGTAAGGAGAGGAAATAAATAAATGAAATATTTATGGAATAGGTGATGATCATACTAGGGCGTTTTTAATTTAGCTTGACCTCAGAATTTTCTTTTGGAGAAGGATATTATAAGATAATATTTTTATGTTTCACTATATTTTTAAATCTACTTAATATTTCGAGTAATATATCCGAAATGGTTTTTAAAATATTAAACTCGCCAGGAGTTTCTCTTTTTCTCAAAAAGTTCCTAGATTTCCCTCGCTTTCATTTTTTTAAAAATACAGACGACAAAAAAAGCGTACTGTATTCGTATCGTCAGATTTGGACTCAAGGCTCAGCTGCGCAGCGCGTGGCTTCTATAGGAACTAGGCAAGTTACCGAGCTGGGTTCAATTTGCGGTACCGTTTCTGAACTGGGCCCTACGGACCTCCTCTGTCTGTTTTTTCGCTATTTCTGAAGCCCCTGTGCTGCGTCTGCGCTGGGCTCAATTTGCGCCCGGCCTAACATGATCACCTTAATGTTTGATGTTCAGGCGAAGATTATTCCCATGGAGCTCTTCATTTGTCTTTCTCCAGTCGAAATTGGTTCTGTCAGGGCCAAACAAAGTGAATTTTGACTTATCTTAAAACAAAACAGTTCTCGAGAAGTCCATCTCTTATTTAAATAATTCTTGGGAGAAATAATTTGCATCTTTTTATATTTTTCGTTGGTGTAAGAATTTAGCCTTGGAACTCTACCATTGTATTGCCTTTATTTTTTAAGATTCTTTGAATGGTTTCAGCACACACCGTTTTATTTAAACGTTCTTTAACTAATGTAGCCTAGTTTGCAGCACTTAGTTTTGAATTATTTTTTATTTGGCACAAAATCCAACGTTTGTCATTGCCGGTAAAACGTTTCTTTTGTAATGACTCTAGATTTTCTTATTATTCTGTTTTCTTTTTAAAACGTTCAATAATATGTTGAATGGTCCCATAAATCCTATTGATAATAGAGGTGATTTCATGTTGTTTTGCCTATTTTAAATTTGTTAATTACTATTTCTCGTTCAGGAATAGTTATATGCGTACCAAATTTAAGCAAATGCTCGAACAAGACTGGTTACTTGTATTCATATTGTTTATTTTCGGTTTTATTAAAAGAATGAAAAGTAATTAAAATATTAGTAAACTCATGTCCCCAAAAATTAAAGAATATTTATTTTTTAAGCGGAACTAAACTTTGCATCTTTTTCACTGTGACCTTCAATTCCTATGAGTTTTAATGAAGATTTTTTTTCTATTTGTATAAATGTTGTAAAGTTCATTTGATTACCTAAATTCAATGTATGACAATGAATCATTATGCCCTACTGTGCATTGGCATTTAAATTGTAACAAATTGAGAGCAACTAGCAATAGAAATAGAAATATTGGTTTGCATCATTTTGACTGAGCCACTGTATATATATATATATATATATATATATATATATATATATATATATATATATATATATATATCCGCTCTCTAGGTCCCAGGTGAAAGACCTGATTTTGATGAAATTTGGTACAAAAATCTTTCGTCTAATTTGAAAGGTCAAGTCGTTAACCAGCAGAACCCTTCCACCGGAACATGGTTTTTGGGGCGAAATTCGCACGAAAAAATCGTTGCGCTTACTTTATATGCTTGGAAGTACTCGTTTTATAGGTTTATTGGCATAAGAAAACGAATGAGACCCGGTAGCCGTGAGGGTTAAGGCGTGAGCTCTTAACACTCCGTGCCAAAGGTGTCGTGGGTTCGATTCCCACTAGTGGTGGTGGCTTTTCTTTCGAAAAAAGAAAAGGCATCACCTCTATCCTGGCTAGAAAAGGGTGGTAACCTATAGATAACCCGTCCTAAAATTCGTAGTTAATAATAAATGGACGTTAAAATTTAAAATTTAAATAAATAAAAACGAATGAACCCATTTTTAAGGCGATAGCTTTAACCGTTTCCGAGAAAATTGGAAAAATATTTGTTGATTAACGTTTTTCGTTTGGGTACTTAGAATCATGGGATTCAGTTGAAACATTTTCAGCATGTTTTAAATTCATATAAACAAAAATTTTTAAATTTTGGATATGTTTGGAGTTAAGGAAGGATTACAATAAAATATTTTATTGATAGACAAGAAAAGTTTTGGGAACTTCGTATGTATTTCTTAATATCTCGAAAACGGTTGAATAAATAATATCTCTAAAACGAAAGCTTACTAAATGCTCTACAAAAAAGATTCCGAAGCAATTTTCGATTAAGCGATGTCAATGGAGAAATAAGTTCTTAAAACTTCAAATGTGTTTGTTTTGTTCTTTTGAACAGGTTTATGTCTTTGTTTAAATCATTTTTTAATTGTTTTTTTTTTGTTTTATGTTTCATTTATATTTAAAATTAGTATTATAGTAAAAGAAAATAAGAAACAGTAAGTAGTGTGTTTCTAGAGCAAACCTTGACAAGGCCAGGGAGTCAGGTTTGAGGTTCGACCCTTGCAACCGTGACCTATTTGGGATCATAAATTACGAGTTTTTCTTGAAAGGTCTAACCAAAATTGTAACTGTTTCTATATCAACCTTTCCAAATTACATTAAGGATAAGAACAGAACCGCGCTAAGATGATGCAGTTCCTGCGAGTCAGACTTTTTCTTTAAGGGTTTTCAGAAGATTAATAATTATGATGTGTTGCGTTCCAATATTTTTGTGCGCCAACTATTTTTTGTTCAATTAAGAATTTCCTCTCATAGGTATTTCAAATAAATTTTAATTGGTTAATTTTATGATTTAGCGGTAGATGAAGATTGGAGCAGGATAAAGATAAATTGAATTCCCAACCTCCTTCTTCAACCCCTCCCCATCTCGCATTCCATACACTCTTTTGGCTAACTAAACTTAACCTATTTTTTAAAGTGCAGCAACAATTATAAAATTTTGGTTTCTTTTTAATTTAATGTAAAAGTAGTTCATTATTTTGTATTCCATCGTAGAATAAAAGCACCAGTTATTTGGAGAGTATAATGCTTATTATTGATCTAACTGGCATTGATCTGAGTGCTTGCAGCGCTCCATGTAAAAGCCATCAGCTTTACTGCGAACTACTCGACCTGTTCTAGGGCACAATTGATTTTATTGCTGGTATCAATCGTGCCATATAGAGATTAATACTCTGGATTTGTTCGAAGGTCTTTTAAACATTATACGATCAAAAAACGTAAGTATCTTGTTCACGATTAATTTATATTTGTAAAATAATATAACATTCGTACTCCCAATTTATTTTGTCCCAATATGGCGGTCCTGTTTTCTTTAACTAACTATAGTACATTTAAGTTAGCAAATATTACGTTAAATGTATTATTAAAAGCGATATATGTAGTTTCTTAAGATGATTATGTGTTTTAAAACATTAATTGGGTCATCATAAATTATTGAACATGTGAGAAAAATAAGTTTTATAGATTTTCAGGTGCTTTCATTGATCCATTGTTTCTTCTCTCAAGTGTAGTTCTATACATGTGTTGCACTGTAATTTCTTTTTCGTTTTCTCTTTGCTGAGTATTCTTCTGGATTAACAACCATTCTGTAATTTTATTTGGATATTTTTTTAGATGCCCCGTGGAAGGCGAAATCACAGTGTTTCCAGCTCCTATTCCAGGTCTAGGTCTAGGAATAGATCAAGATCTCGGTCAGTGATATTAAGAAGAAGACATCAGTATTCAGTGGAAAGAAGCCCATCTTACTACAAGAACTCTTTCAGGTAAGTTTTAAATACCTTTTCCATGGTTATAAGCTTCTATAAAAGTACATAACTGAAGAACGAATTACATGAATATTCATTCAAGAATGTCTGTGTATTTATTTCATTTGGCAGGGTTCATGATGAATGTTAATTTTTCTGTGATTCAGATTTCATGTCATAGTCTTGAACATTGATTTACTATTCTAGCTACCTCTGCCTATTATTAATCTTACCATTTATTTTGAGAAATTGGCTAGTCTGTGAACTTTATTTGTGTGTATTGTATCAACCATGAATGCTATATAATTTATGTTTTTATCTTGGTAATTGTGAAATTTATTGTTATACACACTAGCTTTCCTAACCTGCATAACAGTGAACTTTAGTGCTTAATAACTTTTCTCCTAGTTTAGAGTGACTTTTTTTTTCTTCTTTTTTTTATGGGATTTGTGTTTAGTCCATCAAAATACCTTATAGAACAACCAGAAAAAAAAAATCGGTGAGGAGGCCCCTAAACTTCACAATTCCTTTGTCTTAATAACAATTATAAATATGCAAATTAGTGCCTACAGTGTAGTTCATCATTTATGCATTTACTTGTGTTATTTCCTGGTAATGAATTTCATTTTATTTCCACGATCTCTCTTTTATCCTAGCCGAGCATTAATATTATTAAAACAACATATATTTTGATCTGCCATTTTATATCTCAACCATTTTATGCTTTCCATTACACGTTCTCTTGCAAGTAATGCATATGCCTTAACTAACTAGGCCACCTAAAATTATCTTCAATTAATACCTTAATTCTATTATATCAGAGTTAAGTTGTTCATAGGATTTTATATATATATATATATATATATATATATATATATATATATATATATACTGCATCCAAACCAAGGCCATTAGCACAGTTTTTTTTTTTTTAAACCGATCACCCACATACTCCTAATTACAAAATTAATTTCAAAAACTTAATATCTTTTTAGAAATTTATTTTTCTTTAAATTAAATTGAGCAAATTTTTAACCCTCCAGCAGTCGCGCTGGCGCACGGAGTGTGCCATAACCGCCATTTCGTCTTGTAAGTGATTGCTGGGAGACCCTACGGCCTACAGACTTCAGGTATGCCAAGGAAAACCCTAACCAAGCCTACTATGACGAGTGGTGTTCTACCCTTTCCTACACTCCTCAGTTCAAGCTTGTCGTTTGAACTGCTTGCTGGCGCACGCAGTGCTCCACGCGACCAATGCTAGAATAATGAGTTATTAAGGAAAATATAGGAAGTTAATATGAAGGATAACCAGTTATATATAAGACATGGCATATGTACGAACGTCTAGGCGGGAATTTCTCCCTGAACTCTCCCTTCTGTTCCACCACTTGCAAAGCCTTTTAATGATCATACACTTGAAGTGAATCACTATAAAAACTGATTATGTCTCGTTTAGGTGCAGGAAAGGCTTTGAGAGGTCAGGCAAGGGAGATAGTGTTTAATGTTTATTAATTTTTAGCCAAAGCTAAGGCTGAAAAGAATTTGAACTATAATGTTGTCAATTCCACAAGTGAGTACTCAGATTGGTGTCTCTTGCCGTATTGTTGCTGTTTATATTTTTCAGTCACAATATGGTTACCTCAACCAAAACTTTTATTTTCTCATATTTTTGTTAACGTTTTGGCTTTAAGCTATTTTCAAACTTAAATAATTATTATATCAATACTATTTTAAAAAACTTTCCAATATTTTTGAAGGCAAAACCCACTCTTGCCCACACTCTCTTGTTGTGAGTGGACCGAGTTATGCCTTAGAATATAATTGTAAAGTTTTTAAAAATAGAGATAGATTACATAATAATGATTTAAGCTTGAAAATGGCTGAAAGCCAAAACGTTAATGGGCAATGCAAAAATGAAAAAAGTTTTGTTTGTGGTAGCTGATCATAAGAAGGTATTCTAATACGTTTTCAAACGTACGAGTTTGTTATAACTGAATTTATCATTACTCTTAATCCATCTAAAGTGGCCTTGAAACATAAAACCAAATACCGGCACCGGAGAGGTTACATTTAAACTTTGTTGATAATATAAAGAAAAAAAAATAATTGTTCGAATAAACAAAATAAATTACTTCAAAGTTTTAAGCACTTATTTCTCCGATTGACATTGCCTAATCAATACTTTCTTCAGAATCTTTTTTAGAAGAGCATTTAATAAGCTTTCGAACGGTTACCTTCTGCTTACCAAGATTCCCAGCCGTTTTTGAGATATTAAGGAAAATAGCCAACGGCCATAGCCACGTTGAATGCACCGGTTCCCATAGATCACCGAAGTTAAGCAGCATCGGGCGTGGTCAGTACCTGAATGGGTGACCGACCACGTGCTGTTGGCAATAGAAAAGAGTGGCAACCTGTAGATAGCCCGGCGCTAATGGCTAAGATGTAGATGCGCCGTTAAAAAAAAAAAATTAAGGAAAATATAGGAAGTTCCCAAATCTTATCATGTCTTTTAATAAAATATTTTATTCTAACCCTTCCTTAAAAATTGTTTCATTCTTTTTTCTAGGCCAAGAAACCTATAAAACGAGTACTTGGCAGCATATGAAGTAAGCGTAACAATTTTTTTCGCGCGAATTTTGCTCCAAAAACCATGTTCTGATAGAAGGATTTTGCTGGTTAACAACTTAACCTTTAAAATTAGACGAAAGATTTTTGTACCAAATTTCACAAAAATCTGGCCATTATTCACTGAGCTAGAGCGCGAACAGACAAATATATATATATATATATATATATATATATATATATATATATATATATACATACATATATATATATATATATATATATATATATATATATATATATATATATATACATACACACAATATGGTTCTTGTTTAGTGCGGTCGGAATAAATATTTTATTTGAGAGCATCGGCAACAACAGGGATTCGCCAAAAAATATGTTACATGTATTTATATATGGCATTTAAATTTTGGGGGTATTTTTTCACTTTCATTTCCATGATAATTGGAAATGATTTTCTTTTAGTTTAGTATGCACTTACCAATATAAAGGGTTAACCACCATGCATTTCTAAACACACCTTTTATTACCATTCTGTCCATGAAGACACTATACTTACTTATTAAAACATATTTTTTAATCAGATACCTTAACCAAAACTTTAATTACCATTCTGTCCATGAAGACACTATGCTTACTTATTAAAACATTTTTTAATCAGATACCTTAACCGAAACTTTAATTACCATTCTGTCCATGAAGACACTATGCTTACTTATTAAAACATATTTTTTAATCAGTTACCTCAACCAAAACTTTTATTTTCTCATATTTTTGTTAACGTTTTGGCTTTAAGCTATTTTCAAACTTAAATAATTATTATATCAATACTATTTTAAAAAACTTTCCAATATTTTTGAAGGCAAAACCCACTCTTGCCCACACTCTCTTGTTGTGAGTGGACCGAGTTATGCCTTAGAATATAATTGTAAAGTTTTTAAAAATAGAGATAGATTACATAATAATGATTTAAGCTTGAAAATGGCTGAAAGCCAAAACGTTAATGGGCAATGCAAAAATGAAAAAAGTTTTGTTTGTGGTAGCTGATCATAAGAAGGTATTCTAATACGTTTTCAAACGTACGAGTTTGTTATAACTGAATTTATCATTACTCTTAATCCATCTAAAGTGGCCTTGAAACATAAAACCAAATACCGGCACCGGAGAGGTTACATTTAAACTTTGTTGATAATATAAAGAAAAAAAAATAATTGTTCGAATAAACAAAATAAATTACTTCAAAGTTTTAAGCACTTATTTCTCCGATTGACATTGCCTAATCAATACTTTCTTCAGAATCTTTTTTAGAAGAGCATTTAATAAGCTTTCGAACGGTTACCTTCTGCTTACCAAGATTCCCAGCCGTTTTTGAGATATTAAGGAAAATAGCCAACGGCCATAGCCACGTTGAATGCACCGGTTCCCATAGATCACCGAAGTTAAGCAGCATCGGGCGTGGTCAGTACCTGAATGGGTGACCGACCACGTGCTGTTGGCATTAGAAAAGAGTGGCAACCTGTAGATAGCCCGGCGCTAATGGCTAAGATGTAGATGCGCCGTTAAAAAAAAAAAATTAAGGAAAATATAGGAAGTTCCCAAATCTTATCATGTCTTTTAATAAAATATTTTATTCTAACCCTTCCTTAAAAATTGTTTCATTCTTTTTTCTAGGCCAAGAAACCTATAAAACGAGTACTTGGCAGCATATGAAGTAAGCGTAACAATTTTTTTCGCGCGAATTTTGCTCCAAAAACCATGTTCTGATAGAAGGATTTTGCTGGTTAACAACTTAACCTTTAAAATTAGACGAAAGATTTTTGTACCAAATTTCACAAAAATCTGGCCATTATTCACTGAGCTAGAGCGCAAACAGACATATATATATATATATATATATATATATATATATATATATATATATATATATATATATATATACATACATACATATACACATATATACAGTTTTGAACCACTGTTATTTTCGTTCTCTAGGGGTTCTGAAACGTAAAATTTTCTGGTCGGCTCTTCCGGATTGCGTCATGAGGTCAACCCTATACTCGGGGGTCCTCCCTTTGGAGGAAGGGAGGATCCGCGCTAAAAGGTGGAAAGGGTTGATTATTTTATGAATATTCACAAAGCGTGTAACTCTGGTATTTATTATCTTGTCATTATCTATTTACATTATTGAAAGGAAGGAGTTTGAATTTTATGCTTTCTGCTCCAGGAATTAGCATTAGTATTGTACTTAGGGATATAACAAATTTGAAAATTATATTTTAGTAAATGAAGGGAAATATTCTGTGTATTTAGTAGTGGTTCTCAATCCTGGATTTTGTTAAGGTCAAACTAGTCCTACAATTTCAATGTTAGTTGGTGTTTGTCCATACGTGGCAGTTCCATTCTTACTGTATGCAGTAAGAGCATGTCATTGTGCAGTAATGTTTCAGCATAATCTGTAGTTAAAGTTTTACCATTATATATGTCAAATTATATTTTGCATTTCTGTTTGATTTCAACTTTCCTGATGTATATTTATAATTCAAGACAAGTAAAGTTCTTTGTATATCACTACAATTTTCATTCAAGTAATAAATTTTACTGTTTTTAATAAATGCTCATATTGGTGATTTATTTGGTGTTTTATTTTTCTACCTAGAGTATTAAAATTCCAAAAGAACTCACTGACTACGTCTCGAGCTTGTCTTCTGAAATGTCCATGTTTTCTTTGTGTGGGCCCGTTGAGATTTTTTGAGCGTTAAAGCCAGGCAAACATAAGTCGAATCCACTATTTTGAATTACACTACATAGTATATAGAAAGTTTGAATAGAGATACAGTGGAGTCTCACTTATACAAAACATTCAGTTACACAAATAATTTTTCATTCCCCGGCAAAAATCCATTTAATCCTGTGTAATGAATTATTCACTTATGCGATATTCAGTTATACACAATATTCATTTATACGGAAAATAATTTGTTCCCCCGGTGTAAATATTATTCAGTTATACGAAGAGACAATAGCTTTTACACAAAATGTTAACAGACTTACCAGTGACTTACCCCCACCAGTCTCTCTCTCACTCATCTCAGTTCTTCCTTGTCATTCTAGTAGTCCAGCCGTGTTCTATCCACTCTATCTTGTATGATTTCCTTCGTTTATGCACTAATAATACGGCACGTGCCAGTCCTTCATCCCTCATCCATTCTCTAGTTTTTCAGTTCTCTATACAGTAATCGTTCAAGTAGCCGTGTTCGATTGTGCTGCAATTTTTTTACATGAGTAAAAAAAAACAAGAACAAAAATTTCACTTGAAGACAAAATAAAAATACTAAAATAAATCAATGACCACCTCAACGAAACAAAAATACACGGTTGAAATTACCTTTGTCATCCCTTCCAACTATTCTCAGTAAGAGGAAAGAAATCGAGGAAAATTTTTTGATATGAAACTTGAAAATATAATAATGTACGTTATATAACAAAAAAATATGTACAAACAATAAAATTGTTACTTTTTTATGAAGAATTTTAAAATAGCCACAAAACCTAGTAATATTCAGTTATACGAAATATTCACTTATACAAAACATTTTCCGTCCCCCCTCACATGCGTATAAGTGAAACTCCACTGTATCTTAAACATAGTGTTCTTTTTTTTTTTTTGTTGTTTTTTTTTTTTTTTTTTTTTGGCAGAAATTATAGAGAGAGCATGAGTTTGTGTAACCTATTCACCAGACATTTCCATTCGGAAAAAATGTGTTACATAGCCTACTTCCTGTGGTCAAACTGTATTACGCATCATTTAATGTTGTTGTTTGAAATTTATAAGAACCCAAGACCTTTGGCACAGACTGCTCACGGCCACCAGGCCTCTACAGTCCTTCCCTGTACTGTTTAAACTACTGTCCTTCCCCAAATTCAAACTTCTTACTAATATTTGATTTTGGGAACAAAGAAACCTTCCCTAAATTATTTGGGATACCGGAATTTCAATTATTTTCAAGAATAAACCAATCCATTTATTATATCGCATTGTTTGTTTAAAGCAGCTTAATTTCAATACTGTAATATTTATTTAAGTAATTTTCAAGCTTTGATAGTACCATAATATCATGAACTCAACAATTCATATTATTTAAGGATTCACAGGAGGTTGCCAATAGCACATATAATATTCAATAATATTACCGATATGTGAAATTTATGTGAATACTTTTGGCAATGTTGAAGGGAAAAGGATGGGTTGCCTGGAAAGAAAGGACCCTCTACTACTAGTGGCACAGTACTGGCTGATCGTGGCATATCTCAACAGATGGGATGTTATGGCAATAGCAGACAAGTAGAGGGAAAAAAGTACGTAATAATTAGGAATATAGGCAATCAGGGGGGTAAACAATGATCATCACTGCTTGCTCTTCTCTCACATTTTCAATATTTCATAGGAATTCACTTTTCTATTAAAGAATAT
This sequence comes from Gonocerus acuteangulatus, assembly GCA_946811695.1. Taxonomy (NCBI): domain Eukaryota; kingdom Metazoa; phylum Arthropoda; class Insecta; order Hemiptera; family Coreidae; genus Gonocerus; species Gonocerus acuteangulatus. Next base: position 149,232,604 of record OX328123.1, on the reverse strand, counting down.
TTTTATTCTCTTTTTTGCATTTTATTATATATATATATATATATATATATATATATATATATATATATATATATATATATATATATATATATAATGTAAGTATAACTAAATTGTGGAGTTGTAAGATATTAAATAAAGCGTCTCCAATTTTCATATAAATCACATTATTCGTCCAAAATGTTTAGTGTTATATCCTACCTGTGTTCTAAATGTGGAATCCTACCTTAGGGGTGTTCCCAGCTCCAATCCTAGTAGTACGCCGATTACGGCCGTATGGAAGGATAATATGACTCAACAGCATATCTATTGATATTAACTTACTGGAGCTCGTATTGTCAAATAATTGTCCAAATTCTTGAATTTTAAATTCACTTATGACTGGTATGTGTTGTACACAGATTTTTAAATGTTCTCACTAGTTTTGGCAGTATAAACAATTCTAAAAAGCCCCTGAAGAGGTACAAGTTAATGCACAAAACTTGTTAGATATATAATGGATATTTATTAAAAAAACAATGTGGCTTGTTGATTTGACCCGTTGGCAAACCTACACACTAAACAGAGAATAAGTAATTTCCCCAAAATTATATGTATGTATATGAATACAAAAAACAATGAAGATCCCTATGAACAGATTGATAAAAACTGAAACAAAACACTCCATTGTTCAAGATTAATTTGAACTGATAAATGTAGATTGATTCCTTTGCCTGAGAAAATGTTTAGCATAAATATGCTTTAGCGATGACTAAACTGAAAAAAAAACATTACAAAAAAGTGTCTGCTGGCATTCGAGCATGGTGGCCATGTACGAAAAAGAAGACTGTATGTTATACAATACATCGCATAGGTTTGTCTGGTGGACCTAAAGCATATTTATGTTCCTGAATTTGAGCAGAAGGCTCTAAACGATTTTTTTTTTTCTTTTTTACTTTTTCCAAGGCAAGGAAACCATTTTTTATTTAGTTTAGAGGTGATTTTAGGTATATTTAGTATCACTTTAAAAAACACCAAATCCTTTCTTGAATATCTATAATGCATAATAAAGTGCTGAACCAATGTGATGAATTATGCTTTTCCCAGATGCCTTCACTGATGAGTGGCTTGTGGGCCACGATTTTTCAACTGAGTTGTTCCTTGTAGGCTGGCATTTAACTTCCTTCTCCGCAGTATGTTCTGAGTGAACTACCACACTCTACAGACAGTTGTAAATGAATTGTGTTTTGGAAGAACATCTTCGTGTACAACGCTACCTCTAAGTTCAATTAATTGAAATTGTCTATACCGCTTATTTCAACATAATTAACTACTAGCTAATATGCGTAGGAGCAGATGATGATTAAGTTAAGTTACCCCAATTTTAACTATTTTTAATATTTAAAAAACATGTATTACAGATTTTTTTAAGTCAATTGTGTTGTAAAAGTGATCCTATTATTGTGTGATTATAGCATATTATTGATCCATTTGGACATAATTTACCTAGCTAAAGAGAAATAAATCAAGAAATATCATGTGATTTTTGAAGTTATAGATATTAACTACTTGGCGGCTTTTAAATTCCAAGATGTGGGTTATTCTTATTTTTCAATTGTTTTTTCTTTTTTTTTTTTTATAGAAAAATTTATTTACCAGGCTGTAATTGTATACAGGTCCTTCTTGGGTGGCTATGTTGGTATCCCAACTAAGATAAAAAAAAAGTCCGACTCGCAGGAACTGCATCATCCTTTTGCTTTCATTCACCTTGATCCTCCAAATTTTGGACCATTTTTCTATTTCATTTAAGTGGTTCTGGAGATTATTTGAAGCAACGTTCGGATTGGGATGGGAAGAAAGAACTGCTGTATCGTCGGCATATGTGGCTAGGAGAGTATTAGGATGGAGAGGAATATCAGCTGTGTATATGGTGTAGAGGACAGGTCCTAAGACACTACCCTGCGGAACTCCAGCTTCCACTGGGTGGTAGTCAGAGTATTCTTGCCCTTGCCGGACTCTGAAAAACCTGTCGTTCAGATAGGAACGGTGGATTAGGAAAAGTATACTAGGAAGGATTTTTTTAAGTTTATAAAGATAGCCCGTGTGCCAAACCCGGTCAAAAGCTTGCGCCACATCGAGAAAGACAATGGGGCAGTACTCTTTTTGCTCTAAGGAGGAGGATATATGATCTACAACACGAAGACCTTGCTGTACAGTGGAGTGGATAGGACGAAAGCCAAACTGATGGGAAGGAAGTATGGTCTGGATGTTGAGAATAGGCACAAGGCGTTTCAGGAGGATTTTTTCAAACATTTTGGAGAAAATGGGGAGAAGGCTTATAGGGCGATAAGAAGATGTTTGATGTGCTGGTTTTCCAGGCTTAGGGAAAAGGATAATTATTGAAAATTTCCATAGAGTGGGAAAATGGGTTGTACGGAATATGCAATTATATAAATATGTTAGGAAGAGGATTGCTTTGGATGGAAGTTGTCGAAGGATCTGAGAGGTGATTAGGTCATACCCTGGAGATTTACGGCGAGGAAGTTTGGAGATAAGGTATTTTACTTCAGATGGGTTGACAGGTAAAAATAAAATTATTGAGATATCTTTGCACGTCTTTTTTTAATTTCAAAACGATACTTAAAAAACACGCCTCGTACTAAATAAGGGTACTTTTAGTTATTCAAGAGAAACAATTTATACATGTTATGTAGGTAATCCACTTTAAAATTAATGTCGGTGAAGATTTTTTTTTTTTTTTTTTTTTTTTTAATTTTATTTTTGTGTTGACGCTTTATAGTGATGTACACCACATTTATATATATATATATATATATGTATTACATTATTTTCTGCATGTTAACATTGAGTATATGTCATTACATTATATTATATTATATTACATTATTATCTATATATTTATATAGTTTATACATTATTACATTATATTAAATTACATAATTGTCTATACTTACATCATTTATATATTTCTACATTATATTACGTTATTGTCTACATATGTACATTGTATATAACTAATGCCTAATACAATTATTATTACAATTATACAATAAATACTATATACATATACAGTTATGTTAATTAGTACATATATACAATCCTAGGAATTTCAATTCTACGTATAAATCTAATTATACAGCCAACTGGTCTAATTCACGGTTAGTTGTGCATCATCAAAGCAATGCGATTCAAAAAATTGAGCTTAAGGTGAAGATTTAATGAAAAGACACAGCCTACTAGTAAGGTCTAAAAGCTAGTTAAACCTGGGATTCAAATGTAATGGTTCTCATTGAAAGATACATGGATATTTCGCTGGTGGCCTGAGGCTGGATGTAGTGTCAGGGTGTCTACTGTACAAGAAGGTCACGAAAGTCTTGAAAATAGGGCACAAAAATCACAAAGTCATGAATTTAGAAACCAAGTCAAGAAATTTCAGTTCTTGTGTAACGTAATCCCTGTACATTCGTAATTGTCGCTGTTTTTGTATGCATTTACAAATCAATTATTCATTTTTTAAATATATGCAGACTTTAATATTGAAATTCTATACAAAGGGTCAATTTTAAGCCAATAGTTAAGGCTTTTTCATTTTTATTGAAATTATTTTCTTTTTAATGAGCATGAAATTTGCTTTTAAAATCGTTAAAATGTCACAAAATTAGTAGAGGCCCTGAATGTGATAGGCAATATGTTACAAATAAAAAATATCTTTTATTTTTGTTGCAATATGATTTGACCAATTCTCACTATTGTACAAATAAGAAATGTCTCAAGATGATAAAGGATGCATTTAATAATTAAAAATTTCCAATTTATTGAAATGATCTCTAGTTGTGATAATATTAAAATTGAAAGCCTTAGTCTCCTTTAGAAATAAAGTGAGTTCTAGACAGTGCAATCTATTAATGAAAATGTGTAATTAAATTAGTATGCTTGGCTCTTGACTGGTTCTTGAGAGCATTGGAGTGGTTTTATATACGATGAATAGGTATGGCCACTTGAAGTGTATTCCGGAAGCCATTTCAATTAGTCCTTTCATTAGAAAAACAAAAATATTCACTAAGCCTGGTAAAACTTTTCCTTTTTGGATTTCCTTCATTTTATGGTAGATCCACGCAGTGGTGTGATAGAAGGGGACTTAAAATTAATCCGTCCAAAATGGCGATAGTCCCCTTCACGAACAAGAGGAAACTTGACGGTCTCCTAGAACCAGTCATTTCTGGGTTAAGGATACCTTTTGTCAAGAAAGTCAACACTTGGGAGTGATATTAGACTCAAAACTCAAGTGGAATGAACACATAATGTATGTCTGTGAAAAGGCCAAACGGGTGCTCTGGTCCTGTCGGGGCGTGGTTGGGAGGTCCTGGGGGATCAGGCCATCGGTGGCGCACTGGATATACACCATGGTGGTAAGACCCACAATCTCCTATGCGGCGCTGGTATGGTGGCATAGGTGTAAAGTGGAACTTCACAAAAAAGAATTGGATAAAATACAGAGACTAGGTTGCTTACTAGTCACTGGAGCCATGAAAACCACACCCACCAGGGCGATGGAGGTATTACTAGATCTGCGGCCTCTGCACTTAGAAGTGGAGAAGTTGGCCAGAATTTCTGCATATAAGCTTCAAGCGCAGAATCTTTCAAGCATGATACCCTGTGGAAGTTTTAAGCAAATCCTCGCAGGAAATGATGGACTGTGTATGCTACAAATGCCTTCGGACTACGTGTTACCCGTCTTTAGACTGGACAAGAGGTTCGAGGTAATCAAAGCAGACAGAAATACTGCCCGAACCTGGCAGTCTAATCTCCCGGTTGGGGAAATTCACTGCTTCACCGACGGCTCCAAGACCCCGGAAGGAGTCGGAGCTGGAATATGGGTGGCAAGCAGAAAAGAATTGAGGATATCAATCCCGTTGGGGAAACATCCTACGGTCTTCCAGGCAGAAGTAATTGGCATAAGGACCTGCACGGAGATGCTGCTGAGAAGCGGAATTTCTCGTGCAAGGGTCAATATACACTCTGACAGCCAGGCAGCAATATCAGCCGTCGAGAGCACCTGCATTAAATCCAAGATTGTGGATGAATGCAGGAAGATGTTAGATCGTTTAGCTGTCAGTAACCGGGTCAAATTGCACTGGGCGCCAGGACACTCAGATATACTCGGGAATGAGGAAGCTGATAAACTGGCAAGACAGGGGGCCAAGGAGTCCTTTTGTGGGCCAGAACCAGCTTGTGGGATATCGCTAACCCTAGCAAAAGGTATAATTGATGACTGGGCGAGGCTACAACATCTAGGCGTTTGGCAAAGAGTCCAAACGCAAAGACAGTCAAAGCGTTTCCTAAACCAAATTGACAGGAAACGAACAAAGATGCTTCTGTCCCTACATAAGAAAGCTATGAAGGAGACTGTGGCTCTTTACACAGGTCATGCTAAGATGAATAAACATCTATACAATATGGGCCTGGCTACAACCTCTCTATGTAGGTTATGTTGGATAGAGGAGGAAACACCCGCACACATAATATGTGATTGCACGGTACTCTCACTCAGGCGCTTTATGTACCTAGGATCTGTTAGAATAACTGACCCAGGAAGAGACTCTGAGCTCACACCTCAGAAGATCAGAGGGTTTGTCAGGGACGCAGGGCTGCTATAAGTGACCCAGCAGAGTGTCAGGGGCACAATAGATCTTTTAGGTCGAGTTACTTTCCCCTCAAAAATAAGATAGGGGCCCTGAGTATATCTATCTATCTATCTATGGACCTATCAATGTTTATGATTATAAACTTTTATTTATGATACATTATTTTGTTAGGATCATTAAACTTATATACATGTATAGATACAAAAACAAGCATACCTAAGCACTTTCCTCAGAATTGGGTAGGGCTGAGTGCATTCCTGAATAATTTGCTTCAAATAACAAACATAAATTGTTCTGCTCTTTTGCATTTGTTATAAGCAGCTGTTTCAATTATTAATTTTGTAAATTATTCCCTTCCAGAGTTTTGTGTATGCGGAGTACAACACTACGTAATAAATACACAAAGCTTCACATTTTGATCTATTGATTTTGATGAGTTTCGCGAATCTACGTTTGGCGGAAGAATTCAATTCAAACCTAGTACAAAGTAACACCCCCCACCCCTCCGAATAGACCGATTTAGTTCATTTTCACTGCACTTCTTTCTTATTAGATAACCTTAAAAAAAAGAGAGTTGCGAAGCTCGTAAAATAAATAAATATTAGATAACCAGGACGTGGTAGCGCACTCAACTAATGAACTGGAGGACCAGGTTCAAAACCCGAGCGTGCACTAAAGATTTTTTCTTCTAGTGCTGCCGTTCGAGGGTTGGATTTGGGGTCCCAGCTCGTCCCTAGGCTCACCCAGCCTTTAATTAATTTAATTAATAATGGGTACCTTGGGTGCTAATGGCTCTAGCAGTCGAAGCAGCCAAGGGGAAAATCAGGCGGCCGGAGCATAGTGTTGACCACACTATAAAAGTATTTTTATTTGAAATATTTATAATATGTAATAATTAGCTTTGTACAAAATATGTATATGCATGAAACTAAAATTAATAAAAATATTAATTATTTGAAAAATGATTTTCAACTCTGTGGAGAGCTATGCCTGGAGCTGGTTTCGGAAGCTCCACCATCATGTCCATCACCCAGTTTGAGGAGTCAGTCGGTTCTATGGACACTACATCCTCCTCGATAACATAGGTGAGGATATGTTCCTCCCCCACATTGGAAAGCCTGTTCCGAACAAACATTTTAATGTTAGAGAAAGCCTTCTCTGCTGGATTCTACTGAGCTACTGGAGTACGGAGGCAGATATTTCACAGTAAGCCCGAGCTCTTGCATTGTCTCCGCAACATTTGAAGTTCGATGAATTGCAGCATTATCCATAATTAGGACTGTTTCATTGGCATTTTCTAATTTCTGTTGTAGATCCGTCAAAAATTCCTTAAAACGTAATGCATTGCAGTTTCCTGCACTGATTATTTTTGAGTGCACTACTTTTTGGTTACTGGTCGCCAATATGAGTGTCACATTTCTTCCTCGAACTGTTGGTACGGTGAGTACAGCAGGAGTGCCGTGCCGAGAACGAGCTTGTGTTCTTCCAAGATGGAGATTAAAACCCGATTCATCGATGAAAATAATTTTTTCCCGTTCTGCTGGTGCCCAGTTGGCAAAGCCTATGGCATAATCCTTCTTTTTCCGGAGATTTTCAGTAGAATTCATCCGATCGATTTCAATGCTTGCTTTTTTTAGTTATTTTCAATTTTGTCAAGGCATTTTCAATAGTAGATTTACCCAAATGTATGCCATACCTGGATGAGAGAATTTCCTTCATCTGCTTTAATGTCCTTGTAGGGTTTTCTTCAATAACATTTTCAATAATACCGAGAACTTCTTTGTTAAGTTTTTTCGAACGTGGACCACCTCTTTTGCTTTCCTCCAAGGAGCTACCAGCCTTCTCATATTTTTATTTAATGCAATATGCGGTTTTCAGTTTGTCCTGAAATTGCAGCCGCCTCCTTTAAACTATGTCCATCTTCATAAAGTCTGATGAAAATTTCCTTTATAATCTTTAGAATATTTATTATAATTTCCACTTCTAGGATTCTGCTGAGGAAGCGCAGGTAGAGATCCTGTACCCTCAGTCCGTATTGGTGAACTGTGAGAACTGTAACTAGGTTCACTCATATTAGATTTACTCCTGAGAAACTAACAAGTATACTGATTTATCAAGTAAACAGAATGTAACATTTGATCCTAATTCTCTAAATCTAATATTAAATGCCTCTTATCTTATTTGTGTTTACTTGCTATACTGTTGTTTACAATACTGTTTTGAAGAACAAAGTTTATTTTTATTTATGATCAAATGGTCCATTCAAGCCTTCTTTCAATTGAAAATATTGTCAAGATAGTATGTTTGAGAAAATTTATTACATTCTGAATTTGAAATGGAAAAGTCTGAATTTGAAATGGAACGTTCTGAAATCGTTTTGGAAAATTCTGAATTGAGTTTGGAAAAGTCTCAATTTGGTTTGGAAAACTCTTAATTTGGTTTGAAAAATTCTGAAATTGATATAGAAAATTCTGAATCTGTCTTGGAATTCCTATATACATATATATATATATATATATATATATATATATATATATATATATATATATATATATATAAAAAAATTTTAACTGGTGTCATTTTCGGTGTTTACTAGGTAGGATCGATAAAGATTCGAAGACATTTTTCAACAATTCCGTCATGAGTGCAACCTTAATAGCTACTTTCCTTCGGATGAAAGTGCTAACAATGATTTTTAGCAAATTTTTTAATGAAATTCACAAGTTGGTATAATCTCTTGACTCCTAGTAAAAAGAAATTTTCAAAATTTAAAAGTAGTTTTTTTTTTTTTTATTATTACGGTGCTTCTACTACCTAGGTCATTAGCACCATTTAAAAGTAGTTATTATAAATATACAATCAATCAATTATTTGTAAGTTTACAATTGGAAATTGATGTCGATTCAAATAGAAAGTTATAATGTATTTATATATTCTTATATAATATTTATTTTTTGGGAGCGTTATATTTATATTTTTATTCTAGAGATTTTTTTTTTACTTATAAAGGGAAAACAATAGATAATTTTAAAAATATTCTCACATGTGCTCCACTTGTAGTAGTTTTTACTTAATTTAACTAAAAACCAATAATGCCTGCCAAGTTAGACTTGAAGTTTTGCCTAGTTTGTGGTTAGAGGGTCAGCCCAGTGGTAGTAGTAGCCTTAGTAAATAAACATACTTCTTTGTTATTTAAGTTTCTAACTTAATCCTTCTTGAGAAGTGAACTATTATAGAATTCTTCTATATTAAACTCAGTTCACAATGTGTACTAAGGTTTATTCTCTGTGTTAAATATTAGTGGTAATGCATGAATTACTTATAAATTAGCCTTGATGAAGTAGTATTCTCCTCTTAATTACTATAACTTCATATCAATCCAATATTTAATATAACTCCTCTAAAATATTTACTACTTTAATACAATAGTCAGTCTATTTTTATAAATCTGTGATCGGGTGGCCCTTAGCCTTGATAAGTTTCCGTGCTGTCATTCCTTCTTATTTTTAACTCTGCTTTCACAAGATATTTAAGGCTTGGAGCAGCCACTATTTTCAATCGCAAATATACAGAAGTGGGGCCCTATGTGTCACTGGCATTTATAACTGTTCGAATATAATCGCATGACTCTTGTTGATTGTTCATATATTTTTTATTTTATGTTCTACACAGAAATCACCAAGAAGGTAATAAGGATATTGGATTGGTATGCCAAAGATCCTAACAGTTCTAAAAATAGTAATGTTTATTGTTTAACCTCATGTCCCCCTCCCTTCACTAAAGCACACTCACCCATTCTAACTTAGCCCTTCTTTAGATTAGCTTTATTATTAAACAGTTTGGCTGACAGGAAGTATTTCAGCCTTATGTTTTTCCACATTTGGGATGAATTGAAAATGGTGGTGAAGTTGGAATGCCTAATATTTTTTCCAGCTGAGTTTGCCCTGTTTAGGCATGAACCTTTCTTTTAATAAATTGATTGTGCATTTATGGCCAATTTTCACATACCATCATATTTTAGAATATATTCAAAGCATCGAAAATTGATCATTTCACTTTTTCAAATGTAACCAAAACATATACAGTTAATGTAAAAAGTATTGGATTGCCCATGAGGTACGTCAGAAAGGATATGTGACCTCTCCAAACGTAACCAAAATGCATACTCTTTTAGTATAGCTTAAATGACAAAGGCTTGTAGAAATGTTAACGCAATTCGCCGATTTTGGTTCACAGAAATCTACAAACTACATTTTTCTAGAAAACTGTTTAAGATATCGTCTTGAAATCGTTAAGATTCGATTTTTCAGTTTGAAATTCCCGTGAAACGTTTTTGTGGTGGCCTATCGATAGAAAACTGAATATTTCGTCGGTTAACAGTGATAAGGTCGCTTAATACTTTTGGTTAACAGCAGTTTGTTTTAGCAAAGTATTTTCACCAGAACTTTGAATGAAATCAGGCCATGTTAATGCAGCAAGTACACAGTTGAAAGATATTTAACTGTGACCCCTGGTTTCTAAAAAGTCTGCATTTCAGAAACCAGGGATCATTAAAAAAATGGCCTTAATTATACAAAAGCTGGATCTCCCGTGGTCTAGTGGCTAGCGCGCTAGATTCATAAGCGGGAGATGGTAGGTTCGATCCCCACCGGCGCCAGAAATTTTCTCATCTCAGGGCTCGCTGAGAAAATTCCTGGCTGCACCCTGGATGTCGGCGCTAATAGCCACGATTTGTTGATGCGCCGGAAAAAAAATTATACAAATGCATGACCTTCAGATTCCCTATAGGGTGGGAAGTAACGCATAAAAATTGTAAATGATATTGTTTTTCAGACCTGAAATTGGGGGGGGGGGGGTTATTAATCTCATGTTTGTTTTTAAACTACTCTACTTGCAGGTCGTTCTCATTAACAGATGAAGCCTTTTTTAAACATAAGCAATTAGTGCAAAAATTAATGTTATGCTCGACGGCAGTGGGTGTTGATGCGTAAATACTGTCACCATCTCGTATCTTGGAAAGAAAAGGGTTATTACTTATAACCCCTTCCAAAAATCTGTTTTATGAATAAAGGGACGTTGAAATTAGAAAATAATTCAAATTGAAATGAGATATTTTCAGTAAGTTGTAATATTCTGTAAATAAAATATATGAATAAAAAAAAAAATATAGGGGTTCGGTCTTACCGTATCTTAATAGAACTACATTTTCTTATAGAAAATGTGTTTCATGTTTGCCGACGTTTCGATTTGAACTCCAAGGCTTCATCTGTACTATAGTAAAGAAGGACGAATAGAGTTAAAACAACTTTCTACATTGAGGGAATCAGGGCCTCCAAGGGGGGGGGGGGGCAAGGAAGACAATTGGTTTGGTTAGGGGCCCGGCGTCATTTTCAATTTTAACTCGCATTTTAATTTGAAATAACTAAGTCATATAACTAATAAATAGCTAAGTTACATAGGTTTAAAAAAAAAAAAATCCATTTATAGTTTTTGGTTATGTTAATGGGGGGGGGGGGGGTAAGGAGCCCATGAAGTTTTTTGGACAGGAGGCTGTGGAGGGAATAATGGGAAACAAGTTTAACATAGCTGAATATGAATGATGTAACAAACACTTACCTTAACGTTATCTCTAAATTTTAGAGATTACATTATTAACGGCAGATTGATGCAGTTTTAAAACTTAACATGTGGGTATCATTAAAATAGGTAATCTATGAATAAGTGCTGGATGATATTAATTACAAAATAATTAAAATAACATGTGAGCAGACCATTGAAGAAAACCTTATCCAACCGCCTTATCTCCTATTTTAAATTCCGCAATGTCCTTCATTTTTCAAATTTTCATATATTTGCAGGCATAAAAATGTTTAATAGAGTTCTTTCATTTAATTATTCCACATCTTATATAGTAAAAGATACAAATTCTCGGTTAGCATGTGAAACGTTACTCTTCTATAGAAGGCGTCAATAACTTCTTCATAAAAAAGTTAGTAGTTAGGCAATATCAACAATATACATCAGCGATTATTATTCGTTACGCATCTTATCATTTTAATTAGTCGTATATTACAATCGGTTTGCTTGAAACACACAACCGGAAAGTCTATTTGACTGTGAAAATAACTATTATTGTGTTGTCCTATATTTTTTTACTAGTAAGGGAGTGTGTTGTAGATGGCGAGGGTGTCTGGCAACCTACATACCACATATGGTGCTAAAGGCAAGGACGCCGGGCCTTGACATCAAAGTCTCAGCTTTATAGTTATCATATTACGGGGTTAGGATAAACATTTGCTCATGATCCTTTTGTGATTTTCTATTCCAACGAGGGGGGAAGTACTTAAAAGCTGTTAACCTGATTTTCCATGGCGTTTTATCGTACATTTACCTCTCTACTACTCCTCTTTACCTTCGAGGAGTGAGCAGATTGGAACTTGTCCAATTTTTATTCCGGCCACTTAATTACAGTGATTAATTACAGTGTGGTAAAACAAGTTTAAAGCAATCAAAACATAGTTTCTCAACAACTCAGCGTTCATTTTACGCGTTTTAAAAACTAATTGTGTGATGAGTAATTAAAAATAGTTGACACAAACTATTCAATATAAAATTTCGCTTGGTATTCTCGGGTCTTTTTGCGAAGACCACATCCAGTTACTTTTGAAGTAGCAGTAGTGATTTATAACAGTTATTCGCACTCGCTGATAAGTAGAGCCCGGAAGTTAGGCATTTATTTTTGGGTGAAATAGGCAGGCAAAAAGGCACTTAAAATACTGAAAATAGGCAATACTGTAATTAAAATAGGCATTTATTAGGAGTGAAGGCAAAGAGGAACCTTACTCATTAATGATGAAAATATGTATTTTAAATACTCATTCATTTCTTTATTACCACCTAGCTGTTACCCGTCGTGCCATGCTACTCCTATTTTCTGCTTCCATAAAATCAAAAATAAATTAGGAACCCCGTTCATTGTTTCGAACCCGTGACCTCCGAACTGTGAGTCATAAACGATTTTAACATAGCCTATGGCTCTATGGGACGATTTTAACATGGTCTACGAGACTTCCCGGATCAAGATCTACCAGTATTTCAAGTTTGGTCAAAATGTGTGGATTTGTATAAGGAACAAACGGACAAACAGTCAGACACGTGATTGTTATATATATATAAATATATTTATCACAGAATTATTGAACTTACTCTCAAGGGAATTACTTCCCTTGGTACAAGCAACAACAAGATGCTTTTTCAAAGTATCAACTGTTATAGACCTTCTCAGAAAAAAATGTTTTTCATCATGGCAATTTTTAATTTAATTTTTGCAACCTTTTTTGTCTTCGATGAACGGAAATTCAATATGAGCTTTTTGAAATGTTTAAATTGCAGAAAAAAATTGCATAACAAGCAAAAAAGGCAAAAATAGGCAACGGAAGCCAAAATAGGCAATATAAAAATTGTCGCTACACTTCCTAAATGCACGAAAACATATTTATGTCTATCTGATTCTTCAATATATCCATTCAGATAAAAAAGGCATTTTGGCTAACTTCCGGGCTCTACTGATTAGCTTACAGGGTCTTTGCTGGTTATCTAGTACTACTTGACCCGTTATCGACGGTTATAATCCATATTAGATAATTGAAAGCAATATTTATTAATAAAAAAGTTAATATGATCAAAATCAATTCTCTCAACTACGAAAAAAGTTATTAAGCATTAAAGTTAACTGTTTTGCAGGTTATGAAGGATAACATAAACAATAATATTCTTAAACCCACATATTTTATTCCTTTTTTCTCTCTCTCTCTTTTTGGATATTTTACATTTATTTAGTATAATGGGCATACGTGCTATGCGTTTCCGCTCGCTGCGCTCGCTCAAGAAGATATCAAAACTCTAGTCAATCCAACTAGCTAAAATTAATAGAATTCTATTAATTTTAACGACTCTAGTCAATCCAACTCGCTAAAACTAATATAATTCTATTAATTATTGCGAGTAAAACCAGTCGCTTTTTATTTGTCAGGAACATCACGAACTAAGTGTTAAGACCCATTTTTCTCGCTAACATAAACAGAGCTTTTTCACAAACAAACGCTATTTCACTGTTGAAGGTTACTTTATTCCCTGCAAGAACCAATACAATTGCTCATCGGAATCCTCCAATAGGAAGGCAAAGGAGTTATGCACATGCGCTGAATCACTCATAAAATCCATGAACGTATGTAGAAAATAATTTCGGAAGGGGCTGGGAAAATTTCGGGGGGGGGGCTGAGACCATTTCCGGGGTACGGAATTCTAGAAGTTTAGAGCTTGGAATAGTTTTAGGCAACTAAAAAGCTATTACACGTAAAATAAAATATTTTTTATGAACTAAGTGATCTTATTTAATTTATTTTTAAGGGTTTTACGACAAGTTTTTACCATCAACTCAAAATTTCGGGGGGGGGGGGCTGAAGCCCCCTCAGTCCTCCCCATATATACGCCCATGATAAAATCACTACTGCTACTTCAAAAGTAACTGGATGTTGTCTTCGCAAAAAGACCCGTATTCTCAATACACATATTTAAAACCGCATATTGCGTGTAACTATTGAGGATGCACTCAATAAAGAAGTTGAAAATATTTTGTTATAATCTTCATCGACTCTGACTACTTGCTAATAAAAATTAAATGGTTTAATTACATCCTCTTATCAGTTAAGAGAATTTCTTGTGTTGCAAGATTCTATGGAACAACATAGTTATGACTGCAAGTATTTTTTCATTGAAGCTTTGACTTCCTGGCTTTCTAATATCCGTGTCTATGGGTTATGGCCATATTTTTGTGTATTAGTTTGTTTAGTTTTTAATTTCTTACGTAAGAAACCATTCAGATGACCATTCGAATTTGTTTGCAATAGTCCTTTCGGGTTAAGAAACTATTTTGTGATTCGAAAGTCGATTTGAGCTAAAGGAAAGATTTTGTTAAGTAGAAATTTTATTATTACTGTGTAATAATTTAACTAGAGATTATCTTGAGGCATTCTCTGCATCATGTTTGTTGAGAGAAGGTGGTTTGAAAAATAGGCAGCACATTCTGAAAGACCATTATTTCTCTTAGGTTGTCCATTTTATCCGGCGCCAAATGCAGGTACTCGACCGAAGACCCTTCCTCGCCATCTACGGGGAACAGTGGCCTTTCTGGTTGCAGAATATTTCTCTTTGCCATTCTTCCTCCCGAGTCGTAGGGTTCATTGACAAAATTGCATTTTATTTAATAAATAGGACGGAAATAGTATCAAGGAACTACGTCTAAATGTGCTGAGTGGCGCGAGTATTAGTAAACGCGGCAAGTGAATAGGAAGCGCTGGTTTACTAAGCCACAAGTAAGCTCCCCATCACGTTTCTCCTATGCACTAGGAGAAACGTTTCCAATTGGTGTTTGTTCCTTGTATCTCGGGGTAACTTTTGGTAATAAAACGTTAAACTGGTCGGATCTCATTACCATGAAACTTTCTATCTTCGGAAAGCCACCTCCGTTAACAGATGGGCTGAATTGCCATTAGTTTTTTTTTAAGGAACCACTATCTGGCCACAAACGTTTCCTTTCTTCAATTCTTCTTAGAGTTCTTCTATAATTTTTAATAAAAAAAAAAAAAACGTTGTGAGTAATTTAAAAAAATGTTTTTCAACACAGCTCGGCGACGATGCTCCTTTCCTGGATTGGTTTCATGCTACTGATGAGTTGCTTCCAAACATGCGAACTAGTTGTTGTCAATAAGCCAGCTTAGTGAGAGCGACAAATGCTATGCTTGTGCAAACTAGGTCTTAAGGAGCCAATTGGAATAGCAGACTTACTCCCTGACTTGGTGACTCTTCGCCTTCCGGACTATTCCCTTCCATCCGTCACAATCCATGGCAGCGTTCCTCCAATTGTTGACGTCCTGCTAAGCAGAATCTCTTGCTACTTCATATTTCCAACGGCTTCTTGGCCTCCTCTTTTTCCTAAGATTGCCATCTCCTTCTGCAACCTCTCTTCCTTCATTCTCACAATGTGACCCGCTCATCGCAGCCCACCTGCTTTTATATAATTAACGATATCGTTATATTTCAGTGTTGGCTGAGATTTCAGCGTTACTCATTATCTTCCATAGAAGATTACTAAATTGTTTTAGTGTCATTCTCAAATAAGCAAACAGTATGAAGCAAGAAAGTAGGGTTTTTCTTCATTTGTATGTTGGCTTTATGTTTTATATGGACAAACCTCTCAGCGAAAAGTGATGCGCTCTAGGAGGCTTTTAAAAATAAGTGGGTTTATTATAATTGTGTAAATGCACATTGGTAGATTATCGTGACGCCAAGTTATCTAGAACATCCGTAAATAACGTTGCACCTTCCAGTCCCTGTTGGCCTTCACCTAGTGAAAGTGCAAGAGCAAACATATTTCATCTACAATTACTCTAAATACGTTTAAGAAACTTTACAGATCCACTCTTTTAATTACAGTTTCCATCAAAGTTACTTATCGCAATCTTTAATGGGATTAAGCAATCTTGTACACTTTAGGAGATAGTCCGTTATGATTGGATCCAAGAAAACGTTTTTTTTTTGTTTTTTTTTTGTTTTTTTCGATATTTGAGGAACAATATGAGTGCCGCTGGTCATGTTTTCTAAAGCGTAAACACTGCGGTCCTTGATTTCTTGGTTCGACACACATTAGGGCCGATGGCCTTTCTTTAAAAAAAAAAAAGGAAAGGCTTCACCCCTATCCTAGCTAGAAAAGGGTGATAACCGGTAGAAACCCCGCCTCAAAATACCCCCGTTATTTGTAAAGGAATGTTGAAAATAAATGAATATTAAAATATTATCTTCATTGGCCATGAATGCAGCATATAGTTAGTGTGGTGTTTTGATATTGCGTGTATTCTAGTTTATTTTATATTTAAGTGATTTATTCTTTCCTAATACATACATAACTTTTCATTATTTCCTTTAGATTACTAAAAACAGCTAGATATTGAACCGCCGCAATTTCATTTAAATTATTTGTAATGAAACAAATGTTTATAATTTTTATTATTTAAATTTTAACGTCCATTTATTATTAACTATGAATTTTAAGGCGGATTATCTATAGGTAACCACCCTTTTCTAGCCAGGATAGGGGTGATGCCTTTTCTTTTTTCGAAAGAAAAGCCACCGTCCCTAGTGGGAATCGAACCCAGACCTTCGGCACGGAGTGTTAAGAGCTCACGCCTTAATCCTCACGGCTACCGGGTCTCCGTTTATAATTTTAACGAGAAATAATGTTTATTGCAATATATTTTAGCATAAATATGCTTTAGCGGTGACTAAACTGGAAAAAACGTTACAAAAATGTGCCCGCTGGCTGGCGTTGGCGCATGCTCTGTGCGTTCGGGCAAGCGCAGTGGCGTTCGCGCATGCACAGTAGCCATGTACGAAAAATATGAATGTATGTTATAGAGTACATTACATAGGTTTATCGGGTGGACCTAGTGTTACAAGGTGTCCACAGGCGTTCGCGCATGCGCGGTGGCCATGGACGAAAAAGTAGACTATGTTTTACAGTATATTACATAGGTTTTTCGGATCGACCTAAAGCATATTTATGATCTTGAATTAATAATTTTTTTTTATCATACATGTGAATATTTTATATTTAACTATCTCTACAAAATTTATTTTCTTCGTTATTTCCTTTTTCTAATGAAAAAGGAAGATTACTCAGTTGACGTAAGTCTTATATCAGTTTCTATTAATCTCGCATATTTTATTAAATAAAAATTTAATTCCTATAATTTGAACTTAAATTGTTTATTTTGGTTATTATTTATTTATTCAAATTTTATCGTCCATTTAATTAACTCATAATTTTAGGACGGGTACCACCCTTTTCTAGCCAGAGTAGGGCTGATACAGTTTCTTTTTTTTTTACCAAACGCCACCACCCCTGGTGGGAATCGAACCCATTTGGCAATTAAAAACACGTGCATAAATGTTTCGGATTAAATTTCCATTTAGACTATCCTTGAAGATCTCTTAACATGTTTAGCATTGTCTAGACTAATTTAAAACCAGCTGCGAAAATTTCTCTAGCATAAAACTCTTCCACAGATGGATAATAAAATATTATCTATCTGTCATTTGTTAATTCCATTTATTGAAATTAACTTTGATTTACGGGGATGTATATGAGGAGGTGAGATGCAAAACTCGTTCGTTCCATTTTCAGAAAAATTGAGATTTTAACAGCATTAGATTATAACAGATATTTCAATGTTATTTCAACATATGTTGAAAAATAACATAAATCTGTAAACATAAGGATGTACCTTTCGAAGGCAAACAAAAACCATTTTCATCTGGCCACTCTACAAGACGCAGTTTTGAGTTTTTTGGGCTACCTGAAAAATATGTTCCTGTGGAACGAACGAGTTTTGCATCTCACCTACTCATATAAACTCAATTACTCAAATAATCGTTAATAATTATTTTGTTTGCTCATCATTGATTGAGTAATTTCTAGCCTCGTTGAAAGGGACCTTCGACCCCCTTTTCAGGCCGATTGCACGATAATTGAGGACTAAAGGCAATCTGATAAGATTTTAAACGTTTAATTTTTGGCACCTTGTGGAAAATATATTAATGAAAGGTTCAATAAAGGATCCTATTTCGACTTATCGCTATATTTGCTTAGCTACATAATAAAATCCACTGCATTCCTTTAAGAAATATACCTAGATTGAAGCTGTGTTTTATTGATAAGGCCTAAGTGATAGTTATTAAGAGGTGATTGGTGGGGGAATCCCCCTCCTCAGGGAGAGATGCAACAAGTGTCCCTCATTTCCAGTGTAGCTATCACTCCTTGAGCTTGTTTAGTGCTTTGATGCCAGGATCGGGTAGCGAGCTTGGCCTTCGGGCTTCTTCCAAGGGATGGAGTATGCTTCTAGGCATCGCTATGACTACGACAACTCCATTCTACCTAGAGTGAATTTCGCCGAGGAATCCCCTTACAGGCTAGACCCTTCTGCAGGCTTACAGCTCAGGTAGGAGGAGGGTAGACACCTCTTGTAGGCCTTTCTACAGGATTACAAAAGTAGTTGATGTATTCATACCTTACGTTGTATTTTGCTGACTGCATTTTCCTTGCGAGAAATGTTTCAATGAAGAAATCACTGTGATAGAGAGTGTAATAATTTTACTTATCTTTAAGAGAATAATTGGATCCTATCTTCTGTTATGAACCCCATAATCATCGAGATTGTTTAATTAACATTCCGAGTCCAATGTTATCTTTAAGAGAAAATAGTTTTCTCACATTATGAATGTTTTATTAAAAAATTTATTTTAGCGTGTTTCCTATTGGGAGAAACCCCGCTTATCAACTCGATAGCGCAATTCAGAACCGTAGATAAGACATGTGATAACGTTTCATAACAGTGAGAAAGCGATTAGTTAACAATTGTATTTAAACACACAAATGGCACACCGTCTTTAAAAATGGTTCGATTTTGATGAAATTAGAATCAAAAATTCTTTTATTTAGAGCGAATATCCTTTCATTCTTTTTGTGGATATTCCTAGCCTGGATCGTTTTTTTATTATGTATGAAATTAATACATAGTAGTAGTAGACCAATCTGAGTGGTAGCTGACCACATTGGGCGACAGCATTAACCAATAATAGGTCATTTTCTATTAAACAATTTTTTTTTTAATCATCGGTGGGCTTAGGAGAATGTTTGCTTACCGCCTCAGTGATCTATATATTTTATTTAATTAACATATGTTATTCCCACCCTCTAATTCTTAAGTAGTTCCATTTTCTTAAGTTTCTTTCAGCCGTAAAGGTGGTAATTGACCATACTAATTGTGATAGTTTTGCTGATCCGAAATAGGACCTAGATTGTACTTATCTCTTCGCAAACTCCCGGATGTGCTGCGTTATGGTTCCTCGAGCTCCAAACAGAAGTCCATTTATATTTCCCATTTTTAAATCTTATATTTGTCTTGATAATAAGGGATGTAGTCCTCATAGATCTGGTTTTTTTTCTTTATTGAAAACAATTATTGAGTAAGTATGAAAATACCTCCTCTTGAAATGATATGATAAACCGTTTTCGCAATATTTACGAAAATATTCGAAGATCCGAAAATGTTTCATGTCCACTAATAAAATTGTTTTTGTTTTTTTTTCTCGAATAATTCCTTAACTACAAATGTAACCAAAATTTACACATCTTAGTTTAGATGAATTTCAAAGATGTAGAAAATATTTCAATAGAATCCCACGATTGAAAGTACTCACCAAGAATAAATGAGTTACAAAAAAAATGTTTATTCCAGTATTCTAAAAAACGGTTACAGATATCGCCTTAAAAATGGTTTCATTCGTTTTCCTTTGTTAAGAAACCTATAAAACGAGTACCTGCAAGCATATGATTTCATAAACGTAAGATTTTTTTCGCACGAATTTCGCTCTAAACACGACGGATTCTGCTGATTAACGAACTTGACCTTTCAAGTCAGACGAAAGATTTTGTACGAAAGTTCATCAAAATCGGTCCATTCGTCAGACGCTGGGAGCGCGAACAGACAAATAAGCGGGTTTCCTTCCTATGGAGGGAGGGAGGAACCGCGCTAAAATGAAACGATTTCGCCAATGTTTCTAATGCCAAAGCAGTCGAAGCCTGCTAACACCTACAATTCAACCAAGCAAATCAGCAAAAAATAACGAATTTGCATACGAGGGTTCCACCACGAAGAGCGGGAATTTTAAAGCGCACATCCCAGGTAGTTCTTGTCAAGTTAGGGGTTCTACGGAATTCCTTTGGACAAATAGCCGTGCCCATCGAACAAAAAAAAAAAAAACTACCATGGCACTAAACAAAACGCTGTATTGAGATTGTGAGAGCTGAAATGTAAGGTTTATGCAAATTCAGCAAAACGCAGGCCTTCATTTCGAAAGGTCCATATTGGGCATTGCTATCACTCCAAAATGAGACATTACCACTTGAGTTATTTATTCAGAGTAAAAGCCATTAGCTCTATTAGGAGCACTGGGGGGTCTTGACATTTACATTCCACCGTGCTCAGGGAATGGGAATACTCTTAAGCGGACTTATGTAAGCTATGAATTGCTAGGAAACAATCACAAATATTTCAAAAAGAAGCTCAGGATTTTATGAAACTTAAGTAAAAATTAAGAGGCTAACAGGATAGCAGGAACCCCAATCTGTTTGGTACATAGTAAATAGTGCAGTGGAAACGCTAAAACCTCCTCTTAGCTGGCATTTTACATTTGAAGTGGCCGGGGCAAAATAGTGCCAAGCAACATTTTAACTTAACTTTAGCCGCTATATTTTGGTTATTATGTGGTACTATCAGTGTATGATGCAAATGCTACTAATATATGACTACAAGCTCTGTATGATACTTAATCTAGTTGCACCTAATCATTTCAACTGATTGTCACACATAATATCCAACATATAGCAGTTAGAGTTACGTATTGTTAAAAATGTTCCTTGGCATTATTTTGCCCCAACCCCTTCATTTCGAAAAGGTACTAAATACGAGAACCATTTTTTGTAGGAAAGAAATAATGTTTTTTTTCCGCAATAATCTTCGGCGAAGTTATCATCTGACATATAGTTGTACAATATAAAAGATTTACGGAGGACTCGATTATAAACATAATCGTGTGGAATTTTTGTTATAGTTAGAACATTGAGGAAATTGTACACAAAAAGTTAAATCTGCTTGCTTCTCGATGGCTCTTTTTAATAGGAAAAAATTATTTTTTTAATAGGAAACAGAATATTTCAAAGATCATGACCGTTGAGTTTTTCGAGGTTTATTTTAGATTTTGATTTTCGACAGCAAAAATATTTAATAATTTTAGTTGCGTTTTATTATAAAACTCATGGTTTTGGTTTATTTAAAATGCAAAATTTTATCCCATATTGAAAAACGTCATGTTGAAGTAAGGACCTTTCTTGGTGAACGAATTCAATCCTATCCTTACTGGATGCCAGCCTGGGATCTAAAAAGGTTCCGCTACAACGAAAGTCGTGAATCACCATGTTTATCATATCATTTCAAGAGGAGGTATTTTCATACTTACTCAATAATTGTTTCCAATAAAGAATAAAAACCTGATCTATGTGGACTACATCCCTTATTTTCAAGACAAATATAAGATTTAAAAATGGGAAATATAAATGGACTTCTGTTTGGAGCTCGAGGAACCATAACGCAGCACATCCGGGAGTTTGCGAAGAGATAAGTACAATCTAGGTCCTATTTCGGATCAGCAAAACTATCACAATTAGTATGGTCAATTACCACCTTAACGGCTGAAAGAAACTTAAGAAAATGGAACTACTTAAGAATTAGAGGGTGGGAATAACATATGTTAATTAATATATATATAGAAACTAAAATTAAACCTAAATCTCAGCCTGAAGTGACTATTTACATTACGAGAATTGCAGACTCACACAAACAAACGCATAATAAATACTTTCACTCTCAAATTTGAGATATTTTAAACACTTTAGTTTTGGGCGAGTAAATAGCTTTTATTGTCTAAAGCTTTCCCTTTGATAAAGAATCGATCACTATTCAGACAATGATCCTGAAATGTTTTTCTTCATTATACCAAATAACTCTTCCATATTAGTGAGTAGTCGTCGATCTGAATATTTAGAAAAGGATTTTGGGAGGGAGTGGGTTCCCTTACCGCCACTGGGGTATGTTGGCCTGTTTTGGCGGTGGGTTCGTATAATAAAGATATTATTGATGGGTTGTGGATATTTGATAAGGTAGTCGATGTTGATTTGAACCTTTATGTAGGGCTAATTTGTCTCTTTGCAGAAACCTTTTGTGATTTTTCGCAAATTGCATTTGTATTATTCCTTTAAGAAAACCTTTGCTGTTTTGTTATTATCACATAATGTTTGATTGGAAGCCCGGTGGCCGTACGAGTTCCCACTATGGGGTGATGGCTTTTCTTTAGTAAAAAGAAAAGGCATCAGCCCTATTCTGGCTAGAAAAGGGTGGCAACCTATTGATAACCCGTCCCAAAATTGTTAGTTAATAATAATGGACGTTACAATTTAAATTAATAATGTTTGATTAGTAATTTCAATCAGATATTTAATATTTTATGCTGACCAGTAATGCTTAGCCGACTTGCTTCATGTTGTAAGCCATTTTCATTTGTGACAATAGAATGTCTGACTCGACCTAGTTATAAATGAGGGATAGATAAGTGGCCAGCGGTTATGTCAGGCGAGTTGAAGAAAGGGTATAGTTGCACAAGCCGAGCGGTGTGATGTTGGCTAGGCAGATTTTCATGGTGAGCAATGCTGCTTGCGTCAAGGAGTGCTGAGCACCTGACTCCTATCGTCTTACAGTTCACGTCTCGGCCTCTTCCGGGGATTCTTATATACCTCTCGAGGCCTACTAAATATGAAAATAGTCAATGGTTTTTCGTTGCTTATCTCCAAGGATTCTGTTCTCTGAAGAACTCGTCTTCCTTTCCATCCAAAGCCTCAACTCCCAGACCATATCCTTAAGCTCCTATCAGCTAAGTACCAAGCAAGGGCTCGCTGGCAGGGGTCTCGTTACCCAACCGACCACACATCCTTCAATCGACTTACTCGCCTCGTAAAAAAAACCTTAACCAAATTCCGATCTGAATCCTTCAATGATTGCCTCCAATCACTCACCACCGAAGGCAACTCTCTCTGTAATGCCACCCGAAAAACCCTCGAATTCCATACCGTTCCTCAACCCCTTCAACGCAGTAACGGCAGTTGGGCTAGAAGTGATGAAGATAAAGCTGAACTCTTTGCTTCCCGCCTTTTCTCCTCTTCCAGAAATCGACTCTTCCCAAGACCTAGAAATACTCGATTACCACAATAGCCCTCTTCCACTCTCCCTTCCGCCGAAAGCATTCCATCCTGCAGAAGTTAAATATATTATCAGACACCTTCCAAGAAAATCTCCCGGTTACGACCTTATAATAGCCCTAATCATAAAAAATCTACCTCACAAAACAATTATTTTTCTCACTTGCATATTCAACTCAATCCTAAGAACCACCCACTTCCCAAATCCATGGAAACAATCGATAATAATCCTTATACCTAAACCCCAGAAATCTCCCAAAAATCCATCTTCCTACCGTCCTATCAGTTTGCTCCCAATTATGTCCAAGATATTTGAAAAACTTCTAAAAAGAATTCTCTCCACGATCCCTCCAAATTCCTTACCAGATCACCAGTTTGGTTTTCGTCCTCAGTATTCAACCATTCAATGCTTTACCGTTGTTGACACCATATCCTACGCGCTTGAAAGTAGAAACTACTGCACGAGTGCCTTTCTCGACGTCGCCCAAGCTTTCGATCGTATTTGGCACCCGGGGTTGTTATACAAAGTAAACAGCCCCCGGTTTGTTATACTTCCTCACACATATTTCCTAATCCTGCAACCCTATCTATCAAACCGCTCTTTCCAAGTAAGATCTGGTTCCGCACTGTCCAGTTTCCATCCCGGAGTACCACAGGGAAGTATTCTTGGACCTCTCCTCTACCTTTTATACACCGCAGACGTCCCCGCCCATCCCGTAACCTTAACTATCTACGCTGACGATACAGCCATATTTTCTTTCTCTCCTGATCCTGTAACTGCTTCCTGTTATCTACTTGAACATCTGGAGTCTGTCGAGCACTGGTACAACAAGTGGAAAATTAAGGCAAATCCTCAGAAATGCTGCCAAATCACATTCGCCCTCAATAAGAGAGCCTGCCCTCCAGTCGTCATATTCAGCCACGAACTTCCCATATTTAACGAGGTGCGCTACCTGGGATTACTTCTGGACAGTAGACTCACTTGGAACCTACACACCCGACTGAAAAGACAGGAACTGAACAGGAGATACGGACCTTACTACGACTACTGGGACCTTCATCAAAACTGACAATACACAACATTGTATACAAACTCATTGTATACAAAACCATAATCCGACCTATTTGGACTTACAGACTTGAACTCTGGGGAACAACTAAAACTTCTAACGTACAGAGAATACAGGCATTCCAATCCAAAGTCCTCCGCAAAATAGTCAATGCTCCTTTGTATGTTTCCAATAAAACTTCATAATGACCTCAACATCCCTTTCGTTCAAGAACTGGCAAAGTTCCGCTTCCTAACCTTTCATTCCAAACTGTCCTTCCAACCCAATCCCAGAGCACAAACACTTTCCTCCCAAACCCACCCAAAAAAACCCACCTAGAAGGCTCAAGAGACATTGGCCTCGTGACCAACTATCAGACCCCCCTCCTCTCATGTTTTTTCCCTCACATTTTTTTTTTTTTTTTTAATTTGGCTCATCAATACGACAATTAAAATCCAAATTTTTAGAAATTTATCTTTATTAGTTTTCGAGTTATGAAAGGTTAAGTTTTTTAAAAAACCAGACACGATCGTAAAATGTGCCATAACTCCCAAACGAAATGAGCTAGAGAGGTGTATTAAAAAGCATTCGTTAGTGTATTAAATGCTGATTAAAATTATATATATCATGACTAAATATAAGATTTATCAAAATCTAAATTTTAAGGTAATTTTTAAAACTTTAAAATTTAAATTTCTCTTAAAACGTATGTTTAAAAATTTTCAAAAAATTTGTAATTTTTCTTTGATATTTTATCTCAGTTTTGTGTAAATTTCAAGCTGGGATCTCAATGGGATCATATTTATTTTAATTAATAACTTAATCAAAGGTAGCTTGGTATCCTGTTGGTACTTTTACCTTCAATGTTTGGGTTTCCTCGTAGTAGGGTGGAGGTATCGTATCTGATACCTAACTAAGAAGATAAAGGTTCGAGTCCCGCCCGAGAAAGTATTTCATCTAAGGACTCACTGAAAGTGTTCCTTGCCTCCTGCATGGATGTTTAGGAAGGGTGAGAACCTATAGATAGCCCGGCGCTGTATTTTTGTATTCATGAAACGAAAGAATGTTTTCAAACCAAATCCTCTGTGGAAACAGTAATATTTGTATAATAATATAAATAATCTCTAATGACCGATTGTCTTGATAATTCTGAAAGGGAGCCTTTCTTTCACTTGTGAAAGTTGATTTTTAGGCTCCTTGTGGCTACGTATAGAATGTAAATCTATACTGGAGGCCCGGTGGCCGTGAGTGTTAGGCGTGAGCACTTAACACTCCGTGCCAAGGGTCGTGGGTTCGATTCCCACATTGGGGGGAGGGGTGGCTTTTCTTTGGAAAAAAGAAAAGGCCCTATCCTGGCTAGAAAAGGGTGGTAACCTATAGATAACCCGTCCTAAAATTCCTAGTTAATAATAATGGACGTTAAAGTTTAAATAAATAATCCATACTACTTGAATAACATTTTAAAATTCTTTTCTTCAATCTTTTGTGTTATGAACAACCTTCAATACATAGACTATTCCACTTCCTTACTGCAAGTAAGATTTTCTTTAACTAATCAAGTTAGGAAAACTGAGTTTAACTTTAACAGCACTTCGACTCGAATTCTGCAGAACCCGATTTCTGAACCCGGGGGCGAACTGAAAATTTTATCTTCCAGTGTCACTGTCCCAAGGCCCATACAACATTTATTTCCTAAGGGGAAAATAAAGTTCGATCATAGTACTGATCTTTAAATACGATGAACACATTTTATCGGAAATAAATCTTTGCCCTTGAAAGATGCCATTCTCTTTTTTTAGTAACGAACGTCTGGAGCGGTCCCGGATGCACGAGCGAGGTACCTCAGCAGAACGACGCTACAAGCGATCGCACAGGAGATCGCCAACCTCCAGAAGGCGACACAGACGGCACCGGAGTAGCAGACATCGCTCCTCTAGACACAAGAGTTCCTATTCGAGATCCTCCAGTTCTCAGGTGAGTCTTTATCCCTAGACCGTCCACAGCTCTTCTCTCTTTCCTCATCCCCTCTTATCTATTTTCCTGTCAAGCATGAATGGTATTTCGTTAGCTACTCCTACTCGACGCCTCAAGAAATTATTCAGTGGCGTAGTGGCATTATCACTGAGGAGCTAAAGCGGCGCAGCTACGGGACTAGCGGGCTGGCTATGATAAGCACGAGGAAACCATATTGCCATCGATCATGTAGGCGTATAATAAATAAATAAATAAAGCCTTTATTGCATAAGAGGAACAATAAAAAAAAAAAAAAAAAAAAAAAAAAAAAAAAAAAAAAAAAAAAAAAAAAAAAGTAGGCATATATTTTATGTTATATCAAAACAAGATATAACATAAAATACATCTTCAAGATTCTTTTCAATAGTCTAAGATCTCGTCAAAAGAACTACGTCAGAGAAAACAAAACTTATCTCTTTGGTTGGGTTTACACTTGGATAGTTATTGCAGGATATTTATATCAGAGAGATATTCTCACTAATGTAAACCATGAGCAATTTGTGTCAGACATAAATTTTACATGGTTTCATTAGTCGCAATTTCTCTCTGATATAAATATCCTGCAATAACTATCCTAGTGTAAACCCACCCTTAAGGTTTGTGCTATATAAAACGAACTGGAGGGTGCGAAGAAACGAAAAATGTTGACGGTTCTCTTAAGTACTTACATTTGATAATTCTCAAGGGGCCATTCAGTTTTGTCGAAGCATTTGTCCAACTATACCTCAACAAAGCTTACGATCTCGGATGTAAGATTTTGATCTCTTGATTTGAAGTTCGTTTCCTACGCTAAAGGACTTCCTTCAAATCTGCCTAACCTCTCTCCGCATTTTACATTTCACTCTTCAGTCACCTACCTTCGTGTGCCAAAATCTTTTTTGTTACTTTTTGGCTTGTTAAGGACAATTCTTGAATGTTTTTTTAACAAGGCGCAAATTCAAGGTACAACCAACTAGAAATCGATTATATTAAATTTGGTAATCTCCATGTGCAATCGCATAGATTTCGTGGTGCATTCACAGCCATAAACCGCTAAAATAGAATCATATTGTCCTATAATGCTCACCTTTCTCGCATATGGTTTCATTTGTTTCTATCTGTATAAAAGAATCCACTACGCCACTCTAAATCTAAATGGGCATTCTATAGATGCCGATAAAGGTTGCCACTCATTTCATAGATGATGCGAGGATATCGAACTCATTAACATAGCACTTGTCCTTGCATGATAGAATTCGTGCCAGGGTCACAACATTTTCAATTTGGTTGCATTGTGTACAACTTCAACAGGTCTTAACTTATTTATTACAAAGGCTTCACAAAAAGATGGTGTTCTTATTATTATATTGACGTTTTTCCATCAATTTGGTTTCTGTACATTTCTATTATGGGAGAGAAACCAACATTATTAGCTTTGGTTATGAATTTGCGAAAGCTTTTAATACAACAAAATTGCGAAAAACTCTTCTTCAACTTGGCATTCAGACGAATTGTAGTTATGTTGATTTTTAATGGCATTTTTCAGATATCCAGACGTATTTTCCAGGATTTCATATTATAGTCGACCCTTTCTTCTCATCCTACTCTAAAATTTAATTTTATTCAATATTATTGGTATTTAAAATTTCCGTCGTGACGCCTGTCTGGAATCACTATGGAAATTGTTTTCTCTTAACTTTCAATGTTATGTTTTTCTTGAAGTTTGTGGTTTTCTTTATTATGTAAACGGTAAGTTGACTTTTTTAAATCGATCTATCACATACATACGTATCTAATGTGAAAAAACGCATTTTTCATTTTCAATCTATACTGATTGTTGTTCTGAATCAAATTAGAACTTAAGCCATCCAAACATTTACTATATATATATATATATATATATATATATATATATATATATATATATATATATATATATTTCGGCGCATAGACATCTAGACCATTAGCGCCGACATCCAGGGTACAGCGAGAAATTTTCCCAACGAGCCGTGAATGAGAAAATTCCTGCCGCCGCACAGTGGTCCCGATTCAGCAATCGTAGTGCAAAAGCCCAACATTTTTTTCCGGACATCTGGTCCCACCCTTACGTTTTTATATTAACTAGGCACCTCCTTCGTGAAGTTAGTTTAATTTTTTAACAACCCTATGAATCGCTGTGGTCGTTCAAACATGGCGGTTTCCAACATCTAAATATGTCAAGAAAAATTATTAAAAAAATTATTAGTGCAGGCTTAAATATACAAGAGTGGAACTGAACCCAGTGCCAATCAGAAGTCTATTTTCATTAAGTATAATTGTTCAGGAGATGAGCAAAGTTAACTAATTTTAGGAGTCGAAACTTAAAATTCAAAAGGCTGTCAAAACGTTTTGTCAATTACGGTCACGGATTCCTTTAAGCCAGTAGAACAGTATATGCCCCTCTTACGGGATATGCAGGTTTCGACTGCAGTTTATGAAATGAGGGAGGGTTGAACGCCGAAAACCAGTGATCTCCGCTGCCCGCTGACCAGCTGCCCCCAGGTCCTCTTCAGCTCTCTGTAGGTCCAGATATAAACCACTATCGCTTGAATAAATCTTGAGTAAACATTTAATGACATTATAAACT
This sequence comes from Gonocerus acuteangulatus, assembly GCA_946811695.1. Lineage (NCBI taxonomy): Eukaryota > Metazoa > Arthropoda > Insecta > Hemiptera > Coreidae > Gonocerus > Gonocerus acuteangulatus. The sequence goes on along the minus strand of OX328123.1, from coordinate 149,203,369 downwards.
GTTTTTAATAAAATAATGTTTCTTGTCGGAATTCCCAAATATGCACTTGTTAAATCAAATCTTTGAAGGCGTCAAAAAGTTTTGTCACTTACGGTCACGGAGTTATTTATGTCAGTAGGAGACTATAAGTCCCTCTTACGGGATATACAGGTTTCGACTGCAGTTTCCTGCAGTTTATGAAATAAGGGAGGGTTGAACGCCGAAAACCAGTGACGCCCGGCTTTCCTCTCAACGGCTCAAGTGTGAGTGTGTGTGGTTTAAATGTTTTCAGGAGTATTGTTTTATATTGTAAATAACTATCATAATGTAAATATATAAATATTATAATAATGACGCTTACGAACTAGTAGACACATTTTTTAAAATGAAATTGTAAATAGAGTAACTACATAAATTGTAATTTATAAATAAAAAATAATTTAAAAAAGAAAATAAAGTAAAGACAATCATCGCTCTATTGATGATGAAATTTAACTTTTAATATTTAATAAACTATCATATCATATGATAGTTGTACCAACTATCATATCTATATCCATAATTCTGAAAAGCATCGAAAAGGCTTAAGTAAATATAATTACGTAATGTTTCATTTTAATATTTTTCATGCAACATTTGTTTAAATGCTATCAATGAAATTATAAATAATGTGCAGGAAAATAAAATAACAATCACATTATTTGTTAGGTGTGAAACGAATGGATATAGCTAGTACTTGTGGAAAAATATATATTTTACATTCAAAACCCCCTTCCTCACTCCTTTATGAAAAAAACGAATGAATCCTACATAAAAAAACATCCCTTAAGTATACTTAAGCGAAAATCGTACAAAGAGGCATGCGGTCACGCGCGCTCCTCCCCTCTAACCCCCAACTCCTTCGTGGCCAATTTTGATAAAACTAACTGAAAACATCTTTACACTCCTCCAATAAACGTTATACCAAGTTAGAACGAAATCCGTACACTAAAACTATTTTTTGCACTATGATTATTAAATCGGGACCACCGTCTCCCGCTTATGAAACTAAGGCGCTAGCCACTAGACCACGGGGAGATCCCCTACATATATAAATAAATAAGAAAATTGATTTTTTTAAATATTGGCTATCAAATGAAATTGTAAGAATAAACCATTCTCAAATGAACTTAATTACATTTACAAATTTTCATCAAATTCGGTCCAGCTGTTCAGATGGAGTTTTATTACAAACACACGCACCGACGAATTTAATACATGAAGGTGTGATTTGTGTATGTGAATGTCGTCCATTGCAGGCGGCTTTGCTCATGAATATTTATAACATTGCCTAAATTTGAAGATACCAACCAACCTGTAGATCTGTTTGTATGTCTCTTTGAGATATTCCGTCCGCCATATAAATAGTCATGTTAAAAAATTACTAAATAATAGCTTTTCTTACTCTAAACTACTTTTTTCTTTGGTCTATTTTTATCATCCAAGAGACAACCCATCTTCAATGACGGGACAAAACCCATTGTGCTTATCTATAATTTCTCGCAGTTCCTTTTTAGATATACACATTCATATTTGTTAGAAGGAAACCCGATTTTAAACAGATAAGAAGTGTTGAATATGTTTCTGGTGATGTTGTTTGAATGAAGAAGTAAAGGGTCGACTAGAGAATTTCTGAGAAGACTAATGAAGCTGAGGTTGTGATGGAGAGGTTGTGGTTCCCGGTATGCTTCTGGAATTCTCTTCCTTCTAACCAGCCTCCGTGAGTAATTTATTCTATGAAATACTATCTCTATTTATGCTCTTTTTATATTTTCACAATTCCTCTGAATGCCTACTAAGGTTTAAAATATTTCTTAAGGACATTTCTATCATGTGCATTAGAAGCTTTCCAGTAATTTTATTGTTGCTGAATATATAACGGGAGAAATGGCTTTTCTCCATATTGTAGCAGAACAATTTTAACACTTAGTAAATTAATAAATATTTTCGTAAGTTTTGAGTAAGTGTCTAAAAATTGAAACGCCTTTAAAATAGTATGATAAGTTTATTTCCATCAGCTGTAGTTATACAGAAAGGGATGGTTTGTTTACATGACTACGCCTGAGATTTTCAGGAGCCAAGAAGCCTTCCGTATCTAATTTTAACTCTTGCTAGTTCCATTTATTCTTGAGGATAAACCCAGTTCCAACCAGCCCTCAGATTAATTTGTTGAGATAAAGTCGAAGAATATTTCTAATGAGTTCCCTTGTTTTAAACTGCTTATAGCCGTTTGAATGTACGAATTTATACGCGGAAAGTTGGTGGGAAATAATGATTTATATTAAACGTCTGAATTTTTAATCGCTGATTGAGCCCTTGTTGGACATAACTCTTAGTGTTGCAAATTACGTATTTTGTTTAAATCGCCCTCATGGAAAGTAGTAGTGTACTTATGAGAAGGTGGAGCGCGTTGGGAATTGGCTAATATTTGCGTTGGGGGTTTTTGGATCGGGTCCGGGCCCGTGTATTAATAGTCTCAGTCGTGTGTCGTGTCCGGTGTGGGAGGTCAGGTTATAGTGTGTGAAGGAATATGACTAGCCGGACGAACAATACAGTCAGAACAAGGTATACTCGTTCGTCGACGGTAAGTGTTACTCAGCTTTTTACCGATTCCTGTAACTCCCTCATCCAGAAGATAACTTCCCGAGTCCGTGGGCCATCGGCCGCTTCAGACTTCGACTTTCATTCTCAGCCTATCATTGCAGCGGTCACTGCACCAGCTCTTATAACTGCCGCTAGTGCTCTGCCTAAGGAAGACGAAACCCCCAGGTGTCTGAAGTCGTCGTTGCGTGAGGACAATGATAAGCGACGTGCTGAAAGATCTTTGGGCAGGAAGTCTACTGGCCGTAGAAGGGTGGAAGAGGATGCAGCTTCCAGGTGGAAGAATTCCTGCGTTACCATCCCACTTGCAACTAGTCCTAAAGAGGAGAGGCGACCACTCAGGAAAAGGGACATAGTCGCAGGAACAGAACAACAACCCACAACTACTAGAAGGAAAAGCACTACTTCAATAAGAAATAAATATGAAGAAAATAATGGACTTGCTCTCTCGAAAAGTGCCACTACTGTTGTACTTTCTGAAAAGGCTTACCCGTTTGTATCTACAGTACCTACATCTAGAGAGAAAACTCCCTTTAGGAGAAAAAAATCCGGAGGCGGTCATAGCGAATTGAGGCCTGTTGTTCTCGACATACCTACCGATGAGGAACCTAATTCCGAACGAGCAGCTAAACGGAAGGAAATACAATCCCTCATCATGAAGTACTGCAATCTCCAAGAAGACGAGAAGAAAACTTCTCAAGATCAGCCTACTACTGCACTTTCGAAATGTCAACAAAAGTACTCAGGCATTCTCAACCATTCCCATCATCAGCAAACTGTAAGTCTGGTACTTATCAAAACGCCTCAGTCTCTATCTCTCATCATTAGATTTATAGGAGACGGCCTAAAATGTTTTCTAGGCAGCAAATGTCAAATAATTTCTTAGTAATATTATGCCATTTTTTTACTTTAATATCTATTTTCAAATAAAATCCACATCAAAATAATATATATTCAAATAATTCTCAAAATAATATTTAGATACTCTTGAAAATTGATTGCTTTTTTTATTCTGTTCTGTATAAATACATTAATCGAGCAATCCAAGGTAAAGTCTTACCTCGATCTAAATATGTCTTGTCCTTGAAGATTCCTTACTGTCTTACATTACAACCTAATTAAAAAAATATTAAATTTTTTCCACAAATGTTTAACGTATAATAAGAAAAACGATTTTTTTGTTTAACATTTCAGTCCAGAAATTTCAAAATGTAAATATAAATTTATAAAAATGTTTATATTTCTATATTGTTGTTTTTATTATTGGCAAATATTAGTTTTCACTTTAAAATGGATTAATAACTTTTCTTATTGGTATTTTAAAAATTAATATAGGAACAAATAACTCTCTAGGGGCATTTTTCTCATTGTTTTTATTCACTGAATCCATTTCTAAGATTCTGCCTTTCTTCTAAACCCAGTTTGCCTCTTCTATAACTAGATTCATTAATTATTTTAACCCTTTATTTTCCTCAAATTCTTTTATTTTTACATATCCTTAAACATGAAAATATTTTCCTGGCAAGATCAATTTTCAGAAAATCAGAACCAAATTCCTGAGTCAGGGCTTTAGTATATTACAGAGTTTGAATACTGTAACCTTACCTTAGCCTTATAACTTTTCTAAATGTTTAGAATCTATTCCCTTGTAATTTTAATTAGATTATCTTTTGGAATTATGTATTTTCCCCTGCTTTTCTTCCAATTAGCCTTTCAAGTACAGTAGAATGCCGATTGTCAATATTAATTGGGACCGGGCCAGGGGTGCTTCGGTTAACCAAAAATTCGGTTAATTGGACATGTAATTCTAATAAAAAATAAGCGATAATATTATGTTGTAAAACATTATTAATCAACATTACAAAGTACTTTTAACACAAATTAATTAATATATATCGAAAAAAATTATATAAACCAACAAATTACTTATCTTTACCTGTAGATCATCAGTTATAAAAACGGACTACATACATGTACCACCGGTACATGTTTTACCTTAGTTCAACAGCAAAAATCTCATTATGACATAGACCACAGTAATAAAAAAAACTGGCACTGCATCATTGTTTTCCATTGCGTCACAGGCATCTTTGTTTTCCATTGCGTCACAGGCATCTTTGTTTTACCGCCCGTTCGCTCTTTAGGGAGTCGAATTGACAATCCGGATAATTGGCGCCCTACTGCATTTCCTCTTACTTGATATTCTTTATTAAATTATCTTTATATTAAACTAGAATATTTCTTCCAAGTAATTGATGAGGAAGTTGTAATAGTCCGAGAGCCAGCAACGCACTTTTCATGAAGTGTTTTATGCACCTTGAAATTTTGCTATAATATACCTCTTAGGTAGATAAGAAGGTATGTATGTGTTTCCTGGACATACCTTGGAACACCAGGTACTGCGGTACTGCGCATAGGGGAAAGGTGCAAAACAATATTTCCGAAAAATAGAGTTTTAATCAGAAGCCAACTATCTTTAATGTAAAATTAACACAATTTTAGAACGATTAATAAATATGGCAGGCACTTTTAAGGGGTATAACACGTAAAAAAAAAAAAAAAAAAAAAAAAAACTTAATTGTTTTTGTCTTATATTAAATGAGAGTTTTATTCGCGCTGCCATTTAAACCCGAACAGCTGTACAAGATCATATGAGCAAGAACCAATGAGAGCACAGAGAATAACCACAACTGCGCGGTGCTGTCATTCACTCTTACGGTTACGCGCAGTGTATTGCAGTCTATCATATTCAACATTTATTTTTATGTTTCCTGATAATTATACCCCACAAAAGTGTCTGCCCTTTTGTAATTATTTTCAAATATGTTTACTGAAGACGCTGTTTAAATCGCAGCGTGAATAAAGCACTTCATTTAATATTAAAAATAAAAACTAGGTACTTAGTTTTTTTTTTTTATTATTATCATTTCAACCCCCTTAAAAGTGCCTGCCTCATTTATTATTGATTTTAAAATTGCTTTAATTTGCCATTTTTTTTCATTAATAATAGTAGGCTTCTGAATAAAACTGTACTTTTGGGCAATATTGTTTTGCACCTTTCCCCTATGCGCAGTACCTGGTGTTCCAAGGTATGTCCATGAAACACATATTTACCTTCTTATCTACCTAAGAAGTACATTATAGCAAAATTTCAGAGTGCATAAAACACTTAATGAAAAGTGCGTTGCCAGCTCTCGGTCTATAAATCATGCAACTCAATATCACTATTTAGCGAACCCCCCCCCCCCCCCAAATAACTGACTTTTTTTTAAGTGCCCCTAAAGAGATATTTGCAAATGTGTGAATGTTCATTTATCATTTATTTTTATTTGTTGTCAGTTTATTTCAAAATTACTTCAGGGATATATGAAGCTTTCCAGGCTTTCATTTACATGTGCCATTTACTTCAAAATGTTTTATATTTTTCTCTTTTGCATCTCTAACAAAAACATATCTAATATTCCTGAATGATATTTTTTACTAAGTGAATGTACGTAGTAAGGTCCATACGTTTTCGGCCTGGGATAGAAGGAAAGGTGAAAGAAAAAAAAATGGTTTTACTGTTTTTCTATATATTCTCCTTTTAGTTCAACACACTTAATACAACACTTTGGCAACATTTCTGTACCATGAAAAAAATAATTTTCTTCTTTGTTAAAAAAATGTTCTTCCACTGCTGCTCGGAGCTCTTCATCGGTGTTAAATCGCCTTCCACGAAGGTCAGATTTTAACTTTGAGAAAAGGTAGAAATCGCTAGGGGCCAAGTCTGGGCTGTAGGGTGGATGAGAGATTTCTTTGAATCCACCGTCCTTCACAGCGGCCTCTTTAATGGCGTCTCTTAAGCACTTCCCTCGCCTTTTCTCTTTAATGGCGTCTTTTAAGCGGTGAAGTAGGGCTGCATAATACTCACCATTCATTGTGGTATTCCTTTCTTTAAAATCTATCAGTAGTATTCCTTTACAGTCCCAAAATATTGTGGCCATTACATTTTTGGTTGACTGCGTGACTTTTGCCTTTAAAGGAGGCGCTCCTCCTGGTCTTCTCCATTCCATGGACTCTCTTTTGCTGAGTGGGTCATAATATAGAACCATTGTCTCATCCCCAGTTACAATTGAGTCCAAAAAATTCCTTGGGTCGGCATTATACTCGCGTAAAAATTCATTGCAGCAGTGAACTCGTTCCTGTTTTTGAGCAGCTGAAAAAATTGTTGGAACCCATCTTGCACTAACCTTGTTCATATGCAAATGTTCTTTGACGATCCTCAAAACACTTGTTTTTGAAAGCCCTAACCTCGCTGCTATTTCCTTGGTTTTTAGTCGCCGGTCAGACAGCAATTCAGATTCCACAAGTTGGATTGTTTCAGAAGTTACAGCTTCCAATGGGCGACCGGGACGTGGGTCATCTTCTAGACTTTCTCTCCCTAACTTAAATAATTTTGCCCATTCTTTCACTGTGGAATACGAGGGGGAGGACTGCCCGTATACACAATCCAAGCGTTCTTTAATTTACGCAGGAGTAAGACCCTCTTTACAAAAGAATTTAATTACCGCACGGTACTCGAGTTTGAACATTGTAAAAATAGGGAGTTTCCTTCAAGGCTGGACACTGACTGACAAGACTGAGGAAGTGCGGGCGATGGGTATGGAGTGAGCAGGCTTGGACCTGCATAGGCGTGCAGGCCCCGGCACGTTTGAAGGAGGGGAAGCAGGACAGGCCGGAAACTTATGGACCTTACCTCGTAACATCCTTAAATCCTGCCACTTTTGTTTCATTTGTACAGTTTCTAGCAATGTACAGTGATTAGTGTTTACAAAACCTCTCAAAATCTAGAAAGCCAATGTTCCCTTAGTGTGAAAGTGAGTTTTGTGAGTATTTTGTGCTTCCTTTGTTTATTGACTAGAGTATAGTATATTATTAGTAGTCTGTTTAAATCTGTCATTATTTTTTTTTAAGTCCGATTTAAACAGACTACTCGTTCCATTCTAAGGTATCCTCTTCAGGAGCAGGATTTAAAGTGTATTTGCTTGAATAACGATACTCAATAAATGGAGAAAGCATAAGCCATACACAATACAGTAGAACACCAATTATCCAAATTGATTCCCTAAAGCACGAACATGTACTGTTTCGACAATATTTGTTTTTATAATTTTACCATTCATTGGCATATTGCTTTTTCAGTTTAAGTTTGCTAATTGTTGTTGTTGTTTTTTTTTTTTATTGTGGGCTATGTCATGACATTTTTGCTGTTGAACTAAGATAAAACACGTACCAATAGTTATTTCATCTATAAATAAAACTAATTGCAGAACATCAATTAGATTAAATGTTTTATTTCACAAATAATGCTAATAAGACAGCTGTAAAGTAAAACGATGTTTCTATTTTTTTCACTTTCTGTTTTTACTTTATAATTAGAAGACTTATGCCTCCTGGGTTCAATTCCCACTAGAGATTGTGGCTTTTCTTTGGTGCCTTTTCTGGAAAAAAAGAAAAGCATCACTCATTCTGATAAGAAGTCGTTGGCAATCTGTTGATAACTCTCCCCCCAAAAATCTCCGTTATTAATCAAGGCACGTTAAAAAGAAAGTAAATATATTATATATTACAATCTGGAACATCGATCACGAATTCACAATACTCTAATTAGTCATATTCCCAATACTTTTTTTTTTTTTTAATTATTCTTGTAATCTGAATATTAGTTTAAGCAAATAATATTTGAATAAAAAATACATATTGACACTTAAAGGCAACCCGAATATTTGTGTGTGTATATATATATATATATATATATATATATATATATATATATATATATTTATATAATTATATAAAATAAATGTATAGAAATATACACATATTTAAATTCTCATTAAATATTAGTTGCATAATTATTTAATATTATAAATAATTAAATGCACCATTAAAAAAAAACAAAAAAAAACTGAATTCATATCCTTTGGACTTTCATCCCCTTTTCATCTTTCAGTATTGACTTACTTAGAACATAGAGAAGAAGTACATACATATAAACATACACATATATTTCTTGTATAAGTACTTCTTGTCTATGTTCTAAGTAAGTCAATACTGAAAGATGAAAAGGGACATCTTTGGAAAGAGGATGAAAGTCCAAAGGATATGAATTCAGGTTTTGTTTTTTCGATATGTTGCATTTAATTATTTACAATATTAAATAATTATGCTACTAATATTTAATGAGAATTTCTCATAAATTATTCTATTCTTATAACTATAACAATTATCAAATTGATGGTTTATTCTACTTAGTTATATTGTTGTGTTTTTACTTGCAAATAAATAATTTTAAGGTAATTTTTGTAATATGCTGTTGTGCCATGATTGAAATCTTCCCAAACCTTATTTTAGATTTGTTGAAGTTTTGCCAGCAATTCCTTAGCCACAAATTTAATGTTATGCGTCCTTCAATAATAAAATGCATATAACCATTTTATATTATTTGTCTAATGTGGCTAGTTTTTTTAAATTAATGATAAATATATTGTAATAATTGATTGCTGTTTGTGGCTGATTTAGTCTATTAGCTATAAATAAGATTAAGAAGAAGGCGTATTAGAGTGGCGTTTGAGAGTTGGAGTAGCTATGCTATATTTAGTGTGGAGTGTATGTGTTAGCATGAACCAAGCGCAGGCTGTGTTAGTGTGTGTGTTGTATTCTTCTCATTGGCACTGCTTCTCTGCCTTCTCCTCTCGGTGAGTACCCAGCCCCACCTCTCTCCTTTAACATTTCCTAACTATACCTCTGCTTTATCTTTTATTTGTAATTGTTTTATTTCTAATAATCCATTTAGTATTTGGCACATTTATCTATTTTAGATGTATTATAAGTACGCGTATTTAAGAGAAAAAGGACACAAGTCAAGACCCTTGTGTTCTTTTTTTTTATTTTCAATTTTTTTGTTTTTATTTTGTTTTATTTTTTTTCTTTAATAAATGGAATATAAAAAAAATTATAATTATGACTCCGTAGTCTTGTTAACAAGGTTTTTTGTTAACTTGGCAACCGTTTGCCTTTTTCCCTCCTCTGTCTATGATCGATTGGACCGTTGGGGCATCGGCTGGTGTTTGTTACCTCCTTCCTACATCTACTCGGTGGTGTTCCCCTGACCCTGTTGTGGTGGTGCTGCATTGGCTGATGATGGATGCCCACGATGGTGGTGGACCTGCTGATATCACAATGATGATGACGATGATGACCGGAACAATTGTGGATCCGCAGAGCTCTTCCGCTGCGAGAGCGCCGTCAATACAGGACGACGAAGACGGGCACCTCATTTACCGTCATGGGGACATTCTACAGAGCAGATGTTCGTGAAACTTTAGTTTAAACACGTAACTACTACCCAAAAAACATTGACACATACACTGTCCCCAATTTTAAATATATATATTAAAGAATGTCTCACATCCCATATTGATAATTTCAGATTTTAATAAATTAAAAAAAAAATAATATTTATGGGATTGAGATAGTGCGTGTCTTAAAAAATGCACCCATTTGACACGTTTGAGATTATTTATTTTTCCAGTAGCCACTTTTTTCCACTTAGTTCTCATTTTACTCTTCATTGACTATCAGTTTGTAAGTCACCTTTTAACTCATCATTAATGATTTCTTTATGTCAAATTGTTTATATAAATTACTTTTTGTTTATATTATTTTTATGTTTCACTGAAATTGAACAAAAATCAATTTTTGAACTCCCCATAAATAGTTGCATGTATCATTTTATTTCATTTTAATTTTTGTGGCTACTGGCTTCACAAACTTATACATCTATTTTTATTTCAATCATTGCATTATTTCTACTTGTTAATTTCAGATAAAATTCAAGCCACCCTAGGCGAAGGAACCTTTGGAAAAGTTGTTAAAGTTAAAGATTTGCAGAAGTAAGTATTACCTATGTTTATTTATTGTTTTCTTTGAATTGCATCCTCTTGCTTATTCTATTTAATGAATTTGTTTCAGTGATGACATTATGGCACTGAAAATAATAAAGAACGTTGAGAAGTATCGTGATGCAGCAAGGCTTGAAATAAATGTCTTGGAGAAATTAGCTGAAAAGGATCCTTGCAGTAAACAGTATGTTTGACAATTTTTATTCATTTGGCTCTAATCAAATTTTATTCTCAAAAATTACCCCATATTTTTCAATTATTTTTATAAAATAAACAGAAGGTCAATCAATGAAATAAAATAGAAACTCTTTTACACACTTGTCTGTAGCTAAATTAAGTCAGTGGTAGCGCAGTCAAGTAATATCAGGAGGACCTGAGTTCAAAACTCCAGGGCACTAAACATTTTATCTTCTAGTGTCTTCGTTCATAAGATAAATTCGAGATCCCAGACCACCTCTTAACCTACCCAGCCTTTAATTAAGTTTTTAATGGGTAGCATAGTACTGACCACATTATCACCCTTGTGTGCCATGTAGACAAGAATGAGATACATCGATAGTATCTGGTCCCTTTTGGCTTGTTAGAGGACTGATTTTCATAGGCTTGTCATTTTATTAAAATTGATCTATCACTTTAGCGTGTATTTTTTCTTGAGAGGCACTAAGACTCTTCCATCTAAATGTACAACCATCTGCTATGTGGGTCGTACATTTGACAAAATTACTAGTATGTAAAAGTATTTTTATTTTATTACTTGACATTCTGCCTATTTTAGCATAAATATGTTTTAGCGTTGACTAAACTGGAAAAAAAAACGTGACAAAAAATTGTTTGCTGGCATTCACGCATGCGTGGTGGCCATGTAAGTAAAAGAAGACTGTATGTTATACAGTACATGACATAGGTTTGTCGGTTGGACCTAAAGCATATTTATGTTCCTGAATTTGAGTTACAAAAATGTGTATGATCTAATGATTTCAAACCTCCTTTAAGGATCTTGATAAAATTGCTTGGGCTTATTGCAATAAAATAAAAAAAAACAAAATCTTCTAGCTGAATTGAAGACAAATTTACCAATAAAGAAACCAAATATAATGTACACAAAATAAAATGAAAAGTTCTTTTAATACCAAATAGATTGTGTTATGTACATTTATTTAGGAAGGAGATAAAACAGCTTGCCAAATATACGGAGAAACACGGCAATGAAACAGCTTAGGCTATCATGCTATCAATTATAAACTAAAATTTATTATCTCAAAGTTAAGATCATCAAAATAATACGACTAAATGCAAAATAAATGAAAACATACACATTATTAAAACTTTGAAGAAGTAGGGAATAAAACTCGTCTAAAGGGAAATAATTTTAATGATAAGAATCTTTGGAAAATAAATAAAAACCTATTCATCTAGTAAAGAATTATGGACTTAGTATATTATATAGTAGATTCTTTAGTAATGATTCAGTAACTACTACTGGCTAGTTACTGAAGAATGAACGATTCATTATATTGTAAATAAATTAGTTCTAATTTGTATTCTACATGGTGCAATATATTTCTTCTCTTTTTCAGTTTATGTGTGAAAATGGTGAATTGGTTTAACTATCATGGACATATTTGTATTGGCTTTGAGATGCTTGGACTTAGCGTTTTTGATTTCCTCGTAAGTATAACTATGAGCATTTGTTATTGTTTTTAATCCTGAACAATATAGTTTACTCAAACTGTTTATGATTTCAGAAAGACAACAATTACCAACCTTATTCAATGGAGCATGTTCGTCACATATCGTACCAGCTTTGCTACGCAGTAAAATTCCTTCATGATAATCAACTCACTCATACTGATCTGAAGCCTGAAAACATTCTTCTTGTAGACTCAGAATATGATGTTGTTTACAATGGAAAAAAGGTATATATTTTTACAGAAAAAGTAATAATAGACAAATTAAACGCACAAAAAATTAGTTTCTTAATGTATTAACCGCCATCAAACTTTCTTAAAAATGTTTCGAGTCATTTTTTTTTTTTTCAAATTTAAATTTATTTATTAATGTTCTGTGGATAAAGAATGTGTTTTTATTTATTTATGCAAGGGATATTCACTGGTGACAGTCACCTGTGCCCGCCTTGGCGGGAACTGATAGCTTTCAATTTAGTGGGCCGTGGCGGCCACTTTTTGGTCACAGCGTGTATCTAGAAACTGTGTGCGTTTTCTTTTTCGTACATTCCTTAGAACCAATGAGCCATGACTTCTATATGGTAAACTTCTTTATGTCCCCATTCTAATTCTGCCTGGTCTAACAGTGGCTTCTACTTAACACTGAGTGAAATCATCATCATCAATCTCCATTTTTGTAAAAGTTTCTTTACAATGTAACAAAAAAAAAAACGTAAATTCTATAAATATGAAACCTTATATGAAACCTCCAGGGGGATAGTTTCCCTACCTTGTCAAATTATCGAATATGCAAATCGGAGCAAACCAGGGAACAAACATATTCTATCCATTGACAAAATAACATATTGAAAAATGGTCTTATTTGATACCTTATTTAAGGCATTAAAGGCTATTCTAAAAGGGTTAGAGTTCTGACAACTTTCGACTAGCAGTATATCGTGCACAATCCAAGAGCAAAGTCTTGAATATGAAAATTGAGATTTTGTATATTCGATAGTTTGACATGGTAGGGGCAATATGATAAAAACTTTTCAAAAGTTATGTATGCTTGTCGCAAAGCTTTTGATGCTTGTCATGTCTTTAGGGAAAAAATTAAAGAGTTAAGGAACTTGACCCATTTCTTTTGATTTATTCATTTAAATTTTAACATGCATTTATACATAGCATAGATTTTTGAGATAAGTTAATTTCTTGGATTAATGCCTCGGATTCTCATTTGGGAGATAGAGGTTCAAGTCCCACCTACAGCAGGTTGGATCTTTTTATTCCAAGGCCCGTTTTTAAAGATTCCTTGCTCCACAATGGATATTTCAGAAGTGTGGCTACTTAAAGTTAGCCTGGCGGTAATGGCCTAGATATCGATGAACCGTAAAAAAAAAAGGGAAATAAAAAAGTAAATTTCTTATTCAAATGCTTATCAAACAAAGCAAGACAAATTTGACTTCAGTCATTTATCGACTTACCATCATAAGATGAAGAATACTAATAATATAAGAGATATAAGAGTCTAATAAAACTAAATAAAACACTTTTTTAGGAGAGGGAGGATATTTTGCACATACATATATATATATATACATATATATATATATATATATATATATATATATATATACATACATATACACATACATACATACATAAACCAAATGACCTTGATATGGAATTCCTTACCTCTGTCTGTCCACCAATTTACCAACCTAGAAACCTTTAAATCCGGACTCTTCCACCACTTTCTATCCTTGTAAGTTTTACCCCAACCCCTGGTTTATATACAAGCTGTAGTATTTAATTTGATTTATTAAAAAATTGTCACTATTCAGTAATGGGGTCTCCCGTGGTCAAATGGCTAGCGCCATTTCATAAGCGGGAGATGGTAGGTTCGATTCCCAACCTCCGGCAGGAATTTTCTCATCCCACGGCTCGCTGGGAAAATTCCTCGCTGCACCCTGGATGTTGGCGCTAATGAACTAGATATAGATGCGCCGTAAAAAAAAAAAAAAATAATAATAATAAATAACTATTCAGTAATGTCAAAATGATTCCTAAGGGACATGTGTCCCGGATTAAGAATAAAAGATTTTCATTCCATTTAATCGCATTTTTCATATACGCCTCTTGCAGGACTGATTTTATATGTGTTACTAAATTTATTTTCCTTTTTGTAGAAAAGGGATGTACGACGGCTGAAAAGATCTGATGTTCGTCTTATTGATTTTGGGAGTGCTACGTTTGATCATGAACATCACAGCACAATTGTTTCAACAAGACACTACAGAGCACCTGAAGTTATTCTTGGTAATTTATTTTTAATTAATTTTATTTTAGGCTCATAATACTTTAATACCTGGAGCCCGGTGGCCATGAGTGTTAAGGTGTGAGCACAAACACTCCGTGCCAAGGGTCGTGGGTTCGATTCCCACTATGGGTAGTGTCTTTTCTTTAGAAAATAAGAAAAGGCGTCAGCCCAACCTGGCTAGAAAAGGGTGGTAACCTATAGATAACCTGTCCTAAAATTCATAGTTAATAATAAGGGACATTGAAATTATAATAAATAAATAAAGACCTTGTCAAGAACCTAATAATACCCTCTCACTTATTTGTGAAATTCCAACTTGGCCAGTTTTTGTTAACTTGCATACGCTTATGGCCTCTTTGACTTACATAGAGTTCATACACACCCGACCATTTTATCATCAAAGAGCTTATAATAAATCTGATCGTTATAGTGGCTATCATTTAACGAAAACTGGCCAAGTTGGAATTGTACAAATAAGTGAGAGGGCATTATTGGGTTTATGACAAGGTATTAAGAGCCTAAAACTTGGCCCAATATTATGATATCAAAACTTTCATAGGCAAACTGTTTTTGGGAGGAGCCTGGAACTTGGCTTTTTTTTAACATAAGTTTCTTTGGGGGATCCTACTTTCTGAAGAAATGTAGCTTCTGAGGTTGCTCTCATGAAAGAATTTTTGAAGAATTGGTTATAGTTTTTAGTACAAAAAAATTGAAAAGCAATCAGGGATTAGTTGGGATTCGGCTAAGAATCCCAACAATCAAACATCAATACGATTTTTGTAAAAAATCCTACTATATATTTGTCAAATACCACTCACTCACTCACTGACTCACTAACCTATCATCGCCCTAACCAAACCACTTGACAGAAAATGTTGAAATTTTGCACACTCCCTATATAACGTAGACACTCGCTAAGAAAGGATTTTTTGATATTTGAATTTTTAAGTATTTTTAGAGGGGTTTGAAGTTTTAGTTGGTTAGAGCAGGCAAGCCTACGCAGCATGCGTTGCTAGGACGATAACAGAACAGCTGTTATTGTACTGTATCTATTTCATAATATTATTTTTATTTGCCGTTAATTTAAACTATGATGGCAGTCCTTGAATTACTAAAAATAAACTGTGATTTTGTCCCCCATAGAGTTTACGCTATACCTGGTGAATTACGAATATGTTCATAATGGCTCCTTCACGCTGAAACGCATTTATTGGTTTTGACTAAGAAATAAATAAAAAAATTAGATTCAAATTTTTTTTCTTCTAAAACTATTTTAAAGCTTATTAAATAAGGCCACTTTTGAGGTGGAGGCAAAACTTTAAGTCTACAAATAGCGGATTAAGAAAATATTATTCAATTTAAGAAAACACTAATATCAATCTTTCACATCTATATGGCTTTTAATATAGCACTTAATCCACGTGGAAATATTTCAATAATGGATGCTTCCGATATATTAAGTAAAAATCCGGAAAACACAGTTGTTTATAAAAAAAAAAAAAACCCCATAATGTTGAAAATAGTCAAGAGTTTGAGTAGCTCTGCTACACGTTGAGATAGAACGCCCATTTTTGCGTAAATTAACTACAAATGAGGTGTGGAATAAACTCCTAAACTTATGGCATCTCATACATTATTTAACGCAATAAAATAACTACTTTTCTGCCGTGACGAAGCACGGGTATTCAGCTAGTATTAAGTATAGATAAAATTAAAAAATCTATATTGCTTAATATCGATTTTTTTACAAAAATCGTATTGATGTTTTCTTAGCCGAATCCCAGATTGCTTATCACCTCAATGGCTAACTATCTAATCTTCATGAAGAAATTTGAAAAATGATAATTCACTTTTGAAATTCATATAAACAAAGATGTTTAAATTTTGGTTATGTTTGGAGTTAATGAAGGATTAGAATAAAATATTTTATTTATAGACATGAAAAGTTTTGGAATATTTTTCTTAATATCTCCAAAACGGTTGGAAATGTTAGTGAGCTGAAGGTTACTATTCAAAGCTTACTAAATGCTCTACAAAAAAGGTTTTGAAGAATGGTTTGATTAGGAGATTTAAATTGGAGAAATAACTGCTTAAAACTTCAAATGTGTTTGTTTTGTTCTTTTGAACCGGTTATTGTCTTTGTTTAAATTACTTCTTAATTATTTTTTTTTATTATTTTTTTTTTTTTTTTTGAAATTGCATTGACCTCTAAAATTAGTATTATAGTAAAAGAAAATAAGAAACAGTAAGTAGTGTGTTTCTAGAGCGAACCATGACAAGGCCAGCCAGTAATTTTTCTATGTCAGGTAAGAGGTATATACCCTTGCAACTGTGACCTATTTGGGGCCATAGATGTGTTTCATGAAAGGCCTAACCAAAATTATAACTTTATATTTCAAGCTTCCCGAATGACACTAGGGATAAGAACGGAACCGTGCTAAGATGATACAGTTCCTGCGATTTGGACTTTTTGTGACATAAAGGAGTCTTGTCTATGTCGATGAAAATCTTCTAAGGCTTTTGTTTAGTGAAGGATATTATATCTAAACACATGTTAGTTCATTGCTCTTATATCTTAACGTATTTAAATATACTTCAATAAATTGATGGTTTTTGGATAAAATGGACTGATAATGATTGTTGGTTTATATTTGGACTCTTTAATTTTTACACAATTATTATTTATTTACAGAACTGGGTTGGGCTCAACCTTGTGATGTTTGGTCGATTGGATGTATTATGTTTGAATTATACTTGGGTATAACTCTATTTCAAACTCATGACAACAGAGAGCATTTGGCAATGATGGAGAGAATCCTTGGAACTATTCCTTACAGGTAATTGTAAAGTCTTGGAATATACTTTTTTTTTTATACTTTTTTTTTTTTTTTTTTTTTTTTTTTGATCGAAAAACACTTCTGAAACTTCGCTAAAACACTGCTTACTCATATAAATATATAATAACTATATTACAAAAATCAGATAATAGACTAACTAAATTTTTGGCTACACAAATCATAGGTCGTAAGATTTACTGGTTCAAAGCATGGACTCGTATTTTCGATAAGTATAATTGTACATTAGAGACGGGAAATGTTGAAAACTGGGGGAAAAATTGGGATAAAATTATCGAAATCATGTTGGAGTCAGAGGTGTCGAATCAGAGTAATTTAGCAAAAGCTTCATGTCATCATAAAACATTTAGTATGTTGGATTGGAATCTATCAGATAGCGCTAACTATAAAAGGTTTACTAATCTGAGAATGGTTAGTATGCTGTTTAAAGCAAGGGGAAGCTTATTCTATTTGAACTATAACCCAGGTAGGGATGAGCCGGCTAGATTGTGTTCAATGTGCAATTCAAAACAAATTGAAGATAATTTCCATTTTATTGCATCATGTTCAATATTAGGGGATATTCGTTATAATTATCTTGGAAAGCGACAACCGACACAGAGTGAGTACATAGATTATTTAAACGGCAAAAATTGGAGCATCTTCTATAAATATTTAGAGAAAGCATGGAGCTATAGGAAAGAGATAATTGGCTATTTCAACTATTAATTTGTAAATTTATATTATGAAGCTTATATTTTTATCATAGGAGTTATAAATTAAAGCATGATTGTGTCCTGTTAAAATATATATTGCTTAGTAATTTGTTTTTGTTATTCTTGTTGCTTGAAAGCGTGATATAGTTTTAATTGCATGTTGTTATTTATCTAGTTACTTTTATTATATATTTTCTGAACAATGGCATATGTAGCTTAATATAATTTATATATTAAAGTTTTCTGTATTGTACTATATATTTAATTTTAATAACTTTAGAATTTCCTTGATTTTAGCATGTTCTTTTCTTTGATTTGGCAGCACTGAGTGTGATTTTATTAAATGCTTGGTATATTGTTTACACTGCTTGTTATTTCATTTAATGCTTGGTATTGTTTATTAAGAGCTTCAAACAATCGGTAATGCTGTTGTGCTGTTACTTAGCTTAGCATGATCCTAGTAGTACTAGCTACAACCTAGCAGACGGGTTATACCCATTGTCTTAGGCATTAAGCTTGTTTGTTTTTGTTTTTTTGCATGTAAATTTTTGTGGCTAAATAAATGCTCTTATTCATTCATTCATTCACTGCTTACTCAAATGGAGGTAGT
Organism: Gonocerus acuteangulatus; assembly: GCA_946811695.1. NCBI lineage: Eukaryota > Metazoa > Arthropoda > Insecta > Hemiptera > Coreidae > Gonocerus > Gonocerus acuteangulatus. The sequence goes on along the minus strand of OX328123.1, from coordinate 149,184,663 downwards.
CTTGTTCAATGTTAATTTTTTCAACTGTTATCAGGGTATTTTGAAAAATACACTATAAGGTTAAACCTACACACATATATATTACCTCCATTTGAGTAAGCAGTGTTTTAGCGAAGTTTCAGAAGTGTTTTTTGATCCATTGAAGATCGAATATTAAGAGTTCTACACATTCTAGAGATTCCAAGTCACTCAATATTGTGTTAATTATAGTGAAATAGATTAAATATTGCTATAACAGTTAAAATATGAAATCTACTAACATTAGGACGAACTAAATAAACATATAAGCCAAACTCCTTTGCTAAGGGGAAATCCTGTAAAGCAAATAAATAAATAAAATAAAATAAAAAAAACAACTCACTCAAAATATAAACATTATTTGAAAAGATGGTAATAGAAGAAAGATCCTCTGTGCCATCCTACTACAGTATCCCTGGGGAAATAGCTATCTTTTTGAATGATACGACAACAAACCTTTGGTGGAATTAGGACTCTTCTGAGGATGGATTCTTGATTCAAACACTGACGCATTGGGAGGGCAGTTGTATAACATTTTGATGACAGTTTTTGATTTTGATAAGTTTTCAAGTTTCAGCTATGTCAGGATGTCTACTGCATGAAAATCATGAAAATGTCACAAAAATTAAAAATAGGGCACGAAAAAATGATGAATTTTGAAACCATGTCACGAAATTTCAGTTTTACCGGAGGCTAACCTAATTTCAGGACTTCCGCGCATTCCTAATTGTTGCCACTTGTGCATGGTAACACAATTTCATTTGCCTCTCTCACCCTCTTATACTGTTAGTTTCTCTGTTGTAGCATTTATACATCAATTATCCACTGTTTACATAGTGTAGATGGAGATAGTTAGCCGCTGTAGAGATACGAAGACAGGTATTACAATCTGGACGTTTACTCAATTTCCACTCTTCCCATCCTTACCACATGAAAATCAATGTAGCACGGAACCTTCTTCGCCGCACCCTCTCCTTATCCCATGAGTCCTTCCACAATGAAAACTTGAATAGAGCTACCGAAATATTAACACTGAATCAATTCCCCCCCAACCTCATAAACCGGCTTATAAAACAAATAAAATCCCAATCCTTCAATGCCACCTCCCCCAATACCTCCCCCGAATCCTCCCTCCAGATATTTCGTTCCCTGACATACACACCAGGACTGACGGAAAAACTCACAAAGACTTTAAAAAAAGCCCTCCCGTCACTAAACTTTGGGTTAAAAACCACTAACAAACTTACTACATTGTACACCAAACTCAAAGATCCCCTTCCCTATGACTACGCCACCCATGTTGTTTACCAAATACCCTGCCAAACCCCCTCCTGTAATGCTGTATACATAGGTGAAACCAAAAATTATATTCACTCCCGCATAACACAACACAAACGGACAATAAAAAACAAAGAAATCCACAAATCCGCCCTCGCAAAACACGCCATAACTAAAAAACACACTTTCAACTTTGACGACACTAAAATACTTTCCACAGAACGAAACACCAAAAAGCGACAGATTTCCGAATGCGTCCACATTAACTTAAACCCCAATAACATTAATTACAAAACCGACAAACAAAACATCTCCCCTGCTTACTCCTCCGTCTTCCATAAATTGTCCTGACCTCCTTTTTTGTCTTTGTTCCCAGGCTCCAGACAATTTCTCTACTTGTGTGTCCCAAAGCTCTTAACACCTTTTACAACCTCCTTTACAACCCGCTTTTACAACCCAGCAATTGTACCTCTTTCATCTGCACCGATTTGCCGCCCCCCACCCCTTTTTCATAACTATAAAGACCACCGTTGTAGCTGCTGTCGTTCATACTTCTACCATGGTTACCTAAGTTGTCCTCGAGGTCTTCCTCCCTCCCCCCTAGGCATTCTCTAGTGGTATGTATCTATATATTAATTGTTATAAATCGTATTCACTTATAAAATAGATTTTGTTTTTCACTACATAAAAAATGTGCGTTGTTTTTACTGTTTACATTTTCTTTGTACTGTTTTTACTAACAAGTTCTACGTGCTGTTTTCTTTCCAACTACCGTATTTTCATTGTTTTTTAAAAATAAGATTGGTTAAAATTTATTGTATTGATATATATACTCCGCTCATTTCTGCCTGTCTTTTACTTACTACTTGTACATTTTCTTTACTTATAAGTTGTATATATTTTTTAGCTGAAGAAGGCTGCCATTGTTGCAGTCGAAACGTCCAAAAATACAGATTTCTTTTTGAAAGTCTGACGTTTTTCTCCTAGCCGAATCCCAACTATACCTGTCTTCGCACTGTTTACATATATGCAGACTTAAATATTGAAATTCTGTACACATTAATTTACTAAATTATGTTCATTGACAATAAATATTTAGTTCGTAATATTTTAAAAATTTTGAACTCTGCTACCATTGTTCAATATTTTTGAGGCTGCAAATTCCATAATCATTTTAAAATGTTAATTATCATCGTTTCTTATTTTAAAATTAATGTGACTATATAGGTTACAAATAATTTTAAGTTAATAGTTAGAGCTTTTTATTTTTAAGTGAAATTATTTTTCTTTTAATGTGTATGAAATTTGCTTTTCTAATCATGAAAATGTCACGAAAAAGTCCTAAAATTGGCTTTCACAAAAGTAGTAGACACCCTGTATGTAATTATTTTTTTATTATTATTATTTATTTAAAGCATTTATTTTTTTTAATATTGTTTATGATATTAAATCTATTCCTCCTGCTTTAAAACGAGTTTGTATGAACCGAAGAAAAATATGAGGATGAGTTCCTGTTAGTGAAAAAGGAATTCTGTATATCTTCTCCTTCTGTAGTTCTCTCATTGCTATGTCAAATTTTCACAAGGCTCAGCCAAGAATTTTCCCATTTTCTATTTTAACAATTCATGTTTGGAGTTATAAGCAAATAATGATATCATTTGCATTATTTTTTTTAAACAAAATATATTTGCAGTGAATTTGATATTTCAAAAATTCATTAGTGTTTTCAGAAATTATTTATTTATGGAGTGGAGGCTTACTTATGAATAAATATCCTTAGATAAACTACTTAACATTCATAATTTTTCTTTTTTTTTTAATATGTCTGAATGGATTAATAATTTTATTTTACTTTCATTATTTTTTATTAAGCCTTTAATGAAGAAACATTATTTTCAGAATGGCGCGTAAAACAAAAACAAAATATTTCTACCATGGCAAACTAGATTGGGATGAGAAGAGTTCTGCAGGACGCTATGTTAGGGATAACTGCAAACCTCTTCATGTAAGTCGATTTTTATCATAAGTGAATCAATTGATATTTTAGTGTCCTTTGGTTTAGCGATGGATTCTGGTCTTCTGTCAATATTTGAGAGTCCATTTGAAAGAAACGCTTACCAAACATATCAAGTGAAGAGATAACTTAAAGAAATCTGCACCTTACTAAGTGTATACAGTGGTACAAAAAATATAAAAACTACACTTATTCTGTGCTAGAGCACATTATAAATTATAATTATACATTAGAATTATATATACGATGATAAAGTGTGGGAGGACAGAACTTCCTAGTGACTCAAAATCTTTAGTTGTGTGGCAAATGATCAATAAAATAAGAAACAAAAAAGTGATAGGCTCAGGAGTGATGTGATGGTAAAGTTTCAAATAGTTATATGGTCCAAATGAATTTGTATTGCCTGGGGTATCAAACCAGCTTGAGTTCATTTTAACAGTGTAAACAGAGACTTAGGATTAGACAGGATGCCATGACATGATTTTTTTATGCTTTGCATACATTAATATTTTTTTAATATTGGGGATTAAAATCTTGTGGATTTTAAGTAAAGATTTCAAAACAAAATCTGGAAAGCTATTTGCTAATTTTCTAGATTTGTACTGAAAATGAATATTGCTCATGTACATACATGTGATTTAGGCTGAATTCCATTTTTGTCAACTCAAAATAGGAAATAATAAACAGGTGTATTTTTCTATTTAATCTTGACTAATTCTTCTTTTAGAATCAAAATAGTCCAATTATAAAAGCTACTTAGGTAAATCAGTCTACAAAATTTGAAAATTGAGCTAACCATTCTAATGTGAGCCCACAAAAAGTAATATGTACCTTGTAAAAAAAATTCCTCTTTGAGATTTTTTTTTTTCGTGCAGAGACCAGAGGCATCACTATTCTTTTGAACATGATAGAGCATATCTGTGTTACCCTAATATTTATTCTGTAGTCTCTTTCAGTCTCTTACAACAAATTAGTTTAATTAACTTCATGATATAGAATAAACATTGCAATTCATTAAATGCTTTGATTGTTTCTACAGAGATATCAACAGTCCGATGATGAGGATCATCGTCAACTCTTTGATCTAATTGCTCGAATGCTTGATTATGAGCCAACAGAACGAATCACCCTTGGAGAAGCTCTCAGGCATCCATTCTACGATAAAATCCCCGAAGAGCAGAGGTTACCAGCTCGAGAGCGATCACATTCGCTGAGTAGATGAGGCCGCGCCCCGGCACCTGAATCTTGGCGCCTCTTGTATTACTAGTCCTGTGTAAATAATTCCAAAGTTGATTTCTATTTGATAAATTAGTTTTCGATTCTTCAAGCCAAGCTTGGGGAGTGTAATCTCTGTCAATTTATTTATTGTTAATATTTTTTTATTGTATGATACTTTATGATTTGTCGTTGATATAAGCTTTTTATATATTAATGTATATGTTACTTATAAGGAACTGTTTTATTTAAAAGATAGCAGAGGTTATATAAATTAATCAGGTTACTTGCCGCACAGCATAAAGCTATCTTTAATGTACGTTTTCCTCTAAGAGGAAGTTTCATTAATGAATTGCAACATTCAATGTAGTATCAGGTTCAAGTTATGTATTACAGAATTAGCTCACATTAACTTTAAAAAAATTATCTTTTAATTTTGTGATTATAATATGTTATATAAATAGATTAAATTTAAAGGATTGAATATTTTATTGACTCGAACATTTATTTTTATTACAAGAGTTGTCTTAACAATAGGGTGTAACAATTTTATGAACATAAAACCGATTTCTTCTATAATTTGTATATATTGTACTTGAAACTTGATCTTTGGCACAGTCTTGTATATTTGTTGTTATTTTCAAGGACATATTGTATGATACAGAGTGGCTGGACACAAGTTAATATTGTAAATAATGTTAATATTTTTGGGTTTTGGTAATAAAGATATGTATTATCTATGATTACTATGTTTTTATCCTGATTCAGAAAAACTTTAAACAATGGAACTTAAACATTGATAAATAAATCTATTTTTAGTGTGTTTCCTCCCTGTTAATGCTTTCTTTAGAGTTTTGCATTCTTTAGACGGGAAAAATGTAACTTTTTTTTTTTCTTGGCCTTAACAGCATTACCAGGAACAGTTCAGAATTTTGCCTTATGCAATTTTTCTTCTAAGGTATGATTTATATATATATATATATATATATATATATATATATATATATATATATATATATATATATATATATATATGTATCATACCTTCTCAAGATGGAGGGTTGAGTAGCCCTCCACCTTGATAGTTTATTTAAAATACATGTACTATCCTATCTGATTGTTATGTTATTGCCAAAGAAGTGGAACACTCAATAAATAAATAAATTTAAAATTAAACATTTTTATTAATGCAAACAATTGAAAAATTATACATAAAACTGTTCCGTAGAAAGATATGGATTTGAAAATAAAAGACAATTGGCCGATTTCAGTTGAGAAGGCCGTGAAGGATCTTAAGTCTGCCAAAGGTTCTTTCTCAATCTGTCTTCACATGGTCGCCGTTGGTGTAACATCTTTTTTCTAGTCTGGCTCCCAGTAGGGAAGCATCGAGTTGGTCTTGAACTGGTTGCTTATAAGAAAACATTCTTTTTCCAGTGAGCTTCTTGTATGCGATGTGGAGAATCGAGTTTTTGGAGAATATCGCAGGACGTCTGTTTGAACAACTGCGTAAGTTGCAATCCTGATCTGCCTAACTAAAGTAAATTGTTTTGTCTTGATCTAAACTAAGATATTTAAATTTTGGTTACATTTGGAGGTATTCAAAAAATATTTTATTTATAGATGTGAACAATTTTTAGATCTTCGTATGGGTCATTCCGTGTCAAATCAACACAGTGATTTTTTTTTACCATCTCAGATTTAGATGAAATTTGGTGAGGAGGTAGCCTTGGTTTAGACTAAGAAAAATACCAAACATTATTGAAAAATATCAACTGATTTGGAAGTTACAGCTATGTAAAATTGTCAAAAAATGCCGGTACCTGAGATTTTTGAATTGTTATTGTTGCTCTTATATTTAAGCTAGAGAGCTGGGAGGGGTGTTATTTTAAAGCTCTTTGTAAGAACTTTCTTATGATATGCAACACCATATAGGTTAGGTAGGAAAAACATTTCTCAAATTCAAAAACAAAATTTTATATGTTTTTCTAAGTGTATTTGAGAACTTATTCCTAAAGTTTTATGATGGGGTTCCAATGGGTTAACCATTTATTTTTTTTGTTTGGACGATATACAAAACATGATCATATATGTATATGTTACGTACTTGCAATTGCAATACAACTTTAAGTCTTATGTAAAATGTTTAAAAATAATCTTATTTTATTAAATTAAATAAGTGATTAATTAGAAATTATAATTATAATAGTGAAAGCACCTTTATAAAAAAAAAAAAAAAAAAAAAATCAATACTAAATTAAACTTATATTATCATTACATTTTCTAATAACAAACCTTAAAAAAAATTGTACTTGCCTTCATTAACAAAACTACTTTAAGAAGACAAGTAAAATCTCTTAAGTGACAGTTTTGAAAAGGCATTAACAATTTCATGATTTTTGACCAGTTGAAACCTTTTAAAAAGCAAATTAATGTCTTTTTTTTTTTTTTTTTTTGTCATAGCTGTGAAACTGTGTCTACTACAAGATAATCAGAAAAACTATTAATAAAGGACGTAAGAGGTTACGTATGTGCTACATATGACACTAAATGGTTGTTGGCGTATATTTTGTATAAAAATGAAGATGAAATTAAGGTCACATTCTTGCTCCCTGCTGGAGCTTCCCCATATTTTTCATTTCCACGAAAACCTGATGTTCTTGAGATGCCAGTTAATCATAATAGACGCTCAAAATTTAAATAAATAATGATCTATTGTATAAATGTAATCCCATTACACCAACTGGAAGCGTTTAAACACAGAAAATGATACTCAAATGTCAAATGAAGCTTTGCAGGATATGACATAAGCTACGCAGAATTACTTTTCATTCCTTAAAGTAGTTTTGTTGATGAAGGCGAGTAAAATTTTGTTTAAGGTTTGTTATTAAAACAATGTTTATTTTTTAAAATTTTAACATCCATTATTATTAACTAAGAATTTTAGGATGGGTTATCTATAGGTTACCACTCTTTTCTAACCAGGATAGGGCTGATGCCGTTTCTTTTTCCTAAAGAAAAGCCACCACCCCGTAGTGGGTATCGAACCCACGACCCTTGGCACGTAGTGTTAAGTGCTCATACCTTGACACTCATCGCCATTGGGCCTTCCATTACATCATTAGAAAATGTAATGATAATATAAGTTTAATTAAGTACTGAATTATTTTAATTTTAATAAAAGTGCTTTTACTATTATAATTATGATTTCTGATTAATCAACCAATTTTATTTAACAAAAAAAGATTATTCTTAAACATTTTAAAGTTGTATTGCAATTGCAAGTACGTAACATATAAATATATGATTACGTTTTGTATATCGTCCAAAATATTAGCGTCTTAAAAAAAAAAACAAAAAAATTAATAAATGGTGAACCCATTAGAATCCCATCATAAAACTTTAGGAATAAGTTCTCAAATACGCTTAGAAAAACATATAAAATTTTTAAAAATACGCTTTTTGAGATATACACAAATAAAATTTTGTTTTTGAATTTGAGAAATGTTTTTCCTACCTAACCTATATGGTGTTGCATATCATAAGAAAGTTCTTACAAAGAGCTTTAAAATAACACCCCTCCCAGCTCTCTAGCTTAAATATAAGAGCAACAATAGCAATTCAAAAATCTCAGGTACCGGAATTTTTTTGTCAATTTTTGAAATTTTACATAACTGTAACTTCCAAATCAGTCGATATTTTTCAATAATTTTTGGTATTTTTCTTAGTCTATACAAAGGCTCCTCACCAAATTTCATCAATTTCTGAAATTGTGAGATTGAAAATGTTTGTTTTTTGTGTTGATTTGACCTGGAATGACCCGTATATTTTCTTAAATTTCCCAAAAATTGTTAGAAAATCGTGGCAACTGAAAGATGACCATTTGGAAGCTTACTCAATTCTCTTTGAGATTTTTCATGAAAGATTATAACCTACCAAAAACTGCTTCTATTCCTTTACTAATGGGACTAACTAGGGATATGAACAGAAACTTGTTAAGATCCTCTGAGTTGTAGGTTATACTTAGGATATCCTTGAGATGTTATTTTACATTTTCACATGTGTTTATATTTTTAATGAAAGATCATAACCTACCATATATATATATATATATATATATATATATATATATATATATATACAGTAGGGTTCCGATTAACCAAGATCCGGTCAACCGAGGTGTCATGCCTGAGGGGGGGAGGTGTGGCTATGAGTATGTGTATATGTATGTATATATATATTTTTTCTCCAGCGGTAGTACTCCTCCTTACTTCTTCCTGGGATATTTCGATGGATTCATCTCCATCTTCGTCAGCCAGGTACTTGTTTCTTCCTCGGTGGTTGCCAAGGGAATGAAATTTTTCTCCATCTGGGCGCCCTTTCTACTCTGTAGCCCCAGTATCGGCGGACCAATGGTGTTGAAGCACTGATGGTATTGCGTCTTTTTTTCCTGTAATTTACTCGCCGTAAGGTTTAATATGCTTGATGTTTATTTATCGTCGCTGGGATGATATTTTTAGATGGAACGGCATTTTCTCCAGCGGTGGTACTCCTTACTTCTTCCTGGGATATTTCGATGGATTCATCTCCATCTTTGTCAACCAGGTACTTGTTTCTTCCTCGATGGTTGCCAAGGGAATGAAATTTTTATCGGCGGACCAATTGTGTTGAAGCTCCCTGGTGTAGTTGGGATTCTGTCCGTTAGTAGCGCTGATGATATTGCGTCTTTTTTTCCTGTAATTTCCTCGCCGTAAGGTTTAATATGCTTGAAGTTTATTTATCGTCGCTGTGATGATATTTTTAGATGGAACAGCATTTTTCTCCAGCGGTGGTACTCCTTACTTCTTCCTGAGATTTTTCGATGGATTCATCTCCATCTTCGTCAACCAGGTACTTGTTTCTTCCTCGAGGGTTGCCAAGGGAATGAAATTAATAGATTGGAGGAAGTATAAAAAAATATTTTATGAATATGCAAGAGTAGGACTGAAGTCCTCCAGATCTGTCTGGAATACTTCCCACAAAATGTTTCGCATGTGGAATTGAACTTTTCCATCTATGTGAACAGGCTATAGCAGTTCCGTGATTTTTTTTGTTTCACTATTGGGCACAGCCTCATAATCGCTCTATTGTTAGTGTGTGTGCTCCAGATTCTGGGTCCACAAAATTGAATTTATGATTCACTTTAGTGTTGGAAACCGGCCTTCTCTAAAGTGGAAATTTAGTACAATGTAGATTATCTGATAGAGAACAGAATTAACGCTTATATCATGTTTAGACTAGAAAACCTGTTAATGATCAAGTACCAATATATATTATTAAACAAACAAGGAGACGTCCCACAACGAACAAATGTTTTGAATATACTCTAGTGGAGTTCACTCTTATGGAAAAATATTCAAAACGCATTTTCCTCACACTACTATTTCTTGAGTTGCCCTTCGTATCCGCAATGCCTGACATGGACTCTTTGCAAATGTTCTTAAATGTCTCAAAAACAGTAGTGAAATCATGGAAGGTGATTATTTGAAAGCCTGATGCACTTCCTACAAAATAGTACGACGCGTAAATTTGTATAGATATTCAATGGACTGAATTGGCGTTTGAAGTATCAAAAGTGTTGGTTTTGTTTCAGTTAAGACATCTTATTAGAAGTTTTTATCCTAAGCTCTTTCAGACTTTTCTTTTCTAGTACTCAAAAAATGGCGTATTGAGGTTTTCCAAAATATCAATTCCAGATGTTGAGCTTATTGTTCAAAATTTGTGTTCTCAAGAGAACATCAAGAATCAAACTGCTTCCTTCATAGGATTCGTCAACAATTGATGTTTATTAAAGGAGATAATTCTGAGGATGTAGCAATGCAGCATAGAAGATGCTGCCCTGTGTTCCTCTAGCCTAATTACTTTGACATAACACCCTAAGAATAAAATTTAAAAAAAAAAACTCGCACATAGAGGACTGTCTAATCAATGCATATAATATTACAAACTAATGACAGACCTAAATTGTTCAAAGTAATTCAGGAATTATCAAAAAACGAGTAATATATTGTTTAAAGATTATTTTTAACAGTAAATAAAAACTTACAAAAAAATTATATAATATTGCTTAAAAATTACATCTAAACTGGTTTTTGTGTGTAGATAGATGACTGTTTGATGAACTCATCGAGCTTTGTTTTGAAAAGTTCGCTTTTGATTGGTTCGCCCATTTTGCAAACTGGATTCTTGATAACATATTCGACATAAATCTATAAAATAAAATAAATTAACTTAGAAACAAATTAATAATTAGCAATCCTGCTGAATCCCAGTAAAGTGAGCACCAATATTTGAAAAATAGTTCTTAAAAGATTTGAAGACGGAAAGCCTTACCTCCTCAATGTGTGGAACATTTGTTCCTATATTATCACAGTATATTTTATAAATAGTATCCCGTATCACTTCTGGACCCTTTAAATATTTTTAATAGTTCCATTCTCCTCATTCCATGATTTAGTAAGGGAATTTTTAGGACTAACAGAAAATTTAACAAAGAAATTAAATTTTCAAAAAAAGGAGAACAAACTGATAAGTGTAATGTTTAGGAACTGAATTCTGGCATTCCCTTAACAATTCACGAATATGCGAATCATGAGGAAGAAAAAACCTTAGAGCCCTAAGGCATAGGTACCAAATGGGGTATAAAGAAAAATCTGGAAAAATTTCATTATTATCTTTGTTTTGCTTTAGATTGCTTCGACGGGAATTACATCATTGTCATTCCCTTACCAACCTGCAAGGATGAATGACAGCCAAAAGGAGAAGGAGAGGAATCTCCCGTATTACTAACACATACTATCTTTATGTGATGGGCTACAAAAGCCTCCAATAAAAATTATGTTCATTTAAGTCTATAGGACATTGTTATTTTTTTCAATTTTGACAAATAAAAAACTTAAAATATTATATAATGTTATTTCAGTAATAATAACAATTAGTTACAGTAATTGTAATGAGAATAAACTCGTGGGCTCAACGTTAACAGGTTAAACTACTCGTTGCCATGTTTCTTAGGCACTCTTCTCTCCGTGGGGAGCTTAAACGTGGCATTTAGAGGTGAAGTTCCCAAAACAGAACGAGAAAATGATGTCCTCCAATGAACAGAGCTTCACAACGGCAAGGTGATTTGCTCACATAAAAATAATCAATAAACTATATGAAGGGTAAAGAATATAAATTCAATTATAATTTAAATTGTACCACAAATGATAAAAAATCATTAATCTACTATATATATTTGTCAAATACCACTCACTCACTCACTGACCTTCAGAGCACTTCTTGGTAATGCTCGCAAATATCATGGGTGTTTCAAAAGACATCTTGGAAACATAATTTTTTTCAGTTCTCATTAGTATCAACTAATGTAATCTCAAGCCATTAAAAACAAGTTTTAATGAAAATAGAGCCTAGCTTATGTAAAGGATTCCATACAATTATACTAAAATGTTGTGTTACTAAATAAAAGAAACAATGTACTTGTTTTACTGTCATTTGTCAAACCATTTGTGAAAATGGTACAAACCAAACATTGGTTATCAAAAATCATATTTTTTAATATATGTATCTGAATATCTATTTATCTTTCTTCCATTTACCTTTGTAGACTGGCATACTTTCCTAGTAACAAGGAATGGAGGATTTTAAGCTTGTTTCTTCTTTATCAAGTCAGCAGGCACACAATGACAAAGTAAATGTTCTACAGTCAGTAGTTTAGGGACATCCAATAAAGGAATCATTTGTGATAATTGATAAGTCTATATTAATTGACGAAGAAAGAATGAGAACTTAGTACCTGGCTGTACAATCTCTGGAGTAGGTCCCTAACATCGTGTGCATTAACATCGGTATTAATTACAAATTTTAGCCCTGTAGGTGTTTCATAATAATGCAAAGCATATTTATTTGTCTTATAGTAAAGAAATCCTTTTCTTACATCTCTTGGAGATATTTTAGAAACAAAAGACTTTATAGAGAAAAGCATTCCATAAACTAACTTTGCTTCCTAAAAAAAAAAAACTATTTCAGTTTATTTTATGGAAAATATGTATAGTGTAATATATAAACCAACTATATGCCAGGCAAAAAGTCAATAAAAATTGAATTAATGTCAATTCATCCTCTTAAAACACCAATAAAAGCAAGTCAATTCAGCGTCATTAAAACTACTTTACATGTTTATCTACCTTTTATGTGGAGCTCAAATACTAATTCAGCCTAATAAAGCAAAGTTGAACTTTCCCCTTCAGACTATTAAATAAAAGACTAAAATCCAGAGTTAAAGATCTGGGACTTTTTTTCCTTTTAGTTCATTTTAACTTATACCTCACCTAATACAAAAACTAACGCTAAGACTCTTTAGGCTAAATAAATGAATGAATATGATTTTCTTTGTTTTTTTAATACTTATCTATATATGAAAATCTAATTTTAAACGTTAAACAAAAAAACATAAGAGTTGTAGAGTGACTATCAGCTGCTGCCCAGTAGTGGTTATTTACCTATTTAAAGTATGTTATTTATTTCTCCCTCACAAACTTATACAGGCATAAATTTATGTAGTTAATTCTATTTTTATTGACACTCCGCCTAGTCTTATATTTGATAGAAGAATTTGAGGTCACTTTAGGAAATCGTAATTTACAAATTACCTCCTCCATTGAAATGCCAGAATTCTTTAGCCTGTTCCACTCAGAGTAATGTAATAAAACACCATTTCTATCAAATATATACAAGTTATGGATTGTCATTTTCTGTACTGGCTCAGGCATGCCTAATTCTAAGATAATATTCACTTTTTAAGTCAAAACCATATTTTAAAAACTCTTTAATCTGTATCAAAAATGTATTCAAGATTTATAATCTCACTCTAATTAATCCAATTGCATTCAAACACAACTAGCAAGATAACAGTAAAATCTTTTCGCATACAGAGTATTACTCCAAAGAGGAATGAATTACCATAGAAATCCGCACTCGAAAATAATAGAACCATGGTGGAGTCTGGCTTAGGTCATAATATTTATTATGATATTTTGTAATTTTTGTGTATCGGCTGCCGGCGACATCAGAACATACAATAGTCGTTAAAATATATTTTAAAATCTCTTCTGGATAAAATAATAAAAGATTTTGTCGGATGAGTGTCAATGTTGCATATTTACAGTATCAGGTATTTTACCAAATAATGTTAACTTAGCTTCTGTTAGATTTTTTTAGTTAAATCAATCCAAAACCCACTGCGATAATAGTTTAATAGACAAGACGGTCTTTCTTACTTTCAAGAAAAAAAGGAGTTACCCTAACTAGGGGCGGTATTCGGTTCATTGATATGCTACAAATTGAAACATATATAGGTACATTGAATTCAACAATTGCAAACCATCATCAGAACCCTCACCTTTTTTTCTTGTCTAAATTCAGGAAATCATTACATTAGTCTTATCGAAAAAGCCGGAAGTTCAATAACACTACACCGCAAATTTACACACTTTCCCTACATGTTTCGCACCATTTTGGCCCCTCTTCAGGGGAATATGCTTCAAAACACAACTTCAGCCTCAACTTGAGGAGGAGAACCTTCCACTAGCAGGGCCACGTCTAGACTGGTAATTGTGGCGGTTCGTCATAGGCTAATAACTGCGCCTATAGATCCTACCTCTATGGTAGACTAACGTATCAGTATGGCCGTACTTAGGTGTAATGAAGCGTTGCGATGGATATCCACAAGTAGCATTTGTATTTATTATATATATATGTAGGATAAGATAGATTATAGTATGTACAAAGTAGTTCCTAAGTTAGCGTATAATTTTAATATTTTATTAGTTATTTTAATGTTATTAGTTATTTTAATGTTACTAGTTGTTTTATTTGATTAAATTATTAATATATTAAATATTAAAATAAACACGTGTTTTATAAAACCAAAACCAAGAGTGACGTCACAATTACCCCCCAAAGAAGTAATAAGTGGTGACCTCGACGTGATTTCTAAAATACAGTAAATGATTGGCATGTGACGTTACAATTACCCCCAAAGAGGTAATAGTAATTGACTGGACGAATCCTATGTGGTGCAAAATAGTCATCGATAATAGATCTGTCATATTTTTAAAATTAATTTTAATTTCCAGATGAAATATAGTTATATAACCTTTTTTTAAAAAAAAATCTTTACAAAAACACCCTCCTTTTTCCTATTTTTTATCAAATAAATTAATGAAAATATTACTAAGTTGTTGTATTCCCGTTTTTTTATTTATCACTTTCTTTCTGTTTTTAATGATGTGTATGTTTTCTTTAATCTTTCTTGTCATTCTATTTCTTTCTTTCCCTAATATTCTGATGTTCCCAAAATCGAAATCATGGCCATATTTTATAGCATGATAAGCCAACGCTTTTTTACTTTCTCCTTTATCAATATTTTGAACTTGCTAGTGGAAGGTTCTCCTCCTCAAGTTGATGCTGAAGTTGTGTTTTGTAGCACATCCCCCTGAAGAGGCGCCAAAATGTTGCGAAACATGTAGGGAAGATAGTAGAATAAAAAGTGTTTGGTGTAGTGCTATTGAAGTTCCGCCATTTTCGATAATTCTATAAATTTGAGCAAAGGGTCAGGTAATGATTAATTACACAGCCACAAAAAAAAAAAAAAAAAAAAAAAAAAAAAAAAAAAAAAAAAAAATCCGGGGTCAGAAAAACCCCTGCACTTTTTGTATAAGCACCACCCCACAAAACTCATAATTTAGGATATTTTACACTATAATATTTTTATTCAAGTTGTTAATAAAAATCAACGACTATTTCCTGGGTACTGTCTTTTAGTTCTTAAAAATACTAATTTTTTTAGACCTTAATGAACTCGATTGGTCCATTTGGGGCGACGTTACAGCCCTTTAAATATATAACTTTTCTAAAAAGTTCGCGTTTTTGCTTATATTTTTGTATTTAATATGTTTTCTAATGCATACAATCTTTGATTTTTTACAAAAAAAATTGACAAAAGGTCTTCGGAGGTAATTACTGAACTGACGCAATCCTTAAAATCCAAAAATACAACCCCTAAAAAATCTCCCAATATTTTATTCGAACAATGTATTAATTGAAGTAAATTATAAATACGACCTAAATTATTAATTAAGCTTCCATTTTCGAACTAATTTTTTTATAACTTGGCCTACATGTTAATTAAAGTGTCCTCTATGCATTGGAAAAAATATAAGACCCTCCAAGCGGACTCGTTTTCGAGATATTGCGCCTCAAAGATCCACTTCATAACACGGGAGACAGAGGCAGGGCGTATCCATGTTTACTTAATATAAAAGACATTTTTATGTAATTTTGATAAGTATTGTATTATTTTAATAAACGACAAGTATTTCAATAACTATTAGTGTTTATAATTATTTTTTAAAATTACATTACCCAAAACAACCAATTTAAAATATAGGTCACAGGGGACCCGACGCCACTTGTTATGGTGGGGTTTTTGACCCCCCCCCCCATTTCACCTCTACCACTTAACCCCCCCCCCATCTACCCCCTTAACTTTCATTCTCAGGAGTATTTTGTAAGATGATTATTCTGGCCTGTATATCCCTCCAAATGCGATTGATAGTTAAATTTTGCACTTTTTGGGAAAAGTAGCCAAACTTTGAAGAGCTGTTTTTAAATTTTATCTAATTTCAAAAAGTAAAGAATACAAATTGTTGAACGATGCACGGTTTAGGAGCTATAAGCAAAAAACAAAAACATCTCCAAAAAGTTTAATGTTTTTCGACTGTTGCGCAGTTAGCACAGGTCTTTCGTAGCTGACAAATTGGGTACACACTACTGGGGTGGTCCCGAACAACACCCCGAAAAATCAGCGTTAAACGTGTTTGTGCGACCTTTGCCCCTTTTTCTGTCTTAGGTGACTGGACTATATATTTTCTTAAATATCTTAAAAACTGTTGGGAAATCGTGGAAAGTAGTAGGTTAACATTTGAAAGCTTGCTACATTCTCCACAAAAAGATTCTAAAGTAATTTTCGATGGGACGATGTCAATCCGAGGAATTAGTGCCTAAAACTGGCCAGCCATGTCTTGGAGAATTCGAGCTTTTAGCACTTTCCTCCGAAGGAAAGTGGCTCCAAGTAGCGAAATTTGAACCTTGCAGTTATCGGCAACCACACATGAAGCAGCAGTGGAGGGGACAGCATATTTAGCTTTGTCTTCATTTGTCAAACAACTGACAATATGCAACGGATGGCAGAATGATGTGCCGTTATGGCTCGTCTTGGTGAATATCTCATTTTTCAAATGTGACATTTCACTCTTCTGTAAGGGTAGTCGCATAGTGAAGAGGTCGAGGTACCTCTATGTTACACAAACACATTGTTTGTAATGGGGGCTCGCATAGTGAAGGGGTAGAGGTAGAGGTGTGCCTCGCGGGCCTCCTAGAGGTTCCGCCCGCCCGCTTTTGAAAACAAAATTGTTTGTATTTTCGAGCGGTCTATGACGTGGCTTCTCCGTGATTGGTCCTCTATTAACCAATTCCACCCTCTGCTGCACTTATGGTCGTTTGTGTAGTATTTTCACTACAGAAAATTTGAGATTAGTGTTTTGGGATTGTGAAAAACTATTAACGGTAATGAAACGAAAGAAGATTTAATTATCGCGGTGCAAATTCGTCCAGCACTTTGAGACAAATGACATAAAAACCACCACAATATCATTTGTTGGAGAAAGACTGGAAGGCTGTAGCGGCTGAACTGCATAGTAATAATAAGCTTATGGTGCTATGTTGTCGGAAATGTATGAAACTGTTTCAGGAGCCATCCCCATGTATTCCTGAAATTTGTCTGGGTATTCTTTAAGTTGCAAAAAAAAAGATGGTTTCCCAAAACTTGTCGCACTTGATTTATGGGATGAGCACTAAAATCCTGATTACTTAATGTGCCCATTACCCACCATTTACAAGCTGTCGACATGTCATCACTAACTTCACTACTGCCACTTAACATTGTAAGGAAATAAACTATCCTAAGAACCTCTCTCCTTACAACACAGTTGAACACTGACCCTCAAATAATGTGAAATTGGGAAAGCAGCGTGGTAACCCTCTTCACTATGCGACCCCCTCTATCTCTACCACTTCACTATGCGACTACCCTAACTGTTGGGGTTCGCAGGTTCAAATCCGTGGCCTTCGAACTGTGAGTCCTAGACGATTCTGACCTAGCATATGACACTTCCCGGATCAAAGTGCTTAGTGAGGCAGTTCCTACATGACAGATGGATATCTTATATTTCTATTTTTTATTGTAAATTGTAACTTAATAACAAAAGACTCATTTACATGACAATACTCTGACCAGGAGTCTCCCGTGGTCTAGTGGCTAGCGCCTCAGATTCATAAGCGGGAGATGGTGGGTTCGATCCCCACCGCCGCGGCGGCAGGAATTTTCTCATCTAAGGGCTCGTTGAGAACATTCCTCGCTGCACCCTGGAAGTCGGCGCTAATGTCCCAGATTTGTCGATGCCCTGTTAAAAAAAAAATACCCAGACCAATATGGACTTATCGCATAGAACTCTGGGGATCCGCGAAACCCTCAACTCATACAAATTTCAATCATTACAGTCTAAAAATCTCCAGCATGGGCGTATATAAGGGGGAGAGGGCTGAGGGGGCTGCAGCCCCCCCCCCCCGAAATTTTGATTTGATCGGTAAAAATTTCATAAAACCCTTAAAAATAAATTAAATAAGATCATTTAGTTCATAAAACATATTCTATTTTGGGTGTAATAGCGTTTAAGTTGGCAAAAACTCTTCCAAGATCTAAATTGTTAGTATTCCATACACAGGAAATGGTCTCAGCCCCCCCCCCGAAATTATTTTCTATATACGCCCATGTTCTCCATTAAATAACCAATGCTCCATTCTTTGTCTCCAATTTGACTCTCCGTAACGACCTTCATATTCTATTTTTCTAACGCCCATCAAAAAAATGCTGTCAAAAATTTCATTCAAAATTACACGGCCATCCTAATTCTTTAATAAACTCCCTATCATCGCATCAAATTCCATTTAACCCCGTGCGCTGACTGAAGCGTAACTGGCCTAGAGACCAGCTCCAGGGTAGTTCATCCAGCTTGCAATCATACTGCCTTGAGATTACTGCAACTGCAGCTTCTTTCCTCACAAGCTGCAAGGCACATTTACATAGAACAATTTAATAGAAATGTATTTTTCATCTTTGAAAATTCTGAATAAAGAAATGTATGTAAAAAATATATATTGCAAACTGCACAAAGAAATTTGTGACCAGCATTTTCTTAATACGTGGGATCTGAGCCGTCCACAAAACAAAGTGGATTATGAAGTCAACACTGGACATTGAGTTGAGGTCTTAAGCAAGTTTCCTCTCCACAAAGAGGTAGAAAATATGCCTGAAAAGGCGTTTTATATCAAGCAGCTTCAATATTCAGCATAATCAACACGGAGAAGTGAGGCAGTGGCTTCTTTA
This sequence comes from Gonocerus acuteangulatus, assembly GCA_946811695.1. Taxonomy (NCBI): domain Eukaryota; kingdom Metazoa; phylum Arthropoda; class Insecta; order Hemiptera; family Coreidae; genus Gonocerus; species Gonocerus acuteangulatus. Next base: position 149,165,596 of record OX328123.1, on the reverse strand, counting down.
TGAGAAGCTGTGAATGTCGCCTTGGAAGAGGATAAAGTTGGAGATTTGTCTCAATCTTTTACTGGTAGAGAGAAAGCAAGAAGAGGGTCCAAGAATAGCAACTCAAACAAAAAGTTATGGCTTAACTTAGACCAATAGAGGTTCAGAATTGCGACACTAACTAATCTATATATATATATATATATATATATATATATATATATATATATATATATATATATATTGTAATGATCTAAAAGGGGGTGCTCTAGAAAAGGTCAGTTTCTGGCATAGCAAAGAGTAGCATTCCTATTCAAAATAAAAGCTAACTTATATTTCATAAGTCCATCACAAATATTATCATTTGTCAATCAATAAAATAAATAAAAGAGTAATAAAAGAGATAGCATTTGGCAGTGCTTAATTTGGCAGTATTTATTTTTTTAAAAAGGCAGTGTTAAGTAAAAGAAGAGTCCAAATGTATCGGCTAGGAGCGATAAGGTATACAAGTTCCCAGGAAGATAACGATAGAGGTGTTTCCATGTATGAACATGAAAATCAAGGGAACTCGCTGAAGTCAGACACCCTTGGTGTGGTGGGAGTAACGCCTCAATAAAAAGGGCCTTCCCCCACCACTCACTCTCACTTCAACACAGTCTCGCTGCAGAACCAGCTGGTCAGCCGACCCCAAGCACTTCACCTGGACATGATGGCCAGACACAACTCCAAGATCTAGCAGCCGACCATCAATCTCCTCAACACAACTAAAAGCAGCCTGCCTCTTCACTTCCAGAACATCATCCGTAAAATAAGCTGAGTATAACTCACACACTGCCAATTTTTAAATAAATTCTAAAAGCTATCTAAAATTTCATAATGGCCAATATTTATATTTTAATATATAAGATAATATTTTAAATATGTTCTAATTTTTCTAAGATAACCCAACATTGATACAAATATGTGAGTCAAGCAAAATTTTCTTTTTTATATTCTTTTTATATCACAGCCATGCCAAATCTTAAATTATATCTTTTATTCAATATAAGTCAATTATTTCCAACTCTATTTTTATTTATAATGAACCTTTCTCCTGGTATTTATTATGGTCTCAACACATAAAAAGACAGATGGTAAGAAGTGGTACTAATAATATATTTCTCATGCTTTTTATTTCAGGAAATTTATTAAATTAATTAATTATTCAAATGGTTTTCTTCATAAGCCCGTATGTGGTGAGTTTGGTAAATTTAAATGAACCCTGAGATTTAAGGAAATTATACTAAAATCATTTCTAAGTTAACTTTGCTATATTAACTTTTAAATATATTCAATTTTCTTATTTTTGCCCCAACCAAAACACCACATCTTTTTTTTTTTAATCTTTAATGTTACCCTTAATCCCATAATTAATAATTTTAATTTCAAATTAACAATATAATATAATTAAAAATATCCACTATAAAAAAAAATAAATATAGCTCAAAGCTGAGCTTCCTGGCTCATTCAAATATTAAGTTTTATTTATATTTATTTATTCTTTAATTATTTTTTTATTTACAACAGGAAATTAAATTGAAATTTCCATATTTATTATAAAAAATCATTTCAAAAAACAAGGAATACTTTTTACATTCAATGTTTTCTGTGTCTATCTATAGTATGAAAAATATCTTTAAAGTTTTCTTTAAATATATATATATATATATATATATAAAATTCAGCTATTTGTCTGTTTGTTCCTAATAAAAATCCACACCATTTGACTGATTTTTACCTAACTTGGTACACAAGGGGTAGGTCATGATCCAGAGTGCCATAGGCTAGGCCAAAATCATCTAGGACTCAGTTCTGAGGTCACTGGTTTGAATCTGTGAACAGTAACACTGAGATATTCACCAAGGTAGACCGTAACGGAACATCATTCTATAATCTGTGGCATATTGTCAGTTGTTTGACAAATGAAGTCCAAAGGTGATATCCCCTCCACTGCTGCTTTCTCATGTCTGGTTGCCAATAGCTCCAAGGTTCCAAGTTCGAGTCGGCCTGTAGGAAGATTTTTTTTCTTCTATTTTTTAAGTTTATATGCGTTATTAGATTTTAATAAGACTTAATTGGTTTCTAATTTATTTTTGCGCTAACTATGAGCACATTTATTATTTAACTGTTTAATGAAACAGGTTTTGCATTCTGTGAATATATACTATATATATCTGTATATAAAAAAACTGCATGCTGGTTAAGATCAATTTTCTTAATTTCTCTTGAAGGGCATCACTGAGTGGCTTTTAGCAAGACTACTCCTAGAAGCCATTTTTCTTTTGTTCCATCAAAACTTTTAACACTTTCAGTTGAGTGTAGTACAGTCGCGGCTTAAAGGGGGGGGGGCTTAGCCCCCAAAATGAAAATTTGCAATAGTTTTCGATTAAGTTAGATAAATAAATTGTTTAGGCAAATTAATAGTAATAAGTTCAAACTAATGAATGTTCATAATTTATCAAATACTTCCTTAATGATTTCCAGGTGCCTGGTTATAAAAATTTGATTCTACACCCCCATGCCCCTCAGAAATGCTTGTCTGCGTATGGTGTAGAAAGGCATGCCGGGTAACAGCTAGTGGTCATATATTTTTGGTGAGATTGAAAATAATATCTTTCAAATTCAGTTTGACTTTCTTTGATTTGTAGATTCTCCTAGATTAAACATTTTTTAGGGCCATGGATTCATTTCAAGCAGAGGGGAAAAAAGTCCAATAGAAAAATAACAATTTATTTTTAAAATATCCACTTAAAACAAATACAGGTAACAAGCAGGTGATGTAGAAACAAGCATAAACATTTAACAGAGAAAAAGCCATAAAACGTTTATACTAAAATCAAAATACTTCTATTACAATTTAGTTTCAAGTATGTGTATTTTAGTAAATCTAAGTTGTCAGAAATATTTACATTTTTCTCAAAACAATTTTCTTCCATAACTATATTGTTCTGCATTAAATTATTAAAAATTGAGACAATACACTGCATGTAAATCAAATTTCTAACTTGAATTAATTACAAGTAATCTAAAATATTAAAATTTGGTTTGCCATGGTAAAATATCACTAATGGATTTTTGATAAACAAATATTAATTTGAAAAGAAAGTTTAGTTGACACTAAATTATGGCTTAGAAGAAACATTGAAACTAAGTTGTATCTTTGAAATTACTAATGAAACTCCACGCTCCTGGCCCACAATGGCCTCTTGGTCATGGAACTTAGATGAGTAACAAAAAGAACTGTTCAGTATGTATCACTAATTGAACCATTTCCATCATCGGAGCCATCACTCTCATTTCCAGATGTTTCGGGATTCTCAACAGCAGTACTTGTTGTAGGTTGAAGTTCTTCAGAATCCCCCATTTCCTCCGGATCCTGAAAATAATAATTTACCTTATAATTAATAGTAATGAAAGAAAGGATATTATAGAATGGGAATAGAATATTACACCTAGAATAGCTAGATAGCATCAACTAAATTGGACATAAATATACCTGCGAAGAAATGATGTCTCCATGAATATCTTTGTTTCGCATACTCCCCATGAAGAAAGCATCAGTGCATTTATTTTGAAGAATCATATTCTTGACTGATAGCAGAATTGTCTCTAATATTGCTCTCATTCCAGGCAATTGTTGAATTAGGGAATTGTCTTTGTTTACCTGAAAACAATTATACTGTATAAGATATTTATATTGAAAACATGATGTTATATTAATCAAAGGATACAAAATTTATTTTGTCACTCTTGAAAAGAACAGTGATTTTGTCACATCTGTGATTATTGCTTGATAGAGTGAGTGTAGGTAGATAAATTCCATGTTCAAATCGGGACTATTATAACATAGCTAGTAAAAGGCGTCGGTCCATTTTGTCAACAAAAAACTATAAAGCAGGACTTCCCAACCAGGGGGTTCGCCCCACATGGGGGAGGGTAGAGAAATGTCAGAGGGGGCATAATCGTTTTGAATACATTTTCAAAAAAAAAAAGAAAGTATTTAGGTACATTAAATGTTCCAAATTGCCATTCAATCCCTACTGTATTGCCGACGATAGCGTTTTAACCATTGCTCTAGGAAAGACTGAACCCAGAATCGACCAACTGGTGCAGAGTATGCAAGATCAAATATCTCATTAGTACTTTATTAGTGATTTTCAAGTGTACTTTTCTTTTAAAGATCCATAATAAATGCATATATTGTATCTGTATGTTAAATTCAAATAAAAAAGATAGTTGATAAAAAAATTTGTTTCTTATTTTTGTGGTGAAACTTCAGGGGGGCATGAAAGTATTATTTTTGGTTTGGGGAGGCTCAGCAAAATAAAGGTTGGGAAATCCTGCTATAGAGAGTTGACATTTATGTCTTCTTATTGCATGAATTCAATGAACTTATGAATAATTAATGAGGTTGGATTAATTAAAACAATAGTACTTCCAAAAGAATGTTGAATTTGTTTTGTGGTGAGGTTGCAGAAAAAGGTTTCCTAATGCACCATGGATAATGTGCCGGAACGTATGGAGCCATGAGCTGAGTAAGGGCCTCTCACAGTTTCACACAGCTCCAAGAGGAAATTGGAACGGGAACAATAATGTTGTAGTAGTGACAGGGTCAGAACTCAGAACCATTCCACTCCCCATTCTCACTGAATCCAAGTTACAAGGCGTTCCAGTTCCTGTCACTGTTATGTGTAGAGATGGAATGAACTTGCTTGTCACAGTCACCGTTGAGTAGTTTTGGTGCAGCCAATTCCGAGCTGTGACACATCACCAGTACCATAGCATCGTTCCACCGCTCGAAGCACCTGTTCCTTTGTCACTGCCAAAGTTGAGTCTTATCTTAGCTGTACCAGTAAGCTGTAAGTTTCAATGTTTTACTTCACACCTCCAATTAAAGTGAAGATTTACTGTAACAATTAAATTTCTTTTTTTTCCATATTTATAAGCATGAATATGCAAAGGGAGAAAAATAATACATGTCACAATTTTTTAATTCGCTTTTATTTATTGAAATTTTGTTTTGAGAAAATGAAATAATTGAAATAGTTAACTATTTTTTATGTTCCTACGCAAAAGAAATTGGAAACATTTTTTTTTTTTTTTTTTTTTTTTTTTTTTTTTTTTTTTTTTTAATAAAATCATAAATTAAATATTAGGTTAACTACCTGCCGGATCTTAACCGCTCTCTTTAGGGTAGTTTTTCAACATTTGAACCTTTTTGGGTGGATTTCTATAGAAATAAACAATACAATTTATATTCTTTTTTAAGGTTCTGGGGAATACAATTTATATTTATGTTAAAAATTGAGTTCACAAGAATATAAAAATTTAGTGAGAACCTTTTTTTTCTTGTTATTTGAAGATGAGTAGGAATGTCAATAACTCATTTTTATATTTTAGCGAAACCAGGATATTTTAAGTGAAACCTCAGACACCTATATGTGTCATTTATATGTAGAATCAGAAAAAAAAGAAAAAAAAGAAATGTATGATTTAGATTATCTCTAATAATATACAGTGTAAATTGTACACTAAATTTAACTAAATATTTCTAACCAAAGCTATATAAATCAAATAAGTACAAGTGAGTAAAGTGATGTGGTACAGTAAAAATTATTTGAGGTTTATATTACTGTTCAAAATGAAAAATTATTATTATATATTAAATTGTGATCAGTTTATTTTGAATGATGAAATATCCAGTTTCATGTACTGACCGACCAGGCAACCGGTGGTAACGACTGGTTGTACAGACAATTATTTTGGTATACTCATTCACCGCTACTGTTTAGCTCGGAAGGTTAAACAAATTTTGAAGGTGGAGGTCAAAGCTTTAACGACAATGGAACTGGAATGGCATTTAGGAACCGTTATAGGTATGTCACTGGAGCAGTTGCAAGCTGTGGCAACAAAATCTTGGAACGGCATATCCCAAACCATGGATTTTTAGAAATAAGAACGAGACTGGATAATGGAGACATAAGTTGACAGTCAGTCCACAGCGAAAAATCCGAATCACACAACTGCATCATTTTAGCGTAGTATTTTATAATGCTTATCTCTAGTATGATTTGGAAAGCTCAGTATAGATTCTTAACGTTTTGGTTTCAGACTTGTTGCTGTGATAAGGATATTTAATATATATATATATATATATATATATATATATATATATATATATATATATATATAAAGAGAAACGGGCTTTTTGGCCCAACCAAGTCCTTCTGTTTCTCAACTTCCAAAAGTTGTTAAAGATCATATTTTTTTTTTTTTTTTTTACATTGCATCTGCCATTAGTACAAGATCAGAATATTATAAATAAAAATACTATCGCCAAAAGAAAATGATCCTTTTCCTCATTTTTGATGAATAGGTACACAAACTTCTTTTACTGTTAACAGCATTTATAAAGTCAACAGAATCATGATAAATCCCGTTAATATAAATTTTACAAAACACCTCACATGTCAGTTAGTAAAATGATTTTTTGTTATACTTCCAGCCCCGAAAACATTACCGAAATGTGCACCACTAAGTTTAAGAGTAAGTGATAGATGTGAAAAAGTATTCAAGTCGGTCCATCATTTTTGAATCAATAAAAAAATACTTTATTCTGGTACTTCGTCCCATAAGAATAACAAATCAATACATATGGTTGAATAAACAAATTTAACATCAAAATATAATTACACGTAAAGAACAAACAAAAATAGAAAAAACAAATTCAAATATTATTAACAAAACCTTAAATAATAAAAAATAAATTAATAAACAAAAGAAGAGAAAAAAAAAACATACAAAAAAATAAAAGAAAAAATGTATAATCATACCACACACAAGAAAAACAAGTATGGACTTAATTAAACAGAAAAAAAACAACAAAATATACATAATTAATCTGGTCATGACTGGTGGTAATATCTTAATAAGCTTCTTCCTGGGAGGATAGGAGAAAAGCAAAGAGGCGGGAATTAAATACAGGTAAGGAAGCAGAGCGTCGAATCGAAAGAAGGAGGAGGCTCGGGAGGTGAAGGAACGGTCGAAGAAGGTTGTTTTACGAGTGGGAAGATAGAGATCGGAGGGACGGGAATGGACAGAGGATTTAAACTGAAGGAGGTTGTAGATATAGGAAGAGGATTTGGAAGAAATGGTTTGGTAAAGGAAGGAACCTAGGAAGTATTGTCTTCGATTAGATGGGACTAGCCACTTCAACTCAAAGCCAAATTTTCTCAAAACACTTTATGCCTTGAAAGTGGGTTCATTTGCATCAAATCAATCATAAAACATTTAACCAGAAGTCTATTAATACGATAAAAACATAAGTATTAATACGATAAAAACATAAGGATTAAAATGGTTTACAGACACATTTTTCTTTAGGACAGATTCTGCTATTTAACAAACTTCAGGTTAATGTTAGAATCAATTCCACTATAGGGAGTGAGAAAACTCTCTAAACTCTCTTCGTAATGATGAAGAATATGAAACGATTCAGAACAATTCTCTGCAGCTGGTGTTGGTAGTGTTAATATAACTTTCTTAATGACAGATTACAATCAAGTTACTCACATTAGAATTACTTCTTTACTCACATTAGAATTACTTTTTTTAATGGAAAGACAAACAGCACTTACGATGAGTTTTTGTTTTTCTATTTTCAATATTTGAGTCAAATTTTTAAATGGAATAATTGTTCAATTCTTACCTTGCTGTAATTACAAATAGATTGAATGTATCTTGTTATTACTTGGAGCTTCTTAATTGTTTGTGAAACTGCGACAGATTCAATTTTAAACATTGTTGAACATACTGACATACCATGGGCCAGAAAAAATCTGAGAATGGGTAAACATCCCTGTAAAAAATAAAATTTATTTATTTAAATTTTATTGACCATTATTATTAACTGATAATTTTGGGACGGGTTCTCTATAGGTTACCACCCTTTTCTAGCCACAATAGGGCTGATGCTTTCTCTTTTTTCTAAAGAAAAGCCACCACTGCATAGTGGGAATCGAACCCACGACCTTTGGCACGGAGTGTTAAGTGCACATGCCTTAACACTCATGGCACCAGGCCTCCTGAAAAATAAAATTTAGAATATTATATAAGAAAATTATAAGTATAAAGGATTAAATGTGAATAGAATCAAATAATTTAAGGAGTTCAAATAAGTTGAAATGTATTGGACATTATAATCTATATTGCAAAACTATAGTAAAAATGTTATTTCCAAAGATTGTAAGTTTTTAAAAAAATTTATAAAAATTTAAATTGAATAAGTTGGTTGTCTCTGTCAATTAATTAAACCTATTTTCCTAAAAGGAAAACTACTTTTAAGTACTGCTTAATAGAAGGGTTAATAATATTTCTAGAAGGCTGCTAATGAACCTCTGCCTGAGAACTAGATTGGAGAGTTGTATAATAGACTAGCTGTTACCCGGTGTGCCATGCTACACCTACTTTCTGCATCTAGTAGCTGGTAGACAATTTTAACTTAGCCTATGACGCTTCCCAGATCAAGACCTACCTGTGTGCCAAGTTTGGTCAAAATCGGCCAAACGGTGTGGATTTGAATAGGGAACAAACATATAGACAGACAGCTGGTAGACGTTTTTGACCTAGCCTACGAGACTCCCCGGATCAAGACCTACTAGTGTGCCAAGTTTAGTCAAAATTGAACAAACGGTGTGGATCTGTATAAGGAACAAACAGACAGACACATGATTTTTATATATATAGATAACACGATTGCTGTATCTAAGCACAACTAGGTTCATGAAGGCTTCAATTGTTAGCTGGAATGTTTAACAGCACACAGAAATTTGAAGGATTAATAGGGCAGAGATGGACCGTCAATTTTTAAATAAATATAAATTTAAAAATTAACAGGCGTACATATCTCAGCAATCTATAACATAAAATATAAACATAATTATCTATAAAAGCCTATAAAAGTTTATTCTGATGGTGAGCACCTTGCGCTTGACATTGTATGTGGCGTATACACATTTATGAATGGGACAACCCAGCGGTAGGAGATAGCTGATATGAATATTGCATAAGTGCTGAGTTGTTGAAAAGAGAATGTTATATTAACAATATTTATATATATATATATATATATATATATATATATATATATATATATATATATATTAACAATAATAGAACCAGAGAAGTTATAAATAGCTTGAAATAGATAATATGTACACATTGAGAAATAGTGAGGCTGAATATTGTTGAGAACCGGAAAAGAGTCGTCCACTGAATAATAAGCAACAGCCAATACCAGTCGTAATTTTTGTTTTATTGCGACAAAACTTGGTATTCGTTGTGGCCATCTTAATAGAAAAATGTGTTGCAAAAATAAACTAAATTTGTTCATTAGAAAGGAAAGGGGGTTACTCCAGACCTGAATTACCAATTTGCTCTTACCGGTGGTAATTTCTGTTGTATTGTAACAAAATTCGGTACACATTATGAGTGAACTAAATTGGTTCATTAGAATTTGGGATTTACTTTGTATTAGTGTTCAAATTGAATAGCCGCCCAACCAGCATTAATTGTAATGGAGTTTTTTCTCCGTGGAGAGGAAGGAAAAGGAATAACAAATTTTCTTCTTTTTTTTTTTTTTATGAGAAAAATTTGTTATTGTGCGAAATGAACCATTGACTGTAGGAAATTGTAAATTGTTTCTATGTTCGAGCAACCAGGATCATACAGCTTCTTCTATTTGAACTATCTCTCCGAAAAGGAATTCTATTTTCCTAATTACTTTAAAACATTATTACAAACCTTAAGAAATTGTCTCAAATTAATCCTTAAATCATGAATTTTAATAATCGCAATAAGGCTATGTAAACTGTTAACAATTATATCCCATATTTCAAGTTTTTCTTTGTAATCTTTCCCTTCAAGTCGCAGCTTTGCTCCAGTTAGAAGTCCTTTACAAATTGAACGGATCAAAACATTCAGGTTGCTTCTGTAAACAATTATTAATAAATTACATTCAAATTCTTAAAAAAATTATTTAAAACATTACAACGAATGTTTCCCTCCACCGAGGTTTAACTGAATCTTAATTAAAAACATTAAAGTTCGTAATTATGAAGTGAATAGACAATAGATCAGCAGCAGCAGCCAAGGTCTTGTTGAACTCTCTTCGCTCATTTTTTTTAAATATTTGAAGAATATGGAATGATTATTATTCCATTAATATGAATATTAAACTAAATTATATTAATATGTGTGTATGTATACACACTTTGGTAAACTTGACGAGGATGAAATAAGGAGACCGTATAAAATCTGTCAAGTATCTGAAGTCCATCAGGAATTTAAGGTAAGATTAATACTTGTAGGACTCGCCCAATAGGAAAAAAACCAAGGTACACCCCATGCTGTAGAGCTGAAAGTAGAGAAGGACCACTGAAAAAACTAAATGAGATAAGATTGTTAGCTGTTGAGTTGATAAGAAATGGTTGGGATTCAGCTAAGAGAAATGTCAGATTTTCGATAGGAATTTCTTGCTGATGAAGGGTGCCCAAGTGCATGCCAAAACGTTTAAAATGAACGTCCACAGCAGAACAATGTGTACTCTCAATATTTTCCATCAAAAGTCCGACGCGCAGGAACTGCGTCATCTTAGCGAGGTTCCGTTCATATCTCTAGTGCTATTAGTAAAGAAATAGTATGGGAGTGCAGTTATTGGAGGGATTTTATCTTTTGTGAAAAATATAAAATAAAATCTCAAAAAGAAAATACATTTAAGGCACCACAACAGGAAATTGACAGTATCATGGTGACCTACCCCATTTTCTTACCTTGTTTTAGTAAATTACTCATTTCACTGTTAAGTGCTATTAAAATTTGAAACAACCTGTTAAAACTTTAGGCAAACAGATACATAAATCCGTTCAAAAGAAAAAAACTAACAATTACGATTTTTCAAATCCTTATTTCTCCGATTGACATCGCAATCTCCGATGAAAATTACATCAGAACGTTTTTAGTAGAAAATTTAGTAAGCTTTCGAATGATTACCATCCACTTACCATGATTTCCCAACCGTTTTCGAGATATTTTAAAAAATATAAGAAAAACAAAACTTTTCATGCCTATTAATGAAATATTTAATTTCTAGTACTTACTTAACTCCAAACAGAACCAAACTTTGCCTATCATAGATTAAATGAATATCAAATGCCTGGAAAAAGTTTCAACAGAATTAATCGTTTCTGAATACCCAAACTGAAAATTAGTTTGGAAAAGTAGGTGTTTCAATGTTTCTCGAAAACGGTTACAGATATCACTTTCAAAATGGTTTCATTCGTTTTTCTACATTAAGAAACTTATAAAACGATTACCTGCAAGCATATGAACTCGAAAACGTAAGCGTTGCGATTATGTTCACACGAATTTTGCTCCAAAAAGCATCTTCCGGTGGACGGATTCTACTGATTAATGAACTCGACCTTTCAAATTAGACAAAAGATTTTTGTATCAAATTTTATTAAAATCTGAACATTTGTCTGGCAGCTAGAGAGCAAACACCCACCCCCACACACATACAGTGACTCACAATACCGTTGCAATGATATGTAAGTTAAGTTATAATATAGAAAAAAAAAATTAAACCACTATAATATTTACTACTCTGGGCCAAAATAATTTAATTGAGTCTAGGAGGTATAATTCTAAAAGGATTTTGAGGGGATTAGTCATAGTTAGCACTCTCAGGGATACGCTTTTCGTTGTTGGTTCATTGCAACAGTTTTGTGGCGGATGTTTTAGAGTGAAGTTCAAGTTGTAGCGTGTCAAGTTAACTATTTAAAATAGTCTCTACCAAGCAGAACAGACATAAAAAATAATATTTAAGCTAGATAAATTAAAAAAAATGACATGTATGTAGGTGAATAATTAGGCCGACCTTCACTAGTTAGAAAAGTTATATTTCACATAGCGCTTTCGAGATTCAATCTCATCATCAGTGCCTGTTGACAACAACATAACAAGTATAAAGTAAATCTACAACTAAAATGAAAAATTTTATGTAAAAAAAAAATTTGTCCTAGTCGCTAGCATAAAAACTGTAAAAGTCAGAATTCTTAAAAACGAAATAAATTAAAACAAAATTAAATTACAACATTTGAAGTCGAAGAATACATAAAAATGTAATTAAAGGAATAAGCATTAACAAGAAAAAAAAAAAAAAAAAAAAACAGATAAGAAGGAAACAAAACGGGAAGAAGAAAAAATTAATGTTGAAAATAATAGAAAAGTAGGTGAGAGAGAGAGAGTACTTCTTGTCCATCTTCCTCCTTTTATTCTTCGGGATATGGGCATAACATTTTGTGCCAAATATCTTGAAATAATCTATTTTTGGAGGCTGGCAACGCATCCAAAGTTGAATCGGGGCTTTATTTTGTCCAGTGGGTCCAGTTCGGTTCAAAACAAAGCAGGCTGTGTTAATTGCCTCAGCCCAGAGTTTGATAGGTAGATTCTTGGAATGGATCATGGACCTGGCAGCTTCCACAAGGGTGCAATTCTCTCGCTCTGAAGCACCATTCTGTTGCAGGGTGTACGGTATTGTTCTGCGCAGGTGTACACCATTCTCATCAAGCAGTTTCCTGACTCTTGTATTATTGAATTCACAACCTCCATCAGAATGTCTTTGATGGTGTGACCCACAGACTTCGCTTCATTGATGAATGTAGCCAAGCAAGTTGCAACTTCGGATTTTAGCTTCAAGAAGAAAACTCTTCTGAATTTTGAGAAGTCGTCCTTCAAACAAAGAAAATATCGAGACCCTCCAATTGACTCTTCCTGGAAAGGTCCACAGACATCAGCATGAATCCATTCACCACATTTATTTGGTCTGTCCTTTCGATCATGGAATGGATCTCCAGACAGTAAAGACACTTCAACTGACCTTTAAAAACAACAATAAAAATACTTACATCCAGTTACTAAAATATCACTTTCCTCAACCAGGTATATTCTTAAACTTGGCAATGTTTAGTTTTTCTCTAAAGATACTTTCGGCACAAAAAAAAAACATTGCCAAGTTTAAGAATATACATGGTTGAGGAAAGAGATATTTTAGTAACTGGATAAAAGTATTTTTATTGTTGTTTATAAAGGTCAGTTGAAGTGTCTTTACTGTTCTTAGTAAGTAACTATGGGGTCTTCCAAGTAATGAACTTGGACATTTCTTTCTTGTATCATCTCTTGTATTGGCAAATATTTTTGGTTGAATTAATACACCAACTCATACTACTTTTTTGGAGTGTAGAATGGTAAGGCGTTTTTGGGGGGTTTTAGGAGGGGATATTTTTGAGGAAGGGAGTGTTTCTTTGTAGGGGCAGGAACTTGGCCTCTACTTCACACTTATGTTTTTTTGGGGATCTCATTACTTTTTTCTAAGTATTAAATAGAATTTAGTTGCCGCATACCTACTGGCTTTTGTACTTCATATAAAACCAGGGTCTTTGGATTCTGCATAAGGTTCTCCTTACTGCTTGATATTAGATACCAATAATCAACCTACATACATCTAATCACTAGACTAGAAAAGTTAGAAGCTCTTCCAGATGACATTACTCTAGAGGACAAATTGATTGCTCTCTTCACTACACTATTACACTATAAAACACAGGAACCTTATCCCGAGGATAAAGATCACAATAGGGAAAGTGCAGAAGGCCTTCAAGAAAAATATAAGAACAAGTACGATACGTTTTGTGTTTGTGATCCTAAATCATAGTTAATATGACACTCCCCTATCATTCATTATTATTAACTGATAATTTTGGGACGGGTTCTCTATAGGTTACCACCCTTTTCTAGCCACAATAGGGCTGATGCTTTCTCTTTATCACTGCATAGTGGGAATCGAACCCACGACCTTTGGCACGGAGTGTTAAGTGCACATGCCTTAACACTCATGGCACCAGGCCTCCTGAAAAATAAAATTTAGAATATTATATAAGAAAATTATAAGTATAAAGGATTAAATGTGAATAGAATCAAATAATTTAAGGAGTTCAAATAAGTTGAAATGTATTGGACATTATAATCTATATTGCAAAACTATAGTAAAAATGTTATTTCCAAAGATTGTAAGTTTTTAAAAAAATGTATAAAAATTTAAATTGAATAAGTTGGTTGTCTCTGTCAATTAATTAAACCTATTTTCCTAAAAGGAAAACTACTTTTAAGTACTGCTTAATAGAAGGGTTAATAATATTTCTAGAAGGCTGCTAATGAACCTCTGCCTGAGAACTAGATTGGAGAGTTGTATAATAGACTAGCTGTTACCCGGCGTGCCATGCTACACCTACTTTCTGCATCTAGTAGCTGGTAGACAATTTTAACTTAGCCTATGACGCTTCCCAGATCAAGACCTACCTGTGTGCCAAGTTTGGTGAAAATAATCCAAACGGTGTGGATTTGTATAAGGAACAAACATACAGACAGACAGCTAAAAGACCTTTTTGACCTAGCCTAGTGCATTCCCCGGATCAAGACCTACCTGTGTCCCAAGTTTGGTCAAATCGTGTGGATTTGTAAAAGGAATAAACAGTTAGGCAAACAGCTGATAAACTATTTTGAACTAGCCTATGACATTCCCCGGATCAAGACCGACCTCAGAGTCAAGTTTTGTAAAAATCGGTCAAACGGTGTGGATTTGTATAATGAACAAACAGAAAGACAGACAGCTGATTGAAGATTTTGACCTAGTCTATGCCACTTCCCGGATCAAGACCTACCTGTTTGCCAAGTTTTGTCAAAATCGGTCAAACGGTGTGTATTTGCATAAGGAACAAACAGACAGACAGACAGACCGCTGGTATAAGATTTTTACCGAGCCTATATGCGCCTAATTGTTTCTTAAAACATCAAATATAGGTTCTTCATACCGAGACAATTCATTTGATACCCCACATCATGGGTTTCGGACGGAATGATGGGTTTCCGAAGGAAGTACAAAACTGGAATGCCCCCGCCCCGGAAGCGGAGTCAAACACAACTTTTCGTGATTTTTTCCTTTAATAACGTCTTCATATCTATCTTCATGCAAAATTTCAAGTCTCTATCATCATGGGAAGTGCCTAATAATTTTGATGAGTCAGTGAGTGAGTACTATAAATCCCGATTTTCGATCGCTTATATCTCAGAAACTATTCGATGTAGAATTATGAAAATTTCCAGTTTTACTCACATTTAGTAGTATAATACCTGTGTAAAATTTCATAACTTTATCTTTACCTGGTTGAACGTTATGAGAGGGTAAAAATTGGCTCTAAGACCGCCTGTAATATGCACACAGTATGCTTAGGCCGGAACTTGGCCTGGGAATGCGCCACATCAGCTTTAATTTCGATATTCTCCAACATGTCCATTTTTCTGCCCTTGTTTAATCTATGGAGGAATTGAAAGTCTAGGGTGTTAGCGTCATGCTCTTCCTGGATAACATGCTTCTTAACTATGGAGTCCTGCCTGGTGAAATGTTCTTTAAGTCTCGTTCTGATTTTTCTCCCACTCTGACCCACGTCTGATGAACCGCAGGTAACACAAGATACTCGATATACTCCTGATCTGTCAAGAGGATCGAGTGTCCTTAGTTTTCGAGAGCCCCTACTTCGGTAAGCCGCTTTTACCCCCAGTTTTTTTAATTTAGCTACTATCTTTTCAGATATTTCACCTAGGTAAGGTAAGCTAACAGGGTAGACGTCACTTATCCGGGCGGGGCTTTCTCCTGATATTTGTAGGTCTATTTTTCTCTTCCAGCTGTGATAAAAAAATGACGGTGAACTCAATTTTCTCAGACATAAACAACAGTATTAAGCTTTTTATCAATGAAGGCCTTCTGATGAGACAAATTGCTGCTCGATTTGGTTTGAATGTTTTAGATATGTTTTATGCATTCAAAATGTACCTGTTCCAAAATCAATTTCAGTTATCTCATAGAGAGAAAATATCTTTAAGAAGAACATGTATTTTTCTTGCACGAGTGTACGTTCGAGCCTGGTTTCTATCATCAGACCAAATTGAAGCACCATATCATAACTTTCTATTCATGCATCAACTGATACATTATCAGTATATTAATCCAGAAAATAGTAAGGCTGCAGCAAAAAAATTTTCTAATCATCTCAGGTACTTAGTTCCCTAAACAGATGCTCTCAGAGAGGGAGAGAGAGAGGGGGGGGAGAGAGAGAGAGAGAGAGAGAGAGAGAGAGAGAGAGAGAGAGAGAGAGAGAGAGAGAGAGAGAGAGAGAGAGAGAGAGAGAGAGAGCGAGAGAGAGAGAGAGAGAGAGTCCTATAGTTAACAGATTTCCTCTCCTAATAGTGCAGAAATTAAATATAAAATAAATAAACAAATATAAAAATGCTCAAAGTTTTACTTATTGAAGTGTGGAAAGGTTGTAAGGCTATTCCCTGCCCCAAGAGCCTCGACTTCCAACGTAAGCCAATTAAGTGTATTGACAATATTCTCTAAGGAATGTTCGTCATCAGAAAGGAACATATCCAACAGAACAGTTTGTTGTTGGTTGACAAGGGTTCCTTTGGCCTCAGCCCCTTTAGGATCATACCACTTCCTTTGTAAAAAGTCTTCGCACAATTCACCTAACATAGAAATAAAGCATGAAATTATTCTACAAGAAAATCTTATCTGCCACATTTTATAGAACTATGTTAATTCAATGAAAATCATAGATTTAAAAAGATTTCTTCAGAAGGTTTACCTAGATTCAAATTGTATCTATCTTCATCTTCTTGAAGAGCTATTAGTGTTTTCACAAGATTTACCAATCCCACAGCTGATGTAAGATCCAATATGCACTTGGTTATGTCTTTCAGATAAATTAAAGCCGCTTTGATAGCTGAATTTTGTGAAACAGTATCTTTCTTTTCTACTATCCAGTTGGGGCCGCCAAGCTTAATTAAACATTCTGCAAAAATGAAGAATAATTATTCAATTAAAATGAAACATAAACCTTTTAATTTATGTAATGGATCCAATGCTTCAGATACACTGCAAAGCATCTTATTTATCTAAGGTCAGATAATGTTATTGCCTTATTTACACTGAGCACATACCCCTACAAGGATTTAATTACCTTGTCAATAATTCTATTTTCAAATCTTTATTATACTTGTTATGTTATAAATAGTATTTAGGTGTAGGTTCAGGCATAAGATCTTAACCTCGTAGCAGACAAGACACTTGGTGTTTCTACACTTAATATATACAGTTTTGAAGAAAATCAAAATCTATGAAAACCTATTCCCGACTCAAATGATACCCATTTTTCATGTATATTTTTAAAAGAGAAATTTTGAAATGAGATCAGTCAGGAAATTTGTGATTAATATTACATAGGCTCAAAACTCTTAAAAAAATATATAGATGCAGGGAGTTTAGTAGTGCCATGTATTTAGAAACCTGTGAATAGACTAGTCCAAGTTCCAAAATAAGTACATTTCAAGAATAATTTGTAGAATGTATGTATCTATGCAAACAGTTATACAGAACTGTCAAACAGTAATTTCTTCACATGAAACTACAAGTAATCAATACAATCTCTGTTTTTTTACCATCAAAAAACAAACTTCTTAAAATAGGTTAAACATATTAGTAAAATTAAACAGATTTTGAACTTACTTATAAGACATTTTGTATAAGCTTCAGATTCCAAGTCTGGCCATGATAAATAAGTTGTGAATATTGAAAAAATCAAAGCGAGGCATTGCTTAATTTCGTGTGAACCTGGACAAAACATCCCTGTAGCATCCAAGATACCATCATGAACAGTAATAAGATTCTGAAAAATTGGTAAATTTTAATACTCAATGAGAATAATTAAAACATAATGTTCTTCAGCCTGATAATTTGTATTCTACATGAGTGACCCTCTTTTTTTTATGAATAACACATTTTGTAAGGTCTCCATGTGGTCTAGTTGCTAATACCAAGAATTCTTATGCAGGAAATGGGAGTCTCCCCTGGAACAGGTTGAGTTCTTTTATCTATGGGCCCACTGAAAGAATTCCCCGCTCCACCTTGGATATTTAAATGGCAACCGTACAGAACCTAATACTAATGAAAAAAAAAAAAATCTCCGAGCTCATGATAAATCTAATCCTCTTTATTGAAATTAGAAGAGGTCCATAATTTTGTAGTTCAGTTATTAAAATTAAAAAAAAAAAAAAATTCTGCAGGGAACATGTTCAAAACAAGTCTTATTAATATTTGAAGAAAAAAAATTGTAGGTTCTGTTTAAGGAATCTGGCACAACAGATATTTAACAAAAGTAGCATTATGTATTAAAAAAAAAATAATAAGATTTCTAATAGCTTCATTCCTCTCAAATAAGTCAATGATTAGACAATAATGAACCAAATAAGATAACAAGTACATCAAAATAAAATTGTTCTTATATATCAACACGGTTTTCAATAATTACAAAAATACAATAAATCTAAGTTTATCTCAAATTGGGTTCTAAAATTCTAAAAAAAAAAGAAAGACATTACAGGCCAAATCTGACAAACTGGGGGAAATCATTTACATAAAACATGTTTATTTATTCATAAATTCTGATCACTTTCGGCAACAAGCACCATAATCAGAATTCACTTGGGAAAAATAAAAAAACATTAAAATCGCAGAAAATCTAAATACTGCATTTATTCATAGATATAATTGAAAACAACATTAACCTAAGTGATACGTGAAACCTTAAAGGAATTATACTACACATAAGCTAGTAAAACATTTGTGGACATCTTAGAGGCTTATCAGGAGGAAAGAAGTGGAATTATTATATATATATATTTTTTAATTTGGAAAAACTACAGCACATTTTATCAAAAGTAATACATTTAAAATCCTGACGTTATAATAAAGATTCATAAGACAAATTAGAGTTGAGCAACATTTTTTGTATTGGCTGTTCTGAGGAGAACCTCCAAGTTCTCCTACTTGGGTCATTGGGGGTCCGGGTCACCCAATGACCCAAGTAGAGGAAAAGTTTATTAATGGAAGCAGCAAGAAGAATTTGTGCCAAAGCAGTTCCTTTAAATGTATTTTGAAGGAAATCTGGGTATCTTTATTTTTTTAAATAATAATTTAACATTGGAGGCTCGGTGGCCATGAGCGTTAAAGCGTGAGCAGTTAACACACATGTCAAGCCAAGAGTCATGGGTTCGATTCCCACTAGGGGTGCTGGCTTTTCTTTGGAAAAAAAGAAAATACGTCAGCCCTATCCTGGCTAGAAAAGGGTGGTGACTGATAAATAAACCGTCCTAAAATTCTCAGTTAATTATAATAGAGGTTAAAATTTAAATAAATAATTTAACACTGTAATAACTCAATCAATGTGGTTTAAAAACAGCAACATGTTCATGGCAGTCCAGGTGGCCTTGAGTGTCAATGCGTGAAAATTTTGTGCCTAAGTTCGTGGGTTTTATTCACACTAGGGATACTGGCTTGTCTTTTGAAAAAAAAAGAAAAGGCAGTACCCCTATATTGACTAGAGAAGAGTGAAACCCAGTAAATAAACTATCCTGAAAATCTGTTTTCTGAATAATAAAAGCTTGATGTTCTTTTCTAATAATTATAATAAAAAATATGACGACTATTATTCAGTTATCAGAAATAATATTTATACTTATTAGAGTTGCCCCAAATGAAAGAAAACCCTAATAATACCCCCTAATTCGGGCCAGAGAAGACCAAGAAGTTTAAAAAATAAGATCAACACTCACATGCAAATATTCTATAATTTTATGAAGGTGAGATGTAAGATGGTGTGCAAGCTTTGCAGTATTTTTCACAATTAGATCAATAGATACAGTAGCAAGATTGTCAAAGCCTACAGGATCTTTTCGCCCTGGAAATGCTTTTTTAGTATTGAGGCAATATCTTAATTTTGAATTTAAGTCATCTAAAATAAGCAGCAATTCACTAGGCCCAAGTTCTGCACTACAGTCACCATCCTAGGAAAATAAACAAAACAAAAATAAGAGTCAATATAACAACAGAATAGATAAAGCTAGGACATAATAGTTTCACCAATTCCAGCACCCCAAAGTATGAATTGACAAGCCATCAATATTTTTTTAAATTTATAATCTTCCTTTATATTGAAGGAAGTCGAGTAAGAGTAGTTTTTTTGTAAACTTGTATTTTTTTTTCTATGTTAAATGACAATGAAATTTATTTCCATTATAAAGGATAATTTAAGCACCCTGGATTATATATATATATATTTTTAAATTTGTCTACTTCTAAGTAACATGATCAAAATTTTAAGTACTCATGTTTACATTATAGGGGAAAATGGACCATTTTGGAAAAATAAATTTTGGATAGCTCAAACAAAAGACTAAAATAAACCAATAGACAAACATAAATGCAACAATAACATTTTTGTAAATAGAAAAACAATACTTTAATCTTAAAAATGGGAAAAAATGCTTGAATCTATCAATGACTTAGGATCCCCCACTCTTCCAAAAACAATAAACGATGCAAACTGAATATGCTCTTACTTTTATAACTTGAGGAGTAAGGGTGAGTGGTTGAGTAAGTACAAGGCAAACATCAAAATCAAGTTCCCTGAAATGTTGTTTAAATTTTGAAAACTCCAATTGAATAAGTTCATCATCTTTTTCTTCATCGCTTTCGACTGATGTTTCATCAATGCTTTCTTCATCGGCTTTGTCAACTTTATCACCCTTTTTACCATTTTTCTTCAGTTTTTTTCTCCCAGTGGGCACCCTAAAAATGAGCAAAACAATTTCTTTTTATTTTGATTAGATGGATAATTAAGTTGATTTTGGTATTGTGAATAATATTACATTTCTTTATTAAATAAAAATGTTGAAATTACTTTGTATGTCCCATTTATTAAGACTAGTGTCTCAAAAATGTTTAATCATCAATGTGCTTCTTCCATAATTTTCATAACATTGAAAAAAATGCATACCCTCGCACTGCTAAAAGCCACCTTGGGGATTCGGGGAGGGTTGAGCCCGCTTTGCTAAAAGTCCCTTATGGTGGCTTTGCCTTTAAACCGCTTCGCTGCTAATGACTATCGGAGTGGCTTGCATGAGAGCTATCTGTCCGTGATTTTTAGAACTAGTACTGACTTTAGAACCCGTTATTTGGGGCTTGAATGTTTTGGTGAGGATGCCAGGTCCAGGAACGGGGCAGTAGATTGCCTAGTACTAATGGCAATAGGTGAAAAAACTATTATTGCAAAAATATATAATTATTATTTTTTATCTACAATTATAGACTTCTGAAATAATGATTTGTTCTTTTTCTTTTGTTTTTCTGTGTTTAAAAAATGTTTAATACTTACTTAATAATCTTATCAGTGAGTGACGTCTGTTTTCCAGGAGAGGTGTAATCAAAATAGCACTTCGGAGGGGAGTAAGCAAATGCCTGAGGCAGGCAGACAGAAATAAGATTTTGAAAGTAAACTATAGCTCGAAGCCGCTTCAATATCTGTAAATAAGACATCAAGAAGAACACAAATAAAACTATAGGAATAAATGAACGTTAATCTAAAAACTATCACATTTTCCCAACAAAATTTTTATTAATTGCTGTCGAGGAGCACTCAGGACAATCATCCGCCGCTATAGTGGACTTAATACGAGATATACCTGAATTATAAAATACTATACATATATAATAAAATACCTTGTCTGGCGTTCCGTCCTTGATAAGATATACAAAAGAATTGAGCATTTCTCGAAGCCAATTACAAACATGAAAAAGGCAATCTAGAGCTAGGTTTTGGACGCTTGGATCAGCGCTGCTGAATTTGGAGAAGATAGAAGGCGAGGGTAAAGCAATTCCGCAACCTAGAAGTGCGTCAATTTCAGACAGATCAGCAAGCTCTAAACTCCGAACAACTCTTACAAGCCCAGGCAATGCAACAATCCTGAAGATAAAATTATAAAAATTAGTACACACTGAAAACATTATTTTTTAAAAGACAAAATATCAAGAAATCCAAATATTTACGGGGTCTGTACTTGGGAACTATTGGCTTCCAGAACCACAGCATCTACCAAGTTGAAGACGATTGGATCTTCAAAGTCATTATCAATACAAAACTGTAACGTAGGTTCCAGTCCATTTTCCCTGGAAAATATTGAAATATTAACCTTTTTGAGTATCTTCACTGGCAAAACTAAACCTTAAACCATGAAACTTTCAATGACTAATGATAGAAAACAAGATGAAATCTGATGAGATAGATAGATATTACTTTAAACTTGTACATCGTTGCTAAAAAATAAAACAAATTAATAAACAAATAAATAAAGGCTATCAGTCTTTGTATAACAGCAAGGCAAGTCTATGTGGATAAGACGCAAGTGTTCATCTCATACAGTGATTCTATAATATATATTTTTGCCCCCCCCCCCAAAAAAAAAAGAAAATAAAATAAAAAGGCATCAGCCCTATCCTGGCCAGAAAAGGGTGGTTACCTATAGAGAACCCATCCTAAAATAATAAATGGATGTGAAAATTTAAATAATATATATTTTTTTCATTTTTAATAAACATATACATATAATAACTTACTTGGGAAGAAAGTCTGAACTGGCAATGATAAAATGATTCTGCAATTGACATTGCAACAGTAAAGATATTTTTTTCTGGAATGCAAACAATTATATTTGATAAAATTTGAAGACCTATAAAAATGCCAAGAGGTAAATTTCATACATACCATAAAACACTTATCCATTGAGTCGGATGTCATTACAATATAAGAAAGTTGATCAAAAACTAACACCTGAGCTTCAGCACTGGATCTTGTACTCATAACGACCAGTTCTAAATCAATAAATGAAGTTGAATAAAACAAATATAAGAAAGAAGAATATATATTAGAAGTATATTACTAAAAGTATTACCAAATAGGTTCAGCGCTTTCTTAGCCATTGGGCTCAGCGGAATTTCTTCTTCTTCTGATGAAGGAGTTTCGTTCACTTCATTTTCTTTTAATTTCACCATGTGTTTTATTATTGTAATCCCAGAAATAATTCCACTTCGAAATATACTGAAATAAACAAAAAATAATATAACTTTAACGTTTTTGCTCAAACTAGTAATACATATCAATCATACATGTTTATTTAAGCATTCACAAAAGAAACACTTTAAATTCTATACTTTAGAGAGTCAACTTTAGAATAGGTAGGGATTTGAACACAGTTATTCTGATAAACTTTTGGACTCGACACGTACAATACTAGTTCCAATGGCTTGAAGAATCTTGCTCCTATCTTGTGCCAAAGCTTTGCCATATAAGGCTCACATACTTTTAACTCTTTCATTGCTGGCAAATGTAGGGACTTGCAGTGCCCAGTACACCCGGTGCTTATCCGTCCAACTCCCCTCGTACGCTCGCCAATCTCTCCTCATCTGGACCACACTACCGCTTGACTCTTTCGTCTCTCTCAGACGATATATATGTTATTATTTATATATTTGGAATTATGAACTTATAATGTCAAATGTTCTTTATATTGGTAATTTTATACTAAACTAAAATAAATTTTCTATCATGGAAATAAATCTGAAGAAATATCCCAAAATCTTCGTCTGTGCTCTAGTGGAGCATTTGCCTTCATCTACATCTCTTTGCCAGATCAAAATCGAGGTGCATCGTCACTCAAATCTAAGGAAGCTATTTATATCGACTGCACTAAACAAGATCCAAATTGTGGCTGAGAAATATAAACAGTAACAATACCGTCAGAGAGATCTCTTTACGACCCAGCAAATAGGCAGCGAGGCGCACCACCTTTAACCTTCAACATTATCCATAACAATGTAGGACTTTACATTTTTTTTCTTTTAAATATATTAATATACTTGCACAATGCATAATTTCAATTAATGTACTCAGAAGATTTGATGAAATCAAGAATTATAAATTTGAAGAACCGGGTGAAGCTCTATTCGCAATCAATAAAATCAAGACGAGTAAGAATTAAAAGATACTTGACATATAAAGCCTCTGTTACTTAAACCTAAAGAGAAAAATTATTAGTCATTACAGATTCTAAAAATGCTCAGAAAATGTAATGTATTATTTTGTAGTGACTTCTTTAGATCTCTGGCGTGGATTTAATGAAGCTGAGAATGCTCCTTATTCTTGCTAGGTCCTGATTTTATACGAGCTAATAGCACTAGGCCGGAAAAGCAACATACAGGGCTAATAGGGCCACGAGTTAACTCGTGTGGAGTGTCAGGGGTACCAACAGTGAAACATGAGTTATCTCGTTCAGAGCAACAAAAGGGTTAACATCAAAAATTTCTCATGCTTCTGACACACATATATATATATATATATATATATATATATATATATATTAGTGCCAGGACCACAGGAGGAGCTAATAAAGGTATGCATATAGATACAATAATAAATACATTTTTAACTAGTAGTATATTTTTGTATTTATTTTTATTTATTACTTATTTGGAGTTATTAACTCCATCAGTGTCTAGTCAAAGCTATTGATCACGGCCCCGCACAGGAGGCCCAACCTTGTTTCAGCAAGGCGAAGGACTTCCAGAATTCAAGGCCGACTCATCACATCCTGGGTGATCCTTTGTGGTGAGAGGCTCCTACTTGGGCATGGGATCCGCCCTCCTACAAGAGTTCAGGTACAGGATGTCAACTACTTTTGAGTAAACCAATTTCATGACCTTTTCATTACTATAAATGCAAATTTCATGTCCATTAAAAAGAAAAGCCTTAACTTTTAGCATAAAATTATTTGTAACCTTACACGGATTACCGTGGAATCTATAAAGCGGCCCCTACACGGTCAGTAATAATGACATTATCAGTAATGTCATTACTATTCAACTCTCGTCATTCCATATCATCATTACAATGTACACCTTACACCGTCATACCACGGATCATTTTTAATGTCATTACTTTTCCTCAGTATGCATTGTCATCTCCGTGACAGAAGCGTTTTGTTAATAATGGATCCTCGCAAAGTCGCCTGAGTAGCTATAATTGCGACACTAGCCACAAAAAAACATGTGAAACGTTCGTAAAGGCCTTAAAATGACACATATCCTTCCAATCAGGGCTTTTCTAAGTGTTCTTAGTGTCATTTATATGCTTAGAAAAAGGAGTCTTTCTTCTTTTGAAAGATTTCAATGACGTAAAAATCGGATTATCTCAAGGGGAGATATTGAATTTCAAAACGTCACATTACTTTTTCACTTACAAATTTTCATTCTCTTCCAGACTGGGAAAAATCATTATTTTTTGTTTTCAAAATTATTCACCACGTTAGGGTTTCTTGGGGTGCTGATTTAAAATCTGCTATTATTTTTGGTGTAAAAAAATGTATAATACTAGTTTACTTGAAAACGTAAGCATATTTTTGAATATATTTGACGAAATATAAATTATAGTTTAATGATTATATGTTTCTTCTAATCGAATCTATAAGACAAATGAATTGGTAAAAGAATCACGTCAACATTTTTTTCTAAACTCGATATAAAAAATAAAGCACTTTCAACCTATTTTATATCGTCAATACAAATGCAAAGTAACGAATGTGAAAAGTTGTTGGTACCTTATAGATGACTGTATATACGAGTATATTTTATTCTATGATATATTTTAATTAGACTTAATGCGGATTCGTTACTTTGATATATATATATATATATATATATATATATATATATATATATATATATATATATTACTTTTATAACTATAATGTTACCAAGGTAGAGTCATACATTTCAATTCATCTTATTTTTTGCCCTTTCTACTCAATCTAGTTACACCTTTACATCTCTTTCACCTAGTTACAGCTCGAGATAAGACTGAGTAATGACGCATTTATGATGTAGCGCTCCCTACACCATCATTACTAATGACAGTATCCCCTCCACTTTCAGTAATGATGAAGCCGAGATCAGAAAATCCGGATTCACATCATTACTGTTCGTCATTACAACTTTGTCCACCTTACACTATCATTATTACTGTCATTTTGATAAGGTAATGTCATTATTACTGACCGTGTAGGGGCCACTTTAAATTACAATTTAAAACTGTATAAAATGTGCATCATATGTTAAAAAGGATGGTTACATTAATTTTTAAAATGAAGAAATGATGATAATAAGAATTTTAGGATGATTATGGAATTAGGAGCCTCAAAAATGTTGAGCAATGGTTGCAGAATTCAAAATTTCTAAAAATATTACTAACTAAATATTTATTGTCAATGTAAATAATTTAGTAAATTCAAGTGTACACAATTTCAATATAAAAGTCTGCATGAAAAACTCTGAATATGAATAAAGAGAAATAAAAATATATGTAAATAATGGATAATTGTTGTGAAAAATGCTGCACCTAAGGAATCAAACAGAGGAATGGGGTGGTGGAGACAGATAGAATTGAGTCGCAGTACAAAAACAGCAACAATTACGAATGTGCAGAAGTCATGAGATTATGTTAGACTCTGGTAAAACTGAAATTTTGTGACATGTTTTCAAAATTCATGACCTTTTTGTGTGAATTGTGATTTTCAATTTTGTGACATTTTCATGATTTCAGTGTCTTTTTTGTGCAGTAGACACACTGAGGTAAGTCTCTGCCTATTCTTCTTTGGGAGGGAAACCATGGAGGTTCTTCCTCCAGACCCGTGACCATTCTAGGCCTCGGGAGACCCTGGGTGCTTAGCACTACAGGTGCCAAACAATGGTGCTATGGGTGGTGTTGGTGGCAGAGGCAACATTGTGGTATGCCTGTTGCAGCTTTGTGTTAGAAGCAATGCAGTTAATTGGCCGGAACTGCTTAATGGTGGGGTTCTGAATTGTGCTTATCTCGTACAGCTCTGCTGTAGGGGGGAAGCTATGTATAGTGGGTTCCCCATCCCGTGGATTGTCTCGCGAGCCCCACAGTCTTGCGAAACCCTGGGGGCTCATGGGAATATCCACATCTTGATGGCTGAAGAAGGGTGGTTATAGGCGGGAGTGAGTTTTATGAGTATTTATTATTATTTAAAATGCTAGTCACGACCCCTTGCCGTTTCCACTTCAATGCCTTCTTAGTTACTGTGTCAGACTAAACTACAAGATTAGTAAATTCAACAAAATAAATTGATTGTTTACCTTGGCTCTGGGCGTGAAAGCTGCTTTTGAACAATCATATAAAGTTCATCTTGAATACCAGAATTATCAATTCCACTTAAATCAGAATCATAAAAACCAATCATACATAAAATATCCATTAATTGCCTTACTTCAATAACTTTCATTTCACTAACCGAATCAAGCAAGAGCTGAAAAATGAATAATCTATATAAATGAAATAATATGATTAACTAAATAGCTCTTTACAGAACTTTAGGAATATCGAGATAAGCGGAAGTTCAATACAACTTCACAACTCACTATTAACTACACACACGCATATATATTCGTATATTGTTTTTTAAAATAAAGTTAAAAAGTGTGTAGTGAAGTTATATTGACCTTCCATCTACCTCAATAATTCCTTTTATTTATTTATTTATTCAGAATTTACAACAATGTAAAAATACATTACTAGTAAAATGATACTTGTGAATATATCCTGAAGCTCGTGAGAAGGGAAGCCGCACAGTTGCAG
Organism: Gonocerus acuteangulatus; assembly: GCA_946811695.1. Taxonomy (NCBI): domain Eukaryota; kingdom Metazoa; phylum Arthropoda; class Insecta; order Hemiptera; family Coreidae; genus Gonocerus; species Gonocerus acuteangulatus. The sequence goes on along the minus strand of OX328123.1, from coordinate 149,137,865 downwards.
TACCCACAAGGAAGAGTGTAATATTGTAGTAACTACTCCTGGAGCTGGTCTCTAGGCCAGTTACGTTTCAGACGGCGAATGGGGATGTTTGGGATTAGATGTGATGATAGGGAGTTAATTAAAGAATTTTGATGACCGTGTAATTTAGAATGAAATTGTTTATATACTTTTTTTGATAAGGGCTGGTTAAATGGAATATGGAGGTCGTTGTGAAGACATAATATATTTTTTAAATTTTAATAATGGTATTTATCGCATTGGAATAATTATAAATGCTTAATTAAGAGTTAAGGCGTGAGCACTTAACTCTTTGTGCCAAAGGTTCGTGGGTTCGATTCCCACTAGGGGTAGTGGCTTTTCTTTAGAAAAAAGAAAAGGCATCAGCCCTATCCTGGCTAGAAAAGGGTGGTAACCTATAGATAAACTGTCCTAAAATTCGTAGTTAATAATAAATGGACGTTAAAATTTAATAAATAAATGCTTAATTGATCTAAATTTTCTAAACTTTCTTATAATTCTTGTATGGGTAACCAATTCAGTCTTTTTGTATTGAATTGTTTTAAATTAAGCAACATACAATAAATATGAAATAGTCTTTTCAATTCAATTTAATTATTAAATAAAAACAAATATAATAGTAGTAACTATACTGCTAAATATAAAAGCTTTGTAAGAAACTGTAACTTTTATCTTGAGTCAACTAAAAATAGGCCAAAGCAGTATGAGCATGAAAAAATTAAAGTGAACAAATAAACACAAGATAAAAAAAATCATTTACATCTTTCTCTGTTGGGCTGGTGATAAGTTTTTGGTGAATAATGGAAATATTGTACATTGTTGAGCTATTGTTGTTCTAACAAATAATATTGTTGCATGAACCCAAGGGACACTGGGTTGCCCGATATATGGGAGATAAGACTGTAATTTTAATTCTCAAATGGATATTTCAGACAGTAATGCATTAACTAACAATTTAAACTGAGGTGACAGGAAAAAAAAAAAAAAAAAAAAAGAAACTAGAAGTGGGGAGAGCTGCTGCACTCTATTCTATCATACAGGAATTCCCTAAGACGTTGCCCCTTCGTATCTACTGGATACCAAGCGTTCCATAGGATTAAAGACATCGAATCGACTCTTAAAACAATTTCTGTCTGTATGGCCAACAAAATTTTGTCAGCTTTAGTCTCAGCCATAGCCTTTCAAATTTTAACAAAGTATACTTGACAATGAACTTACGCTTTAAATATAAAATAGAACCAAACTTTGAAGATTTGAGTAATTTGAAGCTATAAGCTTACTAATGTGCAGAGATTCCAGTAAAGCACATCCCACCCTTCACTCGGTTCCACTAACCATTTTAACACTTTAGGATTTACCAGAGAATGAAATCAAAATTACATCGCCTCACCACACTAAGGGGAGAGATGGAAAAATACCCACTATTTGGAAAGTTTCATGAAACTCTGTGTGCACCAACCTATGTTTTTCTATATATCGGTTGAAAGCAACTTGAGTTCCACGAAACCAGTTTCTTCAGTGTAAAATATGAAGAGTAATATATTATTAAGTGTCATTTCATTTATAATGATTATTAACCAATTTATTATTAAAATAATTCTTACCATTATTAATGTTATATATGGAGCCACTTTTGAAACGTGTTTTGAAGAAAGAGAATGTAAAAGATTTAAGGCAGGCCTAGCATTTCCTTTAGACATCGTAACATTATCTTTCAATTCTAATATTATCATTTTTCTCCATTGAAAGTCGAGGCATACAAAACATTCTCTGTGGAAAAAATAAAACTTCAAGAAATAAAAATTGGACATACAGTTAAAGTGAAATGATATAAAAACTTGCATCCTGCATCGTCAAGTTCAAATTCTCACTAGGACTACTTAAGTTGAATTAAGATAAAATAAATTTAAGAACGCCTAAGCGTAAAATACAGACTGACATAATATCCGAATGTCCAGATTCCATTGTGGTAAAAATCAAGCTTATTTCAACACAATAACTCCAATGTATGCTGCTTACACAAATCTAAACGTTGATGACGAATATACCTAGCAATTGGCGGTGTATGGAAAAATAATTTTGTGACTCTTCTGGTTCCTAGGCAGAGCAGCCCCTTCCTTTTCCTTCTCATAATATTTACTACAATTCAAATTCCACTTACAAAATTCTAATTATGTTTCTTATACTGGATCTTAGGCTTCATATTCATGTTTTTATACTTAACATTTTCAGTGTGAAACAGAACTTATCTTCTCAATTTGTAAGAAATTAAATAATTGTAAATATCAATTAAATATGATTTAGAATTGCTCATAATTCAGGAAACGTTTACAGGAAGATCTAAGAATGCTTAAACGACTGCTAAGAAGGGTTGTATTTCAGACACTTCAAAGGAATGTTTAAAACTATATCTGCCCTCATGGGTGGTGCATTTTTGAATGAAGTCTTACATCTCATCAATCTCTTATAAACTGACTTGGTGGCAATATTATTCAATCTATTTATTTGTCTGATGACGTGAGATTTTGGAAAATATTTGCTCAAAGCAGAATGTTTCAGATTAAAAGCTCATTTAGAACTATTGTGAGGTCATTTAAAACTGTTATTAGCAAGGTTCTCATCCAATTTCATAATAATTATTGTTTTATTTCAAAGATAAAGATAAACAGGGCTTGACATCAATAGTTGAATAAAATCTCTCTCTCAAAAAAAAAAAAAAAGTATTTATTAGCTAACGTTTCAGCTTTATTTTCAAGTTTTTATCAAGGCTACGAGAAGATAAAGGACTGAACTGTTTTGAAGTTGCTACAATACAGTACTTTAGCTCAGGGCTTACTTCTACATTTATTTCTTCTTGCTAGGAGCCTATGTACAGTTTTCCAGATTTGATTTTGTTCTAAAATTTTGTTGTTATTTTTATATATGGTGGGTTGTTTTTGCGTAGTATTCTTGGGTAGACTGGATGATTAAAATTAATGAGTTTTTACAAATTTTCATTGGCAATTTAAATATTAGGTACTATTCCTTGAGAATGCCATTATGAAAAGAAGGTTTTTTCTTGTGTAAGCAGAAAGTGAACAAATAAAATCAAATTAACATAAATGTTAATTTATTAAAATAGCTTTACATGTTTCGCATCCTTGGATGCCTCTTGAGGAGCCTAAAATCTAGATGCAGCCAAATGGAACGAAGGTGAACCTTCTCCTAGAATGGGCACGTCATTCGTCCAGCTTTAGCAGTAAATTCCATTTTGTATTAATGGTGCTTTATTTTGTCCAGCTTATAATTTTTTCTAATAGATACAGTTTAGTTGATTTGAACAGCCACAATATTCTAATATTAATCTTTTAATTAATAAACAAAACAAAAAAAAAAAAAGAAAGAAAATTATGAAACATACGTGTAAAAATGAGAACTATAATTGGAAACGCATAAATCTGGTGACTGAAGCAAAGAAGAAAGTAATTTAAGCAGTCCACCGAAGTATTCTTTAATAATCTGAAAATAATTTTAGTTATTGTAGATAAACACTTCAAAGGATGAAATATAACACAGCTATAAACCACAAGAGTATTACCACTAATCCAACGGATAATGTGTCTTGTATTAAAGACTCTTTAAAGTGGCCAATTCTGATTTTATTTTTGAAAACTGTTTCAACTGCTTTCTTCCTGGCTATGTCTGGTGACATCGAATGTAAAATCAAAAGCATCAATATATCAATAGGCCTAAAAAATAAACTTTTGTTAAAATCCTTTGGGGAAATAATAAAAAAATACAAAAGTATCAAATTTAAAGGTAATGTGTGATCTTATGATCTACAAAAATTGTCCAGAATTCTGGTAATTCTATTAAATTTATCAGAAAAATACATTACCTAAAATGAAAAGTCAAATTTTTAAACCAGACAAATCTGTCTAACGGAACAAACAAATAAAATATTTAACTCTTACAAGATGGACAGCCTCATAAGATCCTTGGAGTGAAACCTGTCCAAGCCTACCAGTACCACTGGATGGGGGGGGGGGGATTTTTACTTTAAAAGTTTTTTGTCGACATTTTTGGCTTTAAATCAATCAATGGCAGGCTTAAAAACGCTTTATTTATTTATTTTTTTAAATTTGTATGATCTTTTAAATATAATATCAAGTCAAATGTCTTGGCGTTGGTATGTCTACAGAACTTGATCTCTATCAACTGTTAGAAACAGTTGAACTTGGTGTATCAACTGTTAAAACACAAGTATGAAGGCCCTTCAGAGATACCTCTATTCAGTAGGCTCAAACTGCATTTTGATGAACTCTAGAGTGGATACGAGAGTGTAACTTACAAATTGTACCACTAGATATTGCAAAAAGTCCGATTCGCAGGAACTGCATCATCTTAGCGCGGTTCCGTTCTTATCCGAAGTGCGATTAGTAAAGGAATAGTAGCAGCTATCGGTAGGTTTTGATCTTTCGTTAAAAATATAAAATAAAATCTCAAAAAGAAGGAAGCTTAAAGCGCCACATATGGAAACTGACAGTTTTCTAAGCGGATGGGACTCTCCCGTCATCGCGACGCTCTCTCTAGGAAAACTCTATTACCAATATGATTCTTATTTTCTCAGCTTTAATGAAATACTCATTCCACCGTTAAATAAACTTAAAAAACAAAAGTGAGGTAAACAGTGACAAAAACCCGTTTAAAATAACAAAACTAAAACTTTCGTAATTTTAAGCACTTACTTCTCCGACTGATATTGCCCCATCAAAATTTTCTTCAGAATCTTTTTTGTAGAGAATTTAGTAAGGTTTTGAATGGTTATATCGTACTTCCCACTGTTTTGAAGATATTAAGGGGGAAAAATAGTGCTAATACCTACCGATAGCTGCTATATTCCTTCACTAATTGCACTCGAGATAAGAACGGAACTGCGCTAAGATGATGCAGTTCCTGCGGGTTGGACTTTTTTTCAGACAAATTAATGTATTATGTTTATACTATAATATAAATATTATATTTGTAAGAAGAGCAAGTCACTTTAATTGCGGTGTAAAATATTGTCGCTAGCTAAATCTAAGTATTATATAAGCTCATAAGGAAAAAATGGTGCTAATGGCTCATTTTCGATGCACCATAAAAGAAATAAAAAAAAAAAAAAAAAAAAGGACAATATACGAAGATTCCGAACCATTTCATGTCTGTTAATAAAATATTTTATTCTAATCCCAATAACGCTACACTTATACACAAATAAATTTTTTTAGGTACCTATTTAATACGTATAAAATAAGGTTATAATGAGCGATCCGCTGTGGCATACACCAAGTACTACCACCGTGTGGAGTGCAACTAGTATAGACCGGTACGTCAGTACCACTGTGGTATGTAAAGAGCGGCTGTTCTGATACTGGCAAAAATTAGAAATCCTACATTCCTAAAGTTGTTTGGAGGCTTATCTTTATGACTCTAGAAAGGGACTTACAGATGACGAGGGTACACTGGGCACCGCTACCTGGGGACAGGGTAAATGCCCCCCACCCTACGCCTCCTAGCTCATCACCTTCGAATTCCTATGATTTTGTTCAATGAATTTAAACAAAAAAATTAATAAATAGATAAAAACTGCTGAAAATAGGGAATACCAAAAACAATTCTAAAGAACGAAATCAACACCAGTACATTAATCTAGATATTCATAGGGCATCTTCGAATTCCAAGATGCCGTTGAAACAAAATATTGTTTCTATTTATACGTATCCTGTTTTATTGAATAATACGTTTGACTACTATAAGCAATCACAAAAATAACGAGCAGTGAAAAAAACTGTAGGAAACACACAAAAAGATTCGTTCAAATGAACGAAATTACCTATGTTTTAAGCACTTATTTCTCCAAATATGACCATCCCATTGCAAATGTCTTCAAAACATTTTTTGTAGAGAATTTAGTAACCTTTCGAAGGGTAATCTTTTGCTTGCCAAGATTCCGAACCGTTTACGTGATATTAATGAAAATATACGAAGTTCCCAAAACTTTTCATGACTAAAAATGAAATATTTTATTTTAATCCTTACTTTACTCCAAACGTAACCAAATTTTCAACATATTAGTTTTGATAAAATTCAAACATGCAGAAAATGTTTCACCTGAATCCCATGATTCTAAGTACCAAAATCAAAGACAAAAGTCCGACTCGCAGGAACTGCAGCATCTTAGCGCGGTTCCGTTCATGTCCCTAGTGCCATTTGATAAGCTTAGAAAAGAAATAAACTTATTTTTTTTATATATCTCGTGAAAATTGTCAAAATCCTCTCGAACATCTCGAATAAAAGTGATATTAAGGCGTCAGGGACACCGACAGTAGCTAACTTTTACACAGAAGCGGAAATTACAGAATCTGGCTCTCATTCTAAAGCAAAGCTCTATAAATCAATACAAAATATGCCTAATAAAGCCTTTCTAGTGGATACAGAAGCATGGGCGTATATGAGGGGGGGCTGAGGGGGCTGCAGCCCCTCCCGAAATTTTGAATTGATGATAAAAACTTCTCGTAAAACCCTTAAAAATAAATTAAATAAGATCACTTAGTTCATAAAACATATTTTATTTTACGTGTAATAGCGTTTTAGTTGCCTAAAACTATTCCAAGCTCTAAATATTTAGTATTCCATACCCTGGAAATGGTCTCAGCCCCCCCCCCGAAATTGTTTTTATATACGCCCATGTACAGAAGGATCAAGAAGTACACAAGATTGAGTAGAATACCCTGCCTAATATAGCCTATATAGAATAATATGCCGAATAAAACCTATCTAGTTAATACACAAGTGCAAATAAAAGTCTTGACGAATAACAAGTCAAGAAAAAAAACTTTATTTAACAAAATAAAACAAAGTTTAGTTGCCCAAATACAATAGAATAATATACCTAATTAAGTCTATGGAGTAGATACAAATGGACCAAAAACAAGTCTTGTGGAATATTGTTTTTTTTTCTAATTAAATACTTTTTATCAATATTTAGTATATAACCTTTGTTGAAAACTATTGATTGCTAATTGATGAATCGGTTTACAACTAAGTAGTCTTTATGAATATTTAGTATATAACCTATGTTTGGATCTGTGTTTTTGGGGATGCTCTCCGCCTAGGCTTTGTATTTGTGTCGGCAGATACCTGGGGTATATTTACAGCTCTTGAGGATTAACTCTTAGCAGGTAAATTTCCTGCGGACCTTCTGCTTCTACGGGCATTGAACCGCCAAATTCGCTCATAGTATCTAACCGTTGTGAAGTTTATTTTTTGGATTTAGGACTTAATATACATATGTAGACTAAATCATAGCAAGAAGTAATCCTCCGTCGTCGGTTCTTAACTATGTAGACTCGCTAATGTTATCCAATCTTAGATACCAAAGGCCAAATAGATTTATATTCTATAATCAATAAGAAAAACCTACTAACAATAAAAAACTATGGGTAACAGATGAAAATAGGGAATACCAAGAATAATTCTAAAGAACGAAATCAACACCAGTACTGTAATCTAGATATTCATACGGCATCTTCGAATTCTAACAAACAAAATATTGATTCTAATTATACGTATCCTGTTTTATTGACAAATACATTTGACTACTATAAGCAATTAAAAACACTAGGGAATATGCCAAAGAACTCGGAATAGGAGCCTCGACAGTTTCAAGACATTTGAAGGAAATCGACAAATCCAAAACTGACATTTCATACGGTACAGCCTGATATATTTTTAACAATGAATTGCTTTTCTTATTTTAATTAATCTGTTTTATTGTCAAATACATTATCCTACTATAACCAATGAAAAAACTACAAGGAATAAAAACAAACAAGAAGAACCGTTCGAATAAACGAAATCAATTACTTCAAAGTTTAAGCACTTATTTCTCCGATTGACATAGCCTAATCAAAAATTGTTTCAGAGTCTTTTTTGTAGAACATTTAGTAAGCTTTCGCATGGTAACCCTCCGTTTACCAATATTCCTAACCGTATTCGAGATATCAGGGAATGTATACGAAGTTCCCAAAACATTTCATGTCTATTAATAAAATATTTTATTCTAATCCTTCCTTAGCTCCAAACGTAACCGAAATTTTAACATATTAGTGTTGATGAAATTCAAACATGCAGAAAATGTTTCAACTGAATCCCATAATTTTAAGTATCAAAATCAAAGACAAAAAGAACAGTTCGAATAGAACCTTTAGTTCATTAGAACCTTTTTTGTAGAGCATTTAGTAAGCTTTCCAATGGTACTCGTCCGTTTCCCAAGATTCTTAACCTTTTTCGAGATATTAAGGAAAGTATACAAAGTTACCAAAACTTTTTTATGTCTGTTAATAAAATATTTTATTCTAACCCTTCCTTAACTCCAAACGCAACCAACATTTCAACATATTAGTTTTAATGAAAGTAGAAGATGCAGTAAATGTTTCAACTGAATCCCATGATTCTAAGTACCCAAACCAAAAACGGCATTCAAAAATTATTTTTTCAGTTTTCTCGAAAACGGTTAAAGCTATCGCCTTGAAAATGGTTTCATTCGTTTTCCTAGCCCAAGAAGCCTATAAAACGAGTACTTACAAGCTTATGAACTCAGAAACGTAAGCGTTACGATTTTTTTTGCGCGAATTTCGCCCCAAATGCCATCTTCCAGTGGGCGGATTTTGCTGGTTAACGAACTTGACCTTTCAAATTGGACGACAGATTTTTGTACCAAATTTCATCAAAATCGGACCATCAGGGAAGCCAGAAATGAGCGAACAGACAAATATATATATATATATATATATATATATATATATATATATATATATATATATATATATAAATAAATATATACATATATATATATATATATATATATATATATATATATATATATATATATATATATATATATATATATATACAAATTTGAACCACCGTTATTTTCGGTCTCTAGGGGTTCTGAAACGCGAAATTTTCTTGTCGGCACTTCCGGATTGTTTCATTGTATCAACCTTATAAGCGGGGTTCCTCCCTATGGGAGAGGGAGGAACCGCGCTAAAAAGAACAGTTCGAATAAGGGAAATCAATTACTATAAAGTTTTAAGCACTTATTTCTCCGATTGACATCGCCTAATCAAAACATTCATTAGAACCTTTTTTGTAGAGCATTTAGTAAGCTTTCTAATGGTATCCTTTTGTTTACCAAGATTCTCAACCTTTTTCGAGATATTAAGGAAAGTATACAAAGTTCCCAAAACTTTTCATGTCTGTTAATAAAATATTTTATTCTATCCCTTCCTTAACTCCAAACGTAACAAAAATTTCAACATATTAGTGTTGATGAAACTCGAACATGCAGAAAATGTTTCAACTGTATCCCATAATTCTAAGTACCAAAATCAAAGACAAAGAACCCTCCCTAGGAAGGACGCTAGGCAGTTGAAAAGCTATATATCTTGGAAATCCATATCTCTAACATTAAATTGTTTTTCTTATTTTTCTTAACCTGTTTTATTTTCAAATACATTATCCAACAATAAGCAATTAAAAAATAACAAGGAATAAAAAACAGACAAAAAGAACAGTTCGAATAAGCGAAATCAATTACTTTAAAGTTTTAAGCTCTTATTTCTCCGATTGACATCGCCTAATCAAAACTTTCATTAGAACCTTTTTTTTAGAGCATTTAATAAGCTTTCTAATGGTATTCTTCCGTTTACCAAGATTTTCAACCTTTTTCGAGATATTAAGGAAAGTAAACAAAGTTACTAAAACTTTTTATGTCTGTTAATAAAATATTAACAGAGCGAACAGACAAATATATATATATATATATATATATATATATATATATATATATATAAATAAATATATACATATATATATATATATATACAAATTTGAACCACCGTTATTTTCGGTCTCTAGGGGTTCTGAAACGCGAAATTTTCTAGTCGGCACTTCCGGATTGTTTCATTGTATCAACCCTATAAGCGGGGTTCCTCCCTATGGGGGAGGGAGGAACCGCGCTAAAAAGCTGTCCACAGGGCATGCTGGCCAGTAAGCAATAAAGTGGCTTACGGCCTAACCTGAGTAGTTATGCATTAATAGGCTTCCAGATAATTACAAGAAATACAGTGTGGGCAATAGAATGAGATAATTTTCAAGATGATATCCTCGTATATAAATAAAAATTGTATTAAAAAATTACTTGACAATTTTTCCCACATGTCAAACTAGGAAAAAAAAACTATTCAGTTAAAACTAAATAGGATTTGGTGATCTAAAATATATCAAGGGGAAGATTTTAGGACTTCGGTCTTATCTATAAAAACTACATTTTATATTATACATGTATAATATAAAAAGTCCGACTCGCAGGAACTGCGTCATCTTAGCGCGGTTACGTACATCTCGAAGAAATGGAGTAAATTAGCATCACAAATCACAGGAAACTGACAGAAGCCAACTTAACAGAAGTGGATAATTCTTAATCTGTATAAGTCAATACAATTATGCACTGAAAACGTACTTACTCTTTGACTACTGCTGAGAAGGCTCTTCTTAACAACCAAAAATTCGTTGTCATTTTAAGTATCTTGTTTTACTAGCAAATTCGTTTTACTGTTATAATCAACTGTAAATATGTGCTTCATGGTGAATAAAGTTCTATTCTGTCGTGGGTTAAATCTTTCTATAAAATAAGAAATAACTATAACTTCAGTTGGAGGAAGGTTATATAGACAGCAGAATTCAAAACAAACTACGTCATCATGATTAGCGACAGCCATCTTGATTACCACAGCCACTCCAAACTTATTATTACCAATACCTTTCACCGTTTCTTAGCTTATTATACTACTATACTAATTTTGCTGATAAATGCAATTTAAAACAAGAAAAAAACAATTAAAAAGTGAGATAAACAAAGAGAAAACCCCTTTCAAAACAACAAAACAAACATTTTTTAAGTTTTAAGCGTTTATATCTCTGACTGACGTTGCCCCATCCAATATTGCTTCAGAACCTTTTTTGTAGAGAATTTAGTAAGCATTCGAATGGTCACCTTCCACTTAGCACGATTTCCCAACCGTTATCGAGATATTTACGAAAAATGTATGAAGATCCGAAAACTTTTCATGTCTATTAATAACATTTTTTTTTTCCCGCATACTTCCTTAACTCCAAATATAACCAAAATTTAAACATCTTAGTTGGGACTAATTTCCAAGTTGTAGAAAATATTTCAATTGAATCCCGCGATTCTAAGTACTCACAAAAATATAATGACTTACAAAAACTTTGATTCCTCTTTTCTCAGGAATGGTTGCAGATATCGCCTTATAAATGGTTTCATTCGTTTTCTTATGTTAAGAAACCTATAAAACAAGTACCTGCAAGCATATAAACACAAAAACGTAAGCGTTACGATTTTTTTTGCGCGAATTTCGCCCCAAACACTATCTTTTAGTGGGCGGATTCTGCTGGTTAACGAACTTGACGTTTCAAATTAGACAAGAGATTTTTGTACCAAATTTCGTTAATATCGGACCATTTTTGAGCTTGCTACAGCGCGAACAGACAAGCATATATATATATATATATATATATATATATATATATATATATATATATATACAAATTTGGGCCACCTATATTTTCGTGATCTATAGGGTCTGGAACGTGAAAGTTTCTAGTCGGCACTTCCGGATTGCGTCATGAGGTCAACCTCATAAGCGGGTTCTCCCTATGGAGATAGATAACCGCGCTAAAATGTATGTTTTATTAACTATTATTACTGACACCGACAATCTCTTTTCAATAATCTAAAATACATAAAGAATGGCTATACTGTCAATGGGTTTTTAAGTTTTCTTTTCTGTGCATCTATGGAATTTCTCAACAATAAAAGTCTTATAGATATAGTGCAACTGAAAATGTGTTTAAAATACTAATAACAGTAATTGACGGCTACTTAGAAATTGTGTTTTATATATGTTTATTTTACATGTGATAATCATTAAAAAAAAAAAAAAAGAAAGGTAAACTTTACTTGTGATAAGCAGCCATTTTCACTTTGCCTATGTTCTTTAACCAGATGTCAGCAAGCTTCTTAGATTTAAGCACTGAATCCCTTAATTTTTCAAAAATCAGGAAAAGTGTACTAGAAACATCTGCTTCTGATGCTTGCTTAGCCTGAGTGCTGCTTGTGTCTGCATGGCAAATAACGAGTTCAGATCGAAGACCATTAATAATCTGGAACAGTGAAAGTGAAAATGACGAAAAATTGAAGACAAACTCAGTCTCTCAATAAATTTAAAACTAATTATAATTTGTCAACTGGTTCTAAAGAAAAAACTGAAAATTAAATGGAGCAAGAAAAACATTAGTTGATGATTAAACTAGTACATAAAAAATGAATGGGAATCTGTCCCTTAATAGGCTGTGAGGGCACAGACATTGTAGAGGAATCTGATTCTTAATCATGTGGTACTCTAGGGAGATATTGGATCTTGAGATAAATTTTCCAGCCGCCTGATTTTCCCTTTGAAGGTATCCATTAAAGGCTGAGTGTATGTAGGGATGGTCTGGTCCCAGACACTGACCCTCGAATGACGACACTAGAAGATAAACTCTTCAGTGTAGTCTGAGGCCAGCTCACACCATTTTCCACACTTAGTGCAAACTTAGCTATATTAATTTTTGTTATTTTTGGAATATTATTATAATATTTAATTATAAAATAAACTAATTTGGGAGCGAGTTTGACTCAGTTGTAAAGTACAGGAGACTATCCCTATATCCGACGTCGTCAGGACTAGTGTACAGTCGGATTAGAGAAATCAGTTAGAGGCAGTCACTTATGTATTTGAAAAACCTTATTATTTGAGGATATACTAATATGTACCATTTTTACCAGGTGGCTGCTGTCACCCCTTTATCGAGCTGTTCAAGAGCTCTTAACATCTGCGCGATCGACAGAGTTACCTTCTTCCTTTTCATGGCCTTTTAACTTTTAAAACTTGAACTCCGCTCGCAATGAATGTTTGAACTAGACTGACTAAAGTGTTCTAATGGCCTCAGCAGCCGATGCACAAAAATTAATAAAAAAAATAAAAATAAATAGACTGGCTAAATCAGAGCACAAAGCAAATAGACTGGTTCCAGCCACATGGATTACATAATTCCAACCCTCGAATGGCAACATTAGAAGGTAAACTCAGTGTGTGCCCGAGTTTCAAAACTGAGCCAAACTCACTCACAAATTAGTTTATACTATAATTGAAAATTATAAACTATGTGAAAGAAAAGCAAGATTACTTGCCTCATCAGCATGGTTGTTTATATCGCCTGTAGTAACAAATCGAATAAATGCAGGAAGTTGATCTAATGTCGTTTTTCGCAGAGTTCGAATTAAGTTTAACTGCAGCTGATAGAGAGAATCTGGATCTAACCATAAATTGGAAAGTGTAAAGAGAATTGACGGTGATAAATAAGGTTCACTCTTCATAAGTTCTCTAGAAAAGAAATTAAGTAAATGTGAGATTTCAGAAGAGTGGAAAATATAGAGTAAATCCAAGTCGAATGAGAGACTCACATTAATTCGTTTGCTGTTTGCTCTCTTTGAGTATCACTTATGATATCTGGCAGACAATTTATGATTTCATGTTTTAACTGTAAAAATATTTTAATTAATGGATTAGATTCCATTATTAAAGAAAGAAATACTAATATGAATAAAATATATATGAATTTTATAAAATAAATATACCATTGAACTTGAAACTGAATGAATTATATCAAATAATTTCAGTGTAAGGCTCTCCGGATCAGAAATTTTAGTCATATATCTCATTGAGCTTAATATCATTCTAACCATTGCCAACGAATCTGAGCCACCAGCTCTATAACATAGAAAAACATTAAAATGAATAATAGAAGAAATTCATTATTTACCTCCACATAATTAAGAACAATAAAATATAAATTAAGACAGGAATCATTAACCCTTCAAACGCTCTGGTTGTATATATGCGGGCGTAAAAAGCAGTGCCCCCAGCGCTCCAAACGTGTATCTGCAGGTGTGAAAAGCAGTGCCCCCACTGCTCTAGACGCATATATACACGTGTGAAAAGCAGTGCTCCCACTGCTCTTTACGCATATATACAGGCATGAAAAGCAGTGCCCCCACCGCTCTAGACACATATATACAGGCATGAAAAGCAGTGCCCCACCACTCTAGGCGCAATATACGGACAAGAAAAGCAGTGCCCCCACCACTCTAGACGCATATATGCAGGCATGTAAAACTGTGCCCCCTCCGCTCTAGACGCGTATTTGCAGGAGTGAAAAGCAATGCTCCACCACTCTGGGCACAATATGCGGACAAGAAAAGCATGCCCCCAGCATTTTTTGTAGGAGAAAAATCCTTCAGGAACACCTGGCGAGGAATAACCAGGTAGTGTCGGACTCCAAACGACTAAAAACCTCCCCCCCCCTTGTTCTTCGCGATCATGATGGAAACCGCTCATGCATTACTTCATCATGATAGCTGCCTAATTAACTTTAATTGTTTATTTCCTTCTCTTTCGTCTCCACAATGGTCCTGACCACGCTGTAGGAATAGTGCCATGCTTCCTCTGAAGTTAGGTCCCTCATCATATTATCCCTCATCATATCATAGTCATGCCTGATACTTGTCCACTTCGGGCATACAAAAAGCACGTGCTCGACTTCATCGACCTCTCCACAGTAGATGCATACTTCACTATTATATATATATATATATATATATATATATATATATATATATATATATATATATATATAGACATATACATCTACATTCATACAGGGTGTCCCGAATTTCATTGACAAAACTTCAAGAGCATGTAGGAGAATAAAAAACTAAGACAAAAAGTCCTTTAGAGATTTGCTCGCTTTTACTTCGTTTTGGAGAAAATCACAAAACAACTTTTCATTTTTGTATTTATTTATTTACATTTTTAATGTAAATAAATAGACATTATAAATTGTTTCAAGAAGCCAATAACTAAAATTCAATCTCGTGACATAATCTTGAAGTAATAAATTCTTAAGGTATACTTATGGGTAGCAATTATCAACTTTCAAAGTTGATTGCCTGCTGCGATATTCTTAATGCAGCTTTTGCTCTTCGGACTCCAGACAGGGAGATATGTAAACACTAGATGACATTTTTGCTCTCTTCTATTAATCCTAAATCATTTTTCAGTCAGTTACTCAGATATTTTGGTGTGTACAGCATCCGCACAATGCCGTGTACATAATGCCACGTAATGTTAAATATGCTGATATAGTTTTCCTGTACAGTTTTTCTGCAAGGATAATGCTTTAGAAGCGCCAATTTCCAAACGGAAGAGTGCCTAATCGTCGTTCGTTTTTGTTACAGTTCAATAGACTACAAAAAACTGGATCATTCTTACTTTGTAATGAGGGCAACTAATTCCAGGCAGCATTATGAGCAGATTGCTGGATAATAAATATTGCCCAATGCCACTTTGATAACAATCCTGAGAGCATGACCTCATGCTCATCAGAAGAGGAGCTGCATTAGGAATATCGCAGCAGACAATATGGCGAACTTTGAAATGATATAAAGGCCACCCGTACCATCCCCAAAAAGTGCAGGCATAGCAAGAACTAGAAAGAAGTTTATTCACTGTGAATCAAGTCAAGAGAGCAATTAAGAGACCGAATCATAGATGCAGTGAACCAAATATCATCAGAACAATGAGCAACAAGCAAGAGGGCAACATTTTGAGCAATATCTACATTAAATAGATGATAAAATAAATAAAATGTCAATAAAAAAGTGCAAAAATGAAAAGTTGTTTTGCGATTTTCTCCAAAACAAAGCAAAAACGAGCAAATCTCTAAAGGACTTTTTGTCTTAGTTTTTTATTCTCCTACATGCTCTTGAAGTTTTGCCATTTAAATTCGGGACACCCTGTATGTATGTAGATGTATATGTCTATATATACTAAAGTTACCCACAAGACATTCAATGTTGACAATATGATGAGGGACCTAACTTCAGAGGAAGCATGGCACTATTCCTACAGCGTGGTCAGGACAATTGTGGAGACGAAAGAGAAGGAAATAAACAATTAAAGTTAATTAGACAGCTATCATGATGAAGTAATGCGTGAGCGGTTTCCATCATGATCGCGAAGAACAAGGGGGGGGAGGTTTTTAGTCGGTTGGAGTCCGACACTACCAGGTTATTCCTCGCCAGGTGTTCATGAAGGATTTTCCTCCCACAAAGAAAATAAAAAATAAATAAATAAATAAATAAAAATAAATAAAAAAAAAAAATATATATATATATATATATATATATTATTGAACTATGGTTTCTTCAAATGAAAAAACTCAACAAAGATGCAAGACAATCAAAATTAGGAGGATAAAAAATTTAGGAGGAAGAAATTAGGACAAGAATAAAATTTTGTAGTCTTAAGAGTGTGTATTTGTTAGCCTTTTGGATTCCAATCACTGCCTTCTAGTAAACAATTCTAAACAATTTAAAAATTAAGAAATATAACTGTTAAAAAAATAAAGCTTACTCTTCACCAGCAACAGCATATTCAGCAACTTTATCAAGTAGGAAAGAAATTAGCTTAACTTGTATTTCTTCAACAGAAAGTAATAATCGAACCAAGCATTCTTGCGAGTCTCCAGGGAGATTCACATCAGGATGATTCTAGAAGAAAATATAAAGTTCTAAGGGAAATTTATTATTTATTCACGTTCTGTTTCAAGCTATATCATTGGGATTGAATTTCTCCTTTTCTAGTTGACATCCCGCTCCAGCAGTGTCATTATTGTGGACATTACGATAGATGCTAGATCTTTCTTTAGCTCAATCAGACTTTTTATCTCTCCCTGTAAGGAAATATACACAACAAAAAAGTCCGTCTCGCAGGAACTGCATCATCTTAGCGCGGTTCCGTTCATATCCCTAGTCTATTATTTATTTGGAAAGATTAAAATAGAAGCAGTTATTATTTTGGTTCCACCAGTCTTTTTTTTTTTTAATTAATTATTATAATGGCGTGTCAACCCTTAAGGTCACTAACGCCATTTCTGTGTGTAGTAAAGTCTTGAAAGGTCTTGAAGGGTCATGATATACGATCTTACCTGGAATGGTCGGCTACACTAGAAACGGACCCGCTAGTTACAAGGTCTTGGAATCTTGGAAATCTATATTTCTAACAATAAATTGTTTTTGTTATTTTACTTAACCAGTTTTATTGTCAAATACACTATCCAACTATAAGCAATGAAAAAATAACAAGGAATAAAACAGACAAAAAGAACCGTTCGAATAAAAGAAATCAATTAATTTAAAGTTTTAAGCACTTATTTCTCCGATTGACATCGCCTAATTAAAACTTTCTTCAGAACCTTTTATGTAGAGCATTTAGTAAGCTTTCGAATGGTAATCATCCACTTCACAAGATTGTCAACGGTTTTCGAGATACTAACGAAAGTGGGGTCTCCCGTGGTCTAATGGCTAGCGCCTTGGATTCATAAGCGGGAGATGGTGGGTTCGATTCCCAACCTCCGGCAGGAATTTTATCATCCCACGGCTCGCTGGTAAAATTCCTCGCTGCACCCTGGATGTCGGCGCTAATGACCTTGATGTAGATGCGCCGTAAAAAAAAAAAAAAAAAAAAAAAAAAAAAAAAAAAAAAAAACTAACGAAAGTATACAAAGTTACCAAAACTTTTTTTGTCTGTTAATAAAATATTTTATTCTAACCCTTCCTTTACTCTAAACGTAACAAAAATTTCAACATATTAGTGTTGATGAAATTCGAACATGCAGAAAATGTTTCAACTGTATCCCGTAATTCTAAGTACCAAAATCAAAGACAAACAACCCTCCCTAGGAAGGACGCTAGGCAGTTAAAAAGCTATATCTTGGAAATCCATATCACTAACATTAAATTGTTTTTCTTATTTTTCTTAACCTGTTTTATTTTCAAATATATTATCCAACTATAAGCAATTAAAAAATAACAAGGAATAAAAAACAGACAAAAAGAACAGTTCGAATAAGCGAAATCAATTACTTTAAAGATTTAAGCTCTTATTTCTCCGATTGACATGGCCTAATCAAAACTTTCATTAGAACCTTTTTTTTAGAGAATTTAATAAGCTTTCTAATGGTATTCTTCCGTTTACCAAGATTCTCAACCTTTTTCGAGATATTAAGGAAAGTAAACAAAGTTACTAAAACTTTTTATGTCTGTTAATAAAATATTTTATTCTAACCTTTCCTTAACTCCAAACGTAACCAAAATTTCAACATATTATTTTTGATGATAGTAGAACATGCAGAAAATGTTTCAACTGAATTTCATGATTCTAAGTACACAAACCAAAAACGGTATTCAAAAACAATTTTTCCAATTTTCTCGAAAACGGTTAAAGCTATCGCCTTGAAAATGGTTTCATTCGTTTTCCTAGCCCAAGAAGCATATAAAACGAGTACTTACAAGCTTATGAACTCAAAAACGTAAGCGTTGCGATTTTTTTGCGCGAATTTCGCCCCAAACGCAATCTTCCAGTAGGCGGATTTTGCTGGTTAACGAACTTGACCTTTCAAATTAGACGAAAGATTTTTGTACCAAATTTCATCAAAATCGGACCATTCGTCTGGGAGCTACAGAGCGAACAGACATATATACATATATATATATATATATATATATATATATATACAAATTTGAACCACCGTTATTTTCGGTCTCTAGGGGTTCTGAAACGCGAAATTTTCTAGTCGGCACTTCCGGATTGTTTCATTGTATCAACCTTATAAGCGGGGTTCCTCCCTATGGGGGAGGGAGGAACCGCGCTAAAAAGTCATAGCTTAAACGGTTTTGAGTTCATAGGCTTTCGGTAACACTTTTTTTAAATAGTTTGAAAGGGTAATTGAATGAAACAATTTATAGGGATATTTCAGTAATATTTTGGGGGAACCTAGAATTTTGGTTTAGAGTATACTTAAAAACAGCGAGCTGGCGACAATTTTTGAACACGTTTTACATTCAACCAAACTTTCATTTATAAATTTAGGTTTAGAGAAGAGGAAGTATAAAAAAAAATCTATTAACAGATCTGAGCAGTTTTATATTTTTCATGTAGTTTCTTAAATATATCGGCAACAACTGACAAAGAAAGTATAAGAAATTTCCTACAAAAAATAGGTGCGAATCAAATTTTGTTAGGATGATATCAGTTGTAACAAAAAATGCTTTATATATCGAAAGTTGTATTCAGTTTGCTTTCAGTGCGTTTATCAGTTTCTTTTGTGTTGATTTGATTAACCATAAAATGATTTTACCCATGTAATCATTCGGTAAAAATAAGAAAGGAATTATTTTTATGTCTGCTGAAAATCGAATAGGAGAGGGACTCAACGATATTTGTGTACACCATATTCAGTTTCAGATTAATTAGAAGTATATTATTCCAACAAATTTTGTTTCTCTTTGATCTTTCATTCCTTTTTGTTCTTCTGGACTCCATAAACATTTATTCATCAGATTCTGGAGTCTTTTAAAAGTCAACCAATTTGTTTAACATTAAAAAGAGTCAATCAATATAGCAAAATATTAGGTCGTAAATGGAGGACTTGTGTTAAAAGAGAAAAAAAAGTCTGTTGAAACCAGAGAAAAGATCAGCAAAATATAACTTGCACGTTAAAACTGCTGTGGAGAGTCGCTGTAGGAAAGAAGAAAAAATTATTTATGCTAATAAATATTGCAACTAATTTTAGGTTTATAAATAATTATATGTTTACCTTGGTTGGAGAGAGAGCTGCTCGTAATGTATCAGTATCGGAAAGATATTCTTCTAAATTCTCAACAAACCGTTCAATTTTGCTTGATTCCTTATCTTTTTCCAATGATCTAGATAAGTTACGAATAAATACTGCTTGAGATTTTTCTGAAACAAATTCACAAAACTATTACTATGTGCAATTAGGATGTAAAGTACTATTATTATATGAAAAAATGTTTATCGGACTCGAATTGTAAATATTAAATCCAAAACGGAGGCCCGGTGGCGTGAGTGTTAAGGCTTGAGCATTTAACACTCCCTACCAAGGGTCATGGGTTCAATTCCCACTATGGGGTAGTGGCTTTTCTTTAGAAAAAGAAAAGGCATCGGCCCTATCCTGGCTAGAAAAGGGTGGTAACCTATAGATAACCCGTCCTAAAATTCTTAGTTAATAATAATGGACGTTAAAATTTAAATAAAATTAAATCCAAAACTTGTGAAGCACTTAACTCATCAAGGTGGATAGTTTATGCGAGATCATGAAGAAAATGTATGTATGCATTTGTTTATGTATGTATATGTAACTTTAAACTGTTTATTTTCAGTATTCGGTAGATAGGATTGATAAAGATTTGAAGGTATTTTCTAATTGATTGAAAAAAAAAGATACATACACATTTAATTCCCAATGAAGCAACTTAAAACAGAAAATATATGTATATGTATATGTATGTATGTGTGTATATATATATATATATATATATATATATATATATATATATATATATATATATATATTTATACACACACACACACACACATATATATATATATGTATATATATATATATATATATATATATATATATATATATATATATATATATATATGTGAGTGTGTATAAATATATATATATATATATATTTCAGATAACATGATACCGGTCACAACTTGTTTACGTTTTTATTCTTTCCGGGACATAAAATACAAATTGATCCTAGATGGATACAGAAACAATATACGATAAGATATAATATAAGACAAATAAAAATATACTATGAGATAATATTTTTCTTAGTTACTAAATTACAGCTGAAAGATGCTAGCTGCTCAATTCTATCAATTTTTTCTTTAAAAACAAAAACCGGTCTTATAGAGCCACGAGGGCTAAGAGAGGCAGATATATTTAGGTATCTGATACACAGCTGTATTCCTCGTCTCCCTGACTTTTCCTTTTGCCAATTAAAGGCTTCATGGTTTTAGAGTCAGTCTGGGACCCCAATTCCAATTACTTACCTTGATCCTTACGAAAATGTTGAACACAGGTAGGCCCAGGCAGAAGTTAAGACTTTCTTAGAAAAGATGTCTTAAGAAATTAAGACTTTTGTAGCCACATAGAACTATAAGGTCAAGATATTACAGAAAAATTAAACAAAGGCTAACTTACTCAGGTAATTGGATTCTCCACTTTTTCCTATAATTAGTCCAGCATTTGCTAATAAATCATAAAAAAACTTGAGTGGTCCACTGCAGGTGCTCTGCGATAAAACAAGTTTTTCGGTTTCTAAACCATTTGTTTTTGGAATTTTTACCAATGGCTCACTGTCATCGCTGGATATTAACATTTTCAGAACTTCTGCAGAAGTGTTCTTCCTGATTTCCTTTGAAGGACTTTTATTTGCAATAGGTGCTGTAGCATAATTAGTAGAAGTAGATGGAAAAACGTTGTCATCTTTTGGTTCACTTGAAAAAATATCCTCTGGTGATTCTGGCCTGTGCTGAGATGCTATGGTACTAAAAACACTAGACTGACTACTAGAGAAACTGCCACCTTTTGACAAATTGTCTTTGAATGTACTATTAGCTACTGGATTTGGTTTCTTTCGCCGTTTATACATCTTCAAACTAAATCAGAATCACAACTAAAATAAAACGCTAACCGAAACACAATGTTTTAATACAACAGAGAAATAATAGAAGGAAATGACAAGGGCTCAAACTATAATATTAATAATTAAATAAATGAAGGGACAAAATCAAACTTTTTGGTTAGATCCATAAATAATATAATATCCAATGGCAAAGGAACAAAAACAAGATAATTAGAAAATATGAGTTAAATTCCCTCCAGAATGCGGGTTTTGATCGATACCCAGATAATTCCAAACCAAAGAAGTAAATTACACGCAATTCCTGTTACCTGTAGCATTTTTTGGTACTTACGTATTAGTTGCACCGGTCTCGAGAACAGGCTCCCAGTCAGTGATACGGATCAGGCTATATGGCGACCTATTATTAAGACCAAGACCAAGTCTTAATATTATCAACGAGTTGGATTGACTAGAGTTTCGATTATCCTTGAGCAAGCGTAGCGAGCGGAAACACGTAGCAATTCTGCCATTAACATAAGTCCTTTTAATTTACTAGATTACTTAACATTAGATATTATTTTAATTTAATAATTGCTAATATTATGTAAACTAATGGCCAAGAGTCGGCGCTAGTTTCCAATATTATGGCGCAAATCCGCCGTAAAAAAAATTGCTATGCGTTTCCGGTCGGTACGTTCGCTCAACGTTATCGAAATTGTAGTTAATCCAACTCGTTGGTAATATTGATCACTGGTTTTTCGGTGGAAAATGGGTCGATATGCAATTTAATATTGCTTCAAACGGGTCTCTATTTTCTTTTCTATTTCTTTGTCGCCATATAAATTCTACAACTCACAACTCACTAAAGCAATAAATTTTAAAGGAGACGAATTTAAGAGCAAGGCACTCAAAACAATCAAGACTAGAGCGGAAAAGAGAACAACCAATGAAATTGCCCAAAAGACCAAATTGCTCGACCAATAGAAATGCTAGATGTTTTCATTTCCGCTCTTATAATGGAGATAATCTAATCTAATCATTAAATTAAAATAATTTTAATGTTAAGCAATCTAGGAAATTAAAAGGACTTATGTTAATGGAAGAATTGCTATGTGTTTCCGCTCGCTACGCTTGCTCAAGAATAATCGAAACTCTAGTCAATCCAACTCGTTGATAATATTAAGACTTGGTCTTGGTCTTAATAATAGGTCGCCATATGGCCTGATACGGATCACTGACTGGGAGCCAGTTCTCGAGACCGGTGCAACTAATACGTAAGTACCCATTTTTTAATACCAGCCTTAGCCAAGGGCCATCTGATTTATTTGCTTGGCTCTCTTAATATTTTATTTACCTCATTCAGTTCACGGTGCCCTCATAAAAACTGAAATATTTGAGGAATTGTTACACATTGTCAAACATGAATACACTGTCTATAGATGTGCTCCTTAGTTAAACTTGTAAAAAAAAAATAACGAAAAATATGTAAAATGTTCCCAACAATCTTATACGGATCTAGGTGGTGCTAGACATAATTTCTAACATAAAAGTTCATTTGAAGTATGGTCCGATTCCGAAGGGAAAAGCAGTTAAGGCCAATTTTTTGTTTTTTAACGTAGACATATTTTATATTGAATCAGAAAGGATTGCTTAAAAATTAGTCAAGATAACTAATTATGCCATCATAAAAAAAGACAAAAATTGCTTTAAGAATACAGTGATTTAATTTACTAAACCCATTGTTAGAAGATAATGGATGGAAGCCCAATAACAATAATAATAATGCTTTTCTTGAAAAATCAGAGGTTTCTCATGAATTCTTTCCTCATCCCCAAAGGACTATAGATTCACCGCTTACAGGAAAACTACTACATTTAGCAGAGCCGCCACATCTCAGAGCCGGACCCAGGACGAGATTTTTATCACGGCCCTCAATACATATTTATAAACCCTCTCTCCTTCACACACAAAAATCATTACTCCCTCATAATTTCCTCAATAGTTACTGTTAATGATTGAAATGGCTAACAAATTTCTAGTAATCTGCAATGTATTGTTTTACAAAAAATGTATACATATAATAAAATTCTAACGGATCGCTGTCTGTACGTGGAAGATATACGGAAAAAATACTATTGGGGGCCATTAGCAACGCAATAGTACCCAAAACAATGATTTTTAGTATTTTTGTCCGTTTTTCATATATAGTTCAGGAACGCAAAAATAAGCGTCCTATCTGAGCATGTAGCAGAGCTACTCAAACTTTTGTCTATTTTCAAAACTATTGGTTATTTGGATGAAAAACGGCGTTTTCCGGATTTCTGATTAACTTATCGTAAATAACGACCAAATTTTTAGAATCCACAATAAAATTCCAATGAGACACACCCGTTATTGAAATATTTCCATGTAAATTAAGAGCTATACTCAAAGCCATATATCTGTGAACTATTGATGTTAACGTTTTCTTAAATTAATCAATATTTTCATCATCTGCTATTTGTAGACTTCGAGGTTTGCCCCCGCCTCAAAAGTTACATTATTTAATAAGCTTTAAAATGGTACCTCGTTGTTTTAGAAAAAAATGTATTTGAATCTATTTTTTTTTCTTACTCAAAACTAATAAATGTGCTTTAGCGTGAAGGAGCCATTCTGAACGTATTCTTCAATTTCTCATGATAATGGCGATGTCCCATCCTTCCCACATTAGATACACACTCGTTTGACACTTCGGAATCAAGGATAAAAGAAGACAGAAAAACATATTGGTAATAATTACACTTATTTATTGGCGTCGTCTTCCCAGGAAACGCGACTGTATTCACGGATTGATGATGCATTACCATTAACGAAGCCATAAACAAACACCATATCCGTGTATTCTTCGTTAGAAACTTTTTTTTTCAATAATACATATTTCAATATTGTTCTTTTTATTGTTTTTTTTTTTTCAGCAGCGAGGAATTTTCTCAACGAGCCGTCAGATGAGAAAATTCCTGCCGCCGCACAGTGTAACGTCCAATGGACAAAAACCTAAATTTTTTTTTTCTTATATTTAATTTTTAATCCTCTAGCTAAGTTTAGAAACTATTTAAGGAATTAAAATCGTCTAAAACTAATAAATATTAGTTTTATTTTGATCAACAAACACATTAGCAGTATTATAAACAAGGCAAAGTCTTTAAAACCTGCTTTACAGCAACAATCAGTTTGAGCCTCTCTCGTTAAAGATAGGACAGTGTTTTTATTAAGTCATCCGAAGGAAATTACGTCAAAACTATTCCTTTTTTATCTGATATAATTGATTATAGGTAATTACTCCCTTATTATTTATCCTGAATTATTCTTTATTGATCTTTGAAATTTTTATAAGGTACAAAACTTTGATAGACCATAGCAAAAAACTTCATCTGAACACATCCCAAGTTTTTTAGAGCTTAAAGTTTACCTCAAGTATAATGTACTGAGGGCAATTTAGTTTGCCGAAACTTGCCGATTCTTAAGATTGTTATTTTTAGATCCATCATCATTTTTTCTTCCAAATTTGAAAAAAATGTGGGTAAATCCAATAAGACGGTATTAATCAAATGATTCAATTTAATCTGCAAGATGATCCTAAAGAAATATTAAGCAATACTAAAATAACTGCCAGTTTAGTCCTTTATTATATCGTCGATACAAATGCAGAGTAACGAATGTGAAAAAATGCATCTTTCATTGTCAATCTTTACTAATTTCTGCTGGACTTATGTACGGCAAATTCTTGAATCTTAGATCGGTCTATTAAAGGGAAAGTATTCCACTATCAAAAGGTTAAATCTGTCGAATATTTGACTGTCCAAAAAAAAGTTATGGATAAATGCTTTTCCACTCTGAAAAGTGGTGATTTTCATATTCGATACTCTGCATTTGTAGCGACGATATGTAAAAAATGTGGGAACATGTTCACCGCAGGGAAGAAAACTCTTATATAAATACTGGTTGAAACAATATATCAACTTAGAAGAAATTATTATTAATTTTTATCAAGAAAAAAGATATTCGCGCCCTGATGGCCCTTCCGGCTTCCTTAGAGGCAGACATAAAAAAGAGTTTACAGCATGTATGAGAGATCTAAAAAGCGCCGGGTTCTTCTGATATCTGGCCCAGAGCTTTTTTTACGGAGAAAAAATATAAAAAGGCAAAGCAAAGTCCGGACATTAATGAATGTATATTAGAGGATAACTTTAATAATCAAATAGATATTGGATTCGATATATGTAAGTTTACATTCTCAAGAATCCAAAAACGATTCAGACTCGGCATTAAAAAAATATTTAATAATTTCATATAAAATGGTAAAATATTATTGTTCTGTGGCAATATTACTATAAGTATAATTTACTACTATACTATTACTACATTATATGTTACAGTTATAATATATTTTATAATATTGTTATTAATAATATTATTACCCGCTATATTATTTCTATTAATATTAGTATAGCCGTATAGCATGCATTATTATACTATTGTTACATTGTTTTGAGTTGATTTCAGTTAATAAAAATGCTTATTTGAAAATAATTAGTGGTTAATGATTTTTGTCCATAAGCCTCACTACTTCGTTACACTGTGCGCCGGTGGGACTTGAACCCACCATCGCCCGCATGAGAATCTAAGGCGCTAGCCACTAGACCACGGCGAGACCCATTGGGTGTTTTCATTTATTTTATTGGAAATTTAATATAGACTCTAAAAATGTGGTCGTTATTTACGATCCATTAATCAAAAATCCGGAAAACACCGTTTCGTTTAACTATTGGTTCATCAAAATAACCAATAGTTTTGAAAATAGACAAAAGTTTGAGTAGCTCTGCTACATGCTCAGATAGGGCGCTTATTGCTGCGCCCCTGAACTACAAATGACGTGCAGAATAAACCCCCAAAGTTATGACATCTCAATGCGGGACAATCTGTATATTAGAAATATAGAATTTAGTAAGTTATCCATTGGTTGTTCTCAATAATAAATACGTGAATTATACTTAGGTATAAAATTTTATTATTTAAGATTATAATGCGAGAAAGAAAATGACAACGGGCCCCCCTGAGACCATGGGCCCCTGTTCAATTGACCACCGTACTCTCCACCCTAGCGGAGGTCCTGATTATTGGACTTTGTTAAATTATTTTCATCTTAAGTTTTGAACGAAACGAGAATGAAAGCTGTTTGCAGGGAAGTTTCTATTTCATTTTTTTTTTCAACCCCCAACAATAGAACAAAATTGTCAAGATTCTAATTGGCTGATTTTATTACCAAAATTGGCCATTGGCTGGTTTTTTTTTTTAATTTTGAGAGATCATTGTGAACATTGCTTTAAAAGGAACGTCTCTGTTTATGACTTGGCTCTAGGTTTAATTAAACCATAAAACACTTAAAACGAATATTTTGTATTGTTAATTATTATTAATTTACTTTTGATTTCTGCTAAGTGCTAATTGTATTAATTTTTTAAATAGTGAGCACACACCCATTTGTATGGGGCAATGCCCTAATAGCAAAGTATGTAAATAAAATAATAAATAAAAATAACATTTTGTATTGTTATTTCGAACATTATGTATTTGGCGGGCGGACATGAAGAGGAAGTGGATTACGGCATAGTCTTTCACGTCTGGCACGACCCATGCGCTTCATATCTTTAAATTCAAAGTAAACATCGACCGACAATCGGTGCAGTAAAGGTCACTTTCCGTACTTGTAGTATTATTATGACTCGTAATGAAATATACTATTTGGGACTGGAGTTGTTTTGTCGTTTATATTTTTTTTAAATATCTTTATTTGCCAATTATAGAATACACTAAGTATTTTTTTTATAATTATTATGTTCTTTGTTGTTTATGTAGATTAAAAAATATAGATCCCATGCCAACAAATATAAGCTATGCCGACCTATAGTTCTAAAATCTATTCTTTTTTCAAGCTCATCTATATATATAAAAATCACGTGTCTTTCTGTTTGTTTGTTCCTTATACAAATCCACACCCTTTGACCGATTTTGACCAAACTCATATGTGGATCTTAATCTGGGGGGTGTCGTAGGCTAAGTCAAAAACGTCTACCAGCTGTCTGTATGTATGTTTGTCCCTTATACAAATCCACACCGTTCGTCCGATTTTGACTAAACTCGGTACACATGTGGATCTTAATCTGAGGAGTGTCGTAGGCTAAGTCAAAAGCGTCTACCAGCTGTCTCTCTGTATGTTTGTCCCTTATACAAATCCACACCGTTCGTCCGATTTTGACCAAACTTGGAATAATGGTAGGTCTTGATACGGCGATTGCCATAGGCTAGGTCAAAACGGCTACCATCTGTCTGTCTGTATGTTTGTTCTTTATACAAACCCACACCGTTTGACAGATTTTGATCAAACTGGGCACACAGGTTGGTCTTGATCAGGGGAGTGTCATAGGCCAGGTCAAAAACGTCTACCAGCTGCTGACTGTATGTGCTTTTTTTAAATAAAAATCCACACTGTTAGACCGATTTTTACCAAACTTGGCATACATGTATGTCTTGATACGGGGGGGGGGGTGTTATAGGTTAGGTCAAAGTCGTCCTCAGTTGGGAGGTACACATGTGGTTGGACTCCCAGTTGGGAGGTCACGGGCTCGAAACAGTTACAGATTCGTGTTATTTGATTTTAATAATACTTATTTGGTTTCTAATTTATTTAGGATTTTCTATATGCAGAAAGTAGGTGTAGCATGGCACGCCGGGTAACGGCTAGTACCCTATATTTTTCCCCCAATTAGCGGGACCTGGCCCGGACTCCGCAGAGACAACAGTACCCAACAGTCCCCCACATTTGGCGGCTCTGACATTTAGTAAGCATTAAATCTTTGCACTTGAAGTGGAAGTTTATTGAGGAATAGGTTGAACGATTGCCTCCATTTTGTCAACAAATGTGGAATGGAGTTTTGTTACTTTCATATACCTTGTGTGAAGAAATTATGGATACTCATTTTTTAATAGCGAACTGTGAGAATCCATTGTCCAGTCCGGAAGGAATAAAAAGTAACTGAAAGAAATTGTTGGCAATTTTTTTCATTTGAGAGATTTTGTGTTTTCCAATTTTTCATTGATTTATCTTTTGCGTGATGTGATACTCTTTAGAGGGATGGTTAGTACTCTTTAGACTACACTAAAAAATGGCTAATATACTTAGAAATTTGCGGAAATTGCAATTGGACTTTTGTCAACTTCGACAGTGGATCCATCCACTGCTGCTGTGTGCCAGACTACAATCCATCTGGAACAGTGAATCTATCATTTGTGCAAGCGGAGCGTCTTCCAATCCAATAGTCTTCTACGCTTAGTAAGCATTAAATCTCTGCAAATGAAGGATCCACTGTCGACAAAAAGTCCGATTGCAATTTCGGCAAATAATAAATGTTTAATTATATTAGCAAGCATTTTAGATTACTCTAAACAGTGCAAACTACATCACGCAACATTTAAATCAATGACAATTTCGAAAACACAAAATGGGACATATCTCTCTAATGAAGAACTTTTCCTACAATTTATCTCAGTTACTTTTTATTGCTTCCGGATTGGAGAATGGATCCCCACGTTTTGGCAATTAAAAATGAGTAATCCATAATGTCTTCACACAAGGTATTTGAAAGTAACAAAACTCCATTCCACATGTGTTGATAAAAGGGAGTCAATCGTTCAACCTATCCCTCAATAAATTTCCGCTTAATGTACATAGATTTAATGCTTACTACATGTAGAAGTTTTCCTGCAAGTGGTGAATCTATAGTCCGTTGGGGCCTGACGAAAGAATTCACGAGAAACCTCTGATTTTTCAAAGCGTTATTGGGCTTCCAGAAAGTATCTTTTAGTGAATAACAATAAGTTTAGTGAATTAAATCACTGATTTCTTAAAGGAAATATTATAGAATTTATCCGGACTAGCTATTCAGAAGTTACGTGTTCATTTTGCTAGACAATTCTGATACGTCTTTGGTAGAATCTTTTTGACTGAATCCTTAGTCAATGCGATTGTATTTGTTTAAAAAAGTTCAAGAATTTTTGAAGCTTGTGTTTGACATATTCGCTCTCAACAAGGCGTGAATGTCTTCAGATTCGTGAATGGTACAGTGATTTATGGATCTTTATGTTAAATAACTGGTACAAGAGAAAATATGCTATTAAACTTTTACATTTATATAATCTGAATGAACTGAAATCCTTAGTATATTTAAACAGTTTAGTACAAACTTATTTCAATCTGTACTAGTTTAGTACAAACTTATTCTAGGGTGGTAACCTATGGATAACCCCGCCTAAAATTCTTAGTTTATAATAATGGACGTTAAAATTTAAATTAAGTAAATATTTCAATCCGGAAATGATTCCTAGTCATGAAATTTAATGCTCTGAAATCTGACTTCATCAAAAATAAAGTATTAGCATTATATTCTTTTACAATTAATGAGATTGCTTCAATCTCAAGGTGCTTTGATCAATTCTACAAGAAACACTTAAATTACTCTTTATTACTAGGCAATTTGATTTCAAATTAAGAGTATGCTAATTATTTACTGGCCTGTTCAAAGAATTAAATAAATATTTCAATATAGACTCAGGGAATTCTTTTCTGAAGCATTAGTTGGTTTTTTTTTTTTTTTTTATTTTCTTGAAACACAATGTTTTTTTGTTTTTTTTAATTTCTTCAATAGAATTCTTGTCTCAATTATTTCTTGATGAGCATTTAAATCTCTGCCACAAATTGTCACCTGCTCCCAGCAGGCTTTTTTAGATTTTTTTAAATTTATAATGTTGATATTGTAATTCCATGAATCCTTTAGAAAGATCTAGTTAGGAGACTTAATAAAACACTCTTGGGGATTGGAAGAAAACATTCTTTTTATGTGAGATAAAATATCATAATCTTGTTTGTACCATTTCTGATGATGGGGAAAAATAACAGTATATTTTTTCTCTTGAAGCACATAAAGTAAAGGTAAATAAATAAGTTCTGCCTTGAGCAACCTAACTTTTTTTATAAAATAATTTTTTTCCGTCTTCTATAAATTACTTTTAGTTTTCACATGCCATTTACAACAGATCTGTTACCAACTAAGTGATTTATTAACATAAACCAATATTATTTGATCATTCATAGCCTTCTTTCATCTTCTTATACTTGATTCCTTCTTTCAAACTTAATGCATCATCAAGTCTTAAATAAACCCTATTTCTGAATGGATAAGATCGCTGTGTACCTAATAACCCAATGTTATTTGGCAGCTTATTTTCTATTTTGAAATTATTTTTATGTAGGTAGATCTGAGTGATATATTTAAATTTGTGTGTTTATTCATGCAAATTTGGGGTTTAATACTGTCAAAACGCAAAATACACATGGTTTGGTGGCTATTTTTCAAAAAATCTCTCTTGCGTTTCGGATACACAAACACATACATACATATATTCGTATGTGTATATCATTGTATTGATTATTGGGAATTCTTACGTTTACAATATATCAAAGCTGAAACTGTTCAATACTCAGGTCGTGTTGGCACTTGCATTACTTTCCTTATGTACAATGACAGCCTAGACCATCCTTTCCTCATGTCAGTGTTAGCCTGAACTTAAGCCTTGCAGGTACCCATGAAAGGATTAATAAATGTCTACAGTTTCTCAAATTCCCAAGGTTCTAGGAAGTTAATGTTATTCAATAATTGCTCGTAACATTGTAGATGACTCACACATGAGAGCCACAATCCATATATGTTATATACATCCACAATATATATATATATATATATATATATATATATATATATATATCCACAATTGCCATATATGTTTTTCCCAGTCCTGAAGAGGGCTTGTATAGCAAGCCGAAACGTTGGCGTAAATAAACTCATTTTAACTATAAAATGTAGTTTTTATTGAATCAAAAGGCCGAAACCCGATGATCAACACCTTCTGTTCAGGCATTTTGATATCATTTCTTGTGCAAAGAGCATATTATACTATGATCTCAATCCTGTGGTATTCTTTCTTCTGTCCTGATGTCGAGAATGACGTTATATATTACTTTTTCCAACTCCTCACCCTCGTACTTCAGTAATTCTGTTGGTAATTTGTCTGAGCCAGGATCCTTGTTGTTTCTAAGCTTAACGGATTACCCCCCCTTAAAAACACTTATTTGACCATACCAGCTGTAGTTTTTGATATATTTCAACGAAACTTGGTATTCGTAATGGTAATCTACAGAGAAAAATGTGTTGTAAAAATAAAGTAAATCGGTCCATTAGAAGGGGGGGGGTTTACTCCGGACCCACATTACCAAATTGCCACTACCAGCCGTAATTTTTGTTATATTTTGACCAAACTTGGTATTCGTAGTGGTAATCTACAGATAAAAATGTGTTGTAAAAATAAACTAAATGGGTTCATTAGAAGGGGGGGGGGGGGGTTTACTCCGGACCCAAATTACTAATATACTCATAGCAGTCGTAATTTCTGCGGTATTGTAACGAAACTTGGTATATACGTCATGGGTAATTCATAAGAAAGAAGTGTTGTAAAAATGAGCTAAATTGGTCTATCGGAAAGGGGGGTTTAATTCGTACTATATTTCAATAGAATTAGCCCGCCAGAAGTAGGTTGTCAAAGCCGCCGCTAGGAGCGCTTTCTACCACTAGGGGGAAGTCCCCCTACAGTCCTGTATCCTCTTCCTGCGTCAGTTCAAAAGACGGAAATATGAAGTTTTTGTGTATTTATTAAGTAGTGTTGTATCATGTATAAACATAACTCTGGAAGGAAATTAATTACTAAATTAATAATTGAACAGTTACTCATTACAAAATTAAAAGAGAACTATTCATGTTTTTATTTTATTTATATAGGATATTTTAAGAAAATTATTCAGGAATGCAATCTACACTACCCAAATTCTGAGGAAAGTGCTTAGTTATGCAGCTCCTGCATGTCGGACTTTTTGAATATGGCGTGTTTTCCTTTTGGGAAAATGACAATAAATTTCTTGAAGGCCGCTAATTGATTATAGGTCATCTTGGTTATTTAACTGTTTGTTAGTGAATTGATGTAATCATATTTTGTCATTACAGTTCTCCCGTCTTAGCTAGCGAGAATTTACGAGCCTGACAGCAATGGTATAGTAAAATATTGCCAGCATCCACCATCTTGATCTTCTCTTCGATGAATAATGGGCAATGATTTTATCTAAATTATCAATGCCTGCTTTTGTTGAGTTATAAGATTTCTGGTTTATTCACAGATCCAGGGATTTTGACCTGTGTTGCTCGATTAATTCAAATATACAGCAGTGTTATTTTTAGTAGCAATATATTTTTTTGTTTTGTATAAATTTAGGCAACATTTTCCTTTTATTGTTTCTTATAGTGCCATTACTTCAAATTTCTTTTCTTCAATTCCTTTACTATTCAAGTGAAGAAAATCCATTGACAACAGTAACATTGGGAATGGAATGTGCAATTGGTTTCGGGATAAAATAAAAATAATTATAGACAGGACAAATAAGTAAATTTAGTTTTAAATGGTTATTGTAGGCTTGCTGTGTACCTCAATTGTAAAAAATACATTGTTTCAAGTAATACACGTCTGTGAGACGAACATGAAAATGAGCACTATTAGTAACAAGCGTCTACTAGACGGAGTACTTTTTAATTGGAGCCTTACTATTACCACAAAATAAAATTGATCCGCTTAAAATTTCACTAGTGTTTTTTACATTACCTAAGGTGAGCATACATTGGGGGTTTAATTTTACGAATGATTCTAAACACCAAATTGCGGGAAAATACTTTACCTACGTGCCTCTCTGACATATGTAACCAGTTGAGGGTTAAGAAGAGTATCTTCAAACACATGTGGATCAGGCTGCTCTATGTCATCATTCCAGAGAAGATTGGATATGTTATTTCCCTTGTGAACTAGTTCTCTTGATAGGAACTTGGATAATGGCCTACCCATCATCGGAGGACTCGATATTTTTGCAAAAGGACTGTTCCATCTTCATCCCTGCAGGATAATGAGTAAGCTGTCCTATCCTCATTTATTCTCTTAAAGATGAGTCTGGTGTCATTCATTTTTTTTTTTTTTTTTATTTTTTTTTTTTTTTCTACATCCTTTATTGTCTAAATTTTTTCTTTACATTAATAATATAAATTGTTTTCAGCATTCCCAAAATTCAGAATGGAAACTGAATTTGAAGATCCATTTGCTGATTTAGCCATCTCTAAAGAGTGGCATCAACTGAATGACACAGATGGGAGAAGTATTTGTTCTCATTGTAACAAATCACGGAAGTATTTTTGTTATACATGTTATCAGCCGATGGATTCAATCAAGACTATTACACCAAAAGTAATTGTAAGTATTTACGAGTCCACTGTATAAAAATAGCCAGTAAAATAGATATGACCTGCCTTATGTTGGCAGAACAAGTTAATTTAAGCCAACATAAATCAAAGATTGCCTGTATTTAATTTTAATTGGATATTTGAACCTTGCACCTTTTATTATTTTTATTTTATACTAGATGACTACCCGTGCTTCACCACGGCCGATAAGTAGTTTTTATAATGCGTTAAATATGGTATGATCAAAATGAACGCTACTGCATAATTTTGTACATCTTATTATTGTACGGACTTTAGAGTAACACCATATGGAGGTAACCGTGCTAAGCACGGCGTGCTTGTTGCCGTTGGGTAGTAAAAAAAAAAAATAAAAATACAACAATCACTTAAAAAGTTAGGTAAACAGAGATAAATACACGTTGAAAATAATAAAACCAACAACTTTGAAGTTTTAAGCACTTACCTCTTCGATTGACATCACCCCACCGAACATTACAACAGAATTTTTTTTGCAGAGAATTTAGTAACCTTTCGATTAGCCGCCTTCCACTTACTACGTTTTCCCAACCGTTTTTGTGATATTTTAGAAAATATACTGAGATCCGGAAACTTTGTATCACCATTAATACAATTTTTCTTCCATATACCTCTTACATCTAAACTATACCCAAGTTTAAATATCTTAGATTAGATGAATGTCAAATACCTGGTACAAGTTTCATGTGAACCAATCATCGTTTATGAATACCCAAACAGAAAATTAGTTTGGAAAAGTATTTTTATC
Organism: Gonocerus acuteangulatus; assembly: GCA_946811695.1. Classification (NCBI taxonomy): domain Eukaryota; kingdom Metazoa; phylum Arthropoda; class Insecta; order Hemiptera; family Coreidae; genus Gonocerus; species Gonocerus acuteangulatus. The sequence continues at coordinate 149,102,923 of OX328123.1, read as the reverse complement.
AATTTTTCTCGTTTCATTCAATTTCCTACGTTAAGGAACCTATATAACGCTTACCTGCAAGCATATGGACTCGAAAATGTAAGTTTCCCGATTTTTTCGCGCAAATTTTGCTTCAAAAACCATGTTCCAGTTAACGGATTCAGCTGGTTAATGAACTTGACCTTTCAAATGAAATGAAAGATTTTTGTAACAAATGTCATCAAAATCAGACCATTTTTGAGCCGATGAGGAACTTCTTCGTAATTCAAACCCCCCTAAAAGTAGTTAAACATTTGAATATCAAAAAACTTTCTTAGAGAGTGTTAAATTCTAAACGGATTGTCCGTGCAAAATTTCAAATTTTTGTGCCAATGGTTCGGGATATTATTACCTCGGATGGACCATCAATGATTGATTCAGTTTAAACTTATGCCAGGCTTTTTTGACATTCCTCTAATCTAAGATATTTAAATTTTGGTTCTGTTTGGAGTTAAGAAAGTCCTAGAAATAAAATATTTCATTAACAAGTGTGAAAAGTTCTGGGATTTTTGTATATTTTCTAAAATATATTGAAAAAAGTTAGGTAATTGTGGCAAGTGGAAGGTGATCATTCAAAAGCTTACTAAATTTTCTACAAAAAAGGTATTTATGTGATTTTCGATGGGGAGAAGTAAATGCTTGAAACTTCGGAATTGTTAGTTTTTCTCTTTCAAACTTTTTTTTGTATCTGTTTACCTAACGTTTTAATTGGTTTTTGTTGTTTTTTATTTGGATTTTATTGAGTATTTTAGTAAAAAAAAAGGTAAGAAAATGTGAAACAGTGTTAAAGTGTTTCCAAGTGTGAACACTCTGACAGAGGATGGAGTAATTTCCACTTAGAAGACTGTCAGTTTCCTGTAGTGGTGCTGTTGTGGTTGCTTCCTTCTCTTTGACATTTGATTTTCTATTTTTCATGAAAGATCAAAATCTACCAATAACTGCTTCTATTCCTTTACTAATGCCATTAAGGATATGAATGGAACCGCACTAAGATGTGGCAGTTCCTGTGTGTCGGACTAGTCGGAAGGGAATATTTTATCTTGGGACATGCTTTAGCCTTGATCTAACTACTCGAAAACGTGGAATAAGAAAGCTAATCCAAAGTAGCGATAAACAATAGTAGTCAAAATATTTCAGCTGATAAGAGATTGTTTGTTAACTTGATGGGAGATATTTCAGCTTAAGGAAGGTATTTCAGCTTAAGGAAGGTATTTCAGCTTATGGAAGTATTTCAGCTAATGGAAGGTATTTCAGCTGAACAATGATTGTTCAGCTAAGGTCAGGTTTTTCAGAATATGGGAGGTGTTTCAGGTGGTGGGAAGTGTTTAAGTTGATTGGAGATTCTACAGTTGATGTTCAGCTGATGGGGATATTTCAGCTGAATGGTGGTTGTTCAGCTAAGGTCGGGTATTTCAGAAGATGGGAAGTGTTTCAGTTGATAGGAGATTCTTCTGTGGATGGAAGATATTTCAGCTGATGGGAGGTATTTCAGCTTATGGATGATATTTCAGCTGAATGGTGGTTGTTTAGCTAAGGTAAGGTATTTCAGAAGATGGGACGTGTTTAAGCTAATGGAAGGTATTCAATTGATAGGGGATTGTTCAACTGATAGAAGATATTTCAACTTATCGAAGGGATTTCAGCTCAATGGTGGCTGTTCAGCTAAGGCAAGGTATTTCAGAAGATGGGAGGTATTTTAGCTTATGGAAGGTATTCAGTTGATAGGGGATTGTTCAGCTGATAGAAGATGTGTCAGCTGATGGGAGGTATTTAGATTATGGAATGGATTTCAGCTCAATGGTGGCTGTTCAGCTAAGGTAAGGTATTTCAGAAGATGGGAGGTAGAAAAGACCAGGTGGGGGTTGAGGGGGACAAAGCCCCCTCTCCCGCAGTGTCAATTAAGTGTTAATTATAATTGTTAATATATCTTCTTTTATAGTTACCTCTTCCTGTTGATATTATTAAACACCCAAAGGAAATCGATGGAAAAAGCACGGCTTTACATGCAGCTGTGATTGCTCCTGAACATGTTACTGTCCACACGTTTCCTGCTATTCCAGACTACACAAACCAAGGAAAGGTATTTTGATATTTTAATTATAGCCTAAATGATCCATTTCTAACGTTTAAGAACTGGCAAAATCAACATTTAAGAAGATGAACAAATCAACTCTCTTCTTTAAAGAAATGTTTATCTTTTCCCTACGTACTTTGTATTGTTCTTGAGCCTGTTTGGAAGAGCTCAAACACATGTGGGGAAGTTACAAAATTTATTTAAAGAAGTTTTTTTTATAGATTTACTATTTTTTTCATTAAATAATTTAGGCTTTTAGAAGTAAATGTTTTAACACATATATATTTTTTCCAAATAGACCAACCCCCAAATAAAAAAGGATTTGAGATGCTTTGATTCTTCTTGACTTTAATATTTGTGATTTTTCTTTTCATTAATTTTTGTTATTTTATTTTATTACATTACAGGTTGTTTTGGTTTTTCCCGGTAAAAATGCACGACCTCTTCAGGAAGTTACTCACCACTATCTACCTTCTAGGTAATTTAAAAAAAATGTATAATAGTTATTAAAGAATAATTTGCAGCAACAATTCAGCTGTAACAGTTTGAACTAATCTAATTTTTTTTTCCGTGAAAATGAGCAATTTAATTGAATCTTCCGGAAACTCATTCCCATCAACCCTGTTATAGTGTTATAACTTTGTTTTCATAATAACTCATTAATTGAAATGTTTCTCTAATTGGTATCCCTGTCTGGATTAACTAATTTGAATTTACTTACCTACACAATAATTTTGTCAATAATAATAGTAATATTTCACTAATAATTATAATTTTGCTCTGTGCTCAGTACAGGTGAAGCAGGTAACTCACAAGTCATTGAAAGAGTTGTTTTCATTGATTCAACATGGAACCAGTGCCGTACAATCCTTAATGATCCTAGAATTAAAAGTAAGTAAAATCAACTTCAGAGGCTCATGTGCCATTTATTCAATTTTCATTTTTAGTCTGTTTTCTGCCTTCCTAAAGAAAAAATACTCGTTTAGGATCGTCGATTCGGTGACACATTTTTCCTAGGGTAACGTAGATTGTATTCTGTAAGAATTATGCATTTTAGAAGGAGACATTTTTGACTGATAATCCATATTCAAATTATAATTAATTTAATATCTCCTCTCTTTAGAGGCTTCCTGGCTCTTACAAAAATGCAAAAATATTTTTGATAAACACAACATTTTTTATTTCCTTTTTTAACAATCAATCAATCAATGAATTTATTTATTTATTTAAATTTCATTTATTATTGGCAATGAATTTTAGGACAGGTTATCTATAGGTTATCACCCTTTTCTAGCCAGGATAGGGCTAATGCCTTTTATTTTTTCAAAAGAAAAGGCACCACCCCTAGTGGGAATCGAACCCCACGACCTTAGGCATGGTGTGCAATGCACTTTTCAGTGCTAAGGCATATGCACACTGTGCATATGCCTTAGCACTCAAAAGTGCACCAGGCCTCCAAAATCAATAAATTAATATTTTCTAATAACCTCTTCTTAATATATCGTCCCTACCATGTCAAACTATTGATTATGAAAATCCGATCAAACTAGTGAACAAACATATTCTATCCATTGATGAAGTAATATATTGAAAAATGGTCTTATTCGATACTTTATTTAAGGCATTAAAGACTATATTAAAGGGGTTAGAGTTGTGACCATTTGCGATAAACCGTATCGTCCAAAATCCAAGAGCAAAGTCTCGAATCTGAAAAACAAGATTTTTCATATTCAATAGTTTGACATGGTAGTGTCTATAATATCAACGCTATTGCGGCTTTTTTAAATTTTATCAATGGTTACATATAGAATGCTTTGTTTCAACTACAGCAGATTAAGCTTTACAGCTAAAAAAGATTATAGAAATTATGATACTTTAACTACCAGTTCACTTTAAAAACTTCTTTTCTTGCAGGGTTACCATGTGTTGTATTAGAAAAAAGGATGTCTCAGTTTTGGAGACATCAAAAAGGAAGTCCACGAACTCACCTTGCTACAATTGAAGCAATACATCAATTTATGATAGAGTATCATGTATTAACATCACCATTACACAAATATAATGGTGAATATGATAATCTCCTATTCTTCTTCATATTCATGTACAACAAAATTCATTCTATGTATAACCATGAAGATTTACTGTCTTATAAAAGGCCAATGTCATGACCCCATGGTAATTTTCCAAGTTTTATTTTTGATATTTTTTGCTAATACAAAACAATATTGTCTCTATTATTATCCAATGATTAGAGAAATAATTATTTTAAACAAATAAAAACTCTTTATTTTTCAATGCAAGAGAGTTTGCAATATAGATCTTCTGTTTGAAACCTAAATAAAGTACTTAGTGAAAATATAGGCAACATTCTACAATTACCACTAAATTTTTTATTTGAAAAATGTATTTCCATTACCATCCTTAAAATTGTATATGAAAAGAACCAGAGTTGGGCATCAATCAATTTTTTAATCGTCAGAGCAAACAATTAATTTTGTTAATTAATTATTAACAAAATTAATTAACAAAATTAAGCAAACAATTAATATTGATTAATTAATATTTAATCAATCACGATTAAATATCGTGATTGATTTAATTTCGATTGATTTTTTTAATCGTCAGATACAATTTAATTTAATCAGGATTAAACATTTTAATTGTAATTGATTTAATTGCAATTAACCATTTAATTGTTAATTGCAATTAAATTAATTGTTTCATAAAACAATTAATTTCTATAATGTATTTTTATATAAAAACAGTCCAAAGTTCACTTCCAGCCATCTCTAGCCATTTCCAGTATACTTCAAACCACGTATGGTCTACTCTGGTCCATTTCCGGTTAGCTCAGGACAACTTCCAGCGTCGTTCTCACCCGCTCCTGGTACATTTCCGCTTCACTCTAGTTAACTTTCTATCACACCTGGGTCAAACTGGACCACTTCCAGTCTGTTCAGATCCACTTCCAGATAGCTCTGTGCAACTTCCAATGGCATTCTTGCCCACGGGTCATGCTGGCTCTCTTCTGGCCCTTAAGGCCACTCTTGATTCTGTTCGACTTAGATCATTTCCGGTCACAGGCAAACTCTATCTCCCTCTTAATCTGGGCTACTTCCGGTCACTTCAGATTCACATCCAGTCCCTGAACATCACTTCTGGGACACTCTAATCACACTCGGATCAAACCAGGTTACTTCCGGGTGGATCTAGGTGACCATGGAGTACTGTTGGTTTACTTCCGGCTACTTCTGGGTGTATCTGGGCTATTTCATGGTACTTCCGGTTGATACCCAATCTTTCATATGACGAATATGACTTCTGGGTCATCCTGACTCAATCCAGTTCACTTCCGGGTCTCAACTGGCTCGCTTCCAGCACCGTACTGTGAGCAGGATTAGGACCAGAAGTGTTAAGGAAGTGCTATTTTTTTTTTTATATATACCCGGAAGTTAATTGCAGAATAAATTGTTAATTGTAAACTCCCCGATTAACAATTGATCAATCGTAATTGCGGATCTCGCAATTACAATTAATCAATCATTAACAAGAATCCACATGTACAATTAATTGATTGTTAATGATAAGATTTCACAATTACGACTGATCAATTGTTAATCGTGGGAGTTCGCAATTACAATAAATTTTCAATCGTAATCGCGGGCTGGTGTGATTGAATTTTTAATTGTCAATCGTCAATCGCTTCTGCGATTAACTTTTGCCCAACTCTGCAAAGAACCAAACAGTTTGGAGTAAACTTGTTTTGTCATTCTCCTCCAGTTTACAATCTGTCAGGTTTTAATTAATTGAATGAATATAAAAGTTTTAAAATTTTGTGTTATTTCAACTCAATAAAGTTATTTAATATTAGCTGTTTCCATTCTTTCATAATATATTGCCTATATCTAAATAAATTTCCTTAAAATGATAAATTAACTCTTTCTTAGCATAGCAATGGGGACTAGAATTTATAAACCAGCGACCAGCCTGGGATGAGACCTGCCCATAAGGCCACCCAAACCAGCCCTCCCTCCCGCCACCTCTTACATTTATCTCCTCATTCAGCGAATGCCCCTTCCATTTTTTAAGTTGAAATAGAGGCAGAAGATGCGTCTAATTGTTTAGGAATTCCAATTTTTCATTTGAAAAATTGAAATGTAAGTAGACAATTTTTATTTTTGCATGTTGTTAGGAATATATTTCAAATTATTCTTGGAGGCCCGGTGGCCGTGAGTGTAAAGGCATGAGCACTTAACACTCTGTGCCAGTAGTAGTGAAGACGCCTAATAAGCTGTGGATTTACATAGATCCCTATCACGTTAATAAAGCTATTCCTATTCCAGGTAGAGAAAAATTCCGATTAAAAACACATCCATGACAGTTTCCCTTTGTCATAATGGTAAAATAGTATGTGTTTGTCCAGACACTGTGTTTTATAAAACACTTGGGAAAACTCAAATGTTTGTTACATTAGCACTCAGCAACAAAAATTGCACATTATCTGGATTTACTTATGTCCCTAATGGTAGAGAAGATCACTTCTCTACTGATACACGATGGGAAAGTAGAATACATACCATCTCATTTAAATTTGAGTTTTATGTGCAATCTTTATTGTGATAAACTTACACGATCCTTCGGATTATGAAGTCCACGCCTTCCAGCAAGATCTGATTCAGTTGAATTATGAGCAATATTGTAATGGATAGGTGAAGGAAGGGAATATATACTGGTTTATGACATTTAATTTTGGTTGTGTTTAGAGTTAATGAAGTACTACAAAAAAAAAAAAATTGTTAACAAACACAAAAAGATTGCGGATATTCGTATATTTTCTACAATATCTTGAAAACAGTTTGGAAATCTTGGTAAGTGAAGGAGGCCATTAAACCATTAAAAAGCTTACTACATTCTCTACAAAAAAGATTCTGAAGTAATTTGGGAAGATGTCAATCCGAGAAATAAGTGCCTAACTGTCAGTTTCATTTTTTTTTTTTTTTTTATCTGTTGGCCTTGGTTTTTAATTTTCTGTTTCTTTTAATTGCACATAGCAGTAAATTGATTATTTTGGTAAAGCAAGTTATGAAAATGAGAAACGAATTTGTAACACTGTTTCCTTTTTGTAACACTGTTTTCCTTTTCGACGGTGGATGGAGTAATTTCCGCTTATGATACTATCATGTCAGTCTCTTGCTCTGGCGCTTGAGTTCATCTCTTTGGTATTTAATTTCACATTTTTCACTAAAAATCAAAAGTGTATCTATTGTAAGCTTTCCAAATGACAATATGGATAGGAAAAGAGACGCGCTAAGATGATGCATATCCTGTTGTTTTTGGCAACAAGTTTTTTTCATGTTCTTGCTACTAAACGCAAACATATTAAAGCATGCGTTGAATTTTCTCTGAGATTCGACCCTGGTTTATAGCCATTGTTCGCCATTAATCCTTCCCATTCCTCCTATACATCTGCCTTAATCCTCTTCCTATATCGCCGTACCTGGGTTTATCGATTGAGTTAGTATGGGAGTCTAAACAAAAAAGTTGAAGCCTAAAATCGTCCATGCCAGTGTGACCAAAGGCGTGTGAAAAGGTGAATTTTTTAATATTATTGTAAACAAAGAATGAAATTAAACGAATGTATCTATCATATTCATATATATGTATAAATATAAATAAATGCATGATGTATATATTCCTTTAAGTTCATTGTTTGTTTACAATCATATTCAGATTCAAATTTTCGCACATCACTACTAGTACTGTAGTCACACAGGCATAACCGTTTTCAGACCTACACTTTTTTAATATTGGAAGATAGATAACACTCCCTCTACTATCTACGTTTTACACCAGATGGAATTACATTTTTTTTTTTCCTTTATCCTCTCTTGATGTCATTATATATATATATATATATATATATATATATATATATATATATATATATATACATATATATATATATATATACATATATATATATATATACATATATATATATATATATATATATATATATATATATATATATATATATATATATATGTATATATATATATATATTCTTTTTCTTATTTTCTCTTGTCTAGTTGATTAACTTATTTATTTACATGCCCACATCTTGTCTTTTCTTAAAGTATTACATTGGGTGAAGCTCACCAAATTACAAGTGTATATTTTTTATTTTTCTCTTCTTTTAAATTACTATGCATAATTTAGGTGGGCAGCCCCACAAAAATCATCCTTCCACATCATACCATATTAAAAATTGTGGTGTGGCAATCTTTTTACACAAATTTTCGCATGTCAGTAGTCACACTGGCATGGCCGATTTTAGACCTACACTTTTTTAGCATTGGAAGATAGATAACACACCCTCCACTGTATACTAACTCCATCGAGTTAGTAGCGTTGAGTTAGAAGGGTGGGGAGGGAGTCTAAAAGAAAAAAGTTGAAGCCTAAAATCTGCCATGCAAGTGTGACCAAAGGCGCGCGAAAAGGTGAATTTTTTAATATTATTGTAAACAAACAATGAAATTAAACGAATTTATACATCGTATTCGTATTAATTGACATTTATATATATATATATATATATATATATATATATATATATATATATATATATATATGTAAAAATATAAATCCATAAGAATATGATATATATATATTCATTGTTTGTTTACAATCATATTCAGATTCCAATTTTTGCACGTCACTACTGGTACTATTGGGAATTAACATTAAGCAATACGCTGCCATGCGGAAAATTTCGGAACTAGCGACAAAGGGAGACGCATTGTTTGCAAATGTAAAGCTATTGTGTTTTTCGTGTTTTTCTTGCTATTTAATAATTTAACAACTGTTTTATGACAAATTTGTCTTTTTAAAGACAACATGAACCTTTCCCTTTCACAAAGTAATTATTTTTAAACAATATATGTAAGAGGTAGTGAAATAATTCACATTTATGCAACCTTCACTCTTGTGTGACAATAAACAGCTTGCAACCCATTTTACCCGAATTTGATTTAATTTCTGAAATTCACTTCTAGAAATTCAGAAGGTATAGATATTGATGAACAAAAGTATGTACAAAGGAACTTCTTTGGCTATCTAGAAGCCTTAAGTAGTTTCAGGTGCATAATTGAAGGTGAAGCAATTGTCAATGCACATCCATTACCAAGATACCTTTCCAAATTCATTAAAAAACACACAACCCCAATACTCTTCAGAACCGAATTCACACGGATGTGTAACACTCTCCCAGCAGATAGCCATGTATATACAGACGGATCCAAAACAAATGATGGAGTAGGGGCTGCATATCTTTATGGCTCTCAGCCCTGTCAGTTTATTTTAGATCCAGCATGCTCAATTTATACAGCCGAACTAGTTGCTATACTTAAATCTCTGTCCATCATAATTCCCGAGGGAAACGCCCTTTCCATATTTTCCGACTCCCTTTCAGTTTTATTTTCATTAACCGATCCATTTTCCACTCATCCTATTATTGCCGATATTTTCACCGCCGTATATAATCTCCAGCAAAAGAAATGCCTAACTAACTTCTCTTGGATTCCGAGCCACTGTGGCATTCCAGGCAACGAGAGAGTCGACGAATTAGCTAAAAGTGGTGTAAAGGAAGGAGTACATTATCCATTCATTCCACTGTCCGATGTTTTAGCTCAAGTAAAAGACGGAATCTGGCTTCAGTGGGAAAGAACATGGAGGGAAACTTCTGATAACAAACTAAGGGAAATAAAGGGAACCCCCAGGACTTAGAGATCTTCGGTTTGTCCAACCAGAAGGAAAGAGATTGTGTTAGCCAGGTTGCGAATAGGGCATACAAGGCTTACACACTCTTACCTTATGTCTAAAGAGGAACCACCCAGCTGTATAAGCTGTGGAGTCCTCCTAACAGTGAAGCACATACTTACAGAGTGCTTAGCATACCAATCTGAAAGGAATCGGTTCAAAATTGATGGCACCTTAGACGAAATTCTAGATGATTATCCAGAAAAAATAATTAACCTGTTTAAATTCCTAGAGGCTACAAATTTAACATAAAACTGTATTTTGCTGATACAGAATATTCTAACAAAATACAGTTAACGAAATAATATAGGCGTTCTTGTGTTTTGATACTACTAATATAACCACATCTAGAAATTAATGTTATTCTCAACAGCTATTTTTATTTTAACCTGTCACTCTATATAAAACCTTTTATTTATTTATTTATTTTATTTTATTTTTTAATGATTATTTAACATTTTTTTATTATTATTATTTAATTTTTATTCTAATATCAATTTATAGTAATTGTAAATGTCTCCATATTGCAACAAACAACATCAATAACTATTAAATGACAACTTTAATACGTTAAGTACCCTCTTGGGCCTTACTTCCACAGGGTGACCATGACCCATTGTGGTTGATATTGCCCTTAATACAAACAAATAAAAATAAATACCTGTGGTATTTTGGAGAAGACCAACCAATCTATTAAGTTGTTTACACTTGCACAAACACACTAATTAGGAATGGCTGTATTAAATTTAAGTGAGTGTACTACTTCATATTTGATCATACTCCCTTCATAAATATTACGGTGCCCTTTGATAAAGTATATTTATATAATTTAATTACAACCTTAATAAGTAAATGAAATGGTGCATGTAATATGTGAAATAGAGATTCAAAGAAATTTTGAAATATTTTCTCAATTTTCAAGTTGTTCATGATTTGTTGGTGTTCAATAATATGCAATATTTATTATAAAATAAATTTATTGTATTCAAATCTGTTCACAATGGTATGAAATTATATTTACCTCACTTTTGCTTATCCATCACAATAACTCACTGTTAGTCCAATATTCTTACATATTTGAGTCCACAAATAAATAAAGTAGAGCTTCCAAAAACCCTGTTTCTTGGTGAAAACACTAATATTAACCCAGGGGGCGGTTGGTTTCCAGGCTCAAAACAATAATATTTTGGACAATAATATTGTAAATAATTATTATTTGCCCAGTAATAACGCTACTAGCCAGGATGTTTCCGGTAATATGCCCGATGGAGATAGTCAGTGTGACTGCGCGCGCTCCTAGGGTGATTAACCTAAGCTGTGTGGAGTTTAACGAAGAGGAGATGAGGATTCTGGATAAAGGCCTGCAATATTGTCCAAAGCAAGCTCCCAATAAGCAGGACTAGGTAGAGATGGTAGCAGCTGTTGAATCAATTGATGTTGATGATCCAGTAGTCAGGCAGGTGGGGGTAGAGATTGAAAAGTATATACGCGGTGTATCTACCACAAAGCAGAAACGTAACCCGGAGTTTAGGGTAATAAAAAGTTTGAAAAATAAAATCAAGGATAAAGAACTTGTTATTACAAAAGCAGATAAGGGGAAGTCATGCGTCATCTTGGGGCAACATGAATATGAGGCTAAGACCATGGCTCTTATCATTGATCTGGGGTGCGTACAACTTGATCAGGATCCTACGGTCAAATATAACGAGGAAGTCAAGAGGGCGGTAAAGAACTCTACGAACCTGTTCTCTGATATGGATAGGAAATACCTGACTCAAATGAACCCTTTACCACCCCTACTCTACTGTCTGCCGAAAACACACAAGCCCGGTATTCCCATGCGTCCTATAGTAGCCTTCAAGTCTGCTCCATCCGAGAAGCTTGCTAAAGGATTGGTTAAGATGTTTAACGTGTTAGTGGATTTTAATCCCACTTACTCCATTAAAAATAGCAGAGATCTTGTAAAGATAATGAACAGCCCGAATAGGAAGTTTCCTGAAAATCGGGTTCTCGCTTCAATGGATGTCGATGACATGTTTATGAACATTCCGCCCAAGCATGTTATGAGGATTTTTGAGTTATTTTTCAACATTAAAAAAATTAGTCCTCTCGTATCTGGGGAATTTCTAACACTGCTGTCGATTTGCCTTGAACAAAATTATTTCAAATTTAGAAATAATTTTATTCCATGAAGAAAGGGCTCATTATGGGATCTCCTATTAGTCCTTTGGCAGCTAGTCTTTTTATGGACTATTTGGAGGTGAAATTCATCTTGTGTACACGAAACCCGTTTGTTGGAAAATTAGATTTTTATCGGAGGTACGTAGACGATGTGATAATTAGTTTTTCGGGGAGCGCTGACGAGTTGGAAGGACTCCTGGCCTATATGAATGGGTGTCATGAGTCGATCAAATTTAAATTAGAAAAAGAAAAAGAGGGCGCGTTGCAGTACCTCGATTTGGAAATCAGAAGGGAAGGCTGCACTCACTCATTTAGTGTATACAGAAAGCCAACTACTACTGACTCCATGATCCCTGCTGACTCATACCATCATAGGCAATACAAGATGTCTGCATTCATCTACATGGTGGACAGGATCTTGGATTTGCCCCTTGGTGATGAAGATTTTCGAAAAGAGGTGACCTACATTAAGCACATGGCAGTGAGAAGCGGATACCGAGAAGTGGACGTCGATAAGATGTTGGAGAGGCGATTCAAGAAGAGGTTAGAAAAGCAAGAGAGGGGTGATGTAAGTGAGGCGGTTGCTGTCAGACACCCGGGCGCGGTGAGTTTCCCATACATGGGAGCCATATTCAATAAGATTGGTAATCTCTTGGGTAAAGTGGGAATAAAAGCCGCTTTTAAGAGTAAGGGCTCTCTCAAAAGCCTTTTGTCAAAAACTAAGGACGAGATACCACCGTTGGATAAATCGGGTGTATACAAGGTGGAGTGTTCCTCTTGTGAGGCTTCATATGTTGGCCAAAGTGGGCGTAAGCTGCGCACTCGGATTAAGGAACACCTGACAAGAAGTGACTCCGAAGTGAAGAAGCACCTTAGAGCGGAGCAACACGCTGAAACTTCGCTGGAAGTGCAGGTCCTGCATCAATGCAATAAAGGAAAGATGATGGACCTGCTGGAGCAGGTGGAAATTAAAGTGGATTCCCTCACATCAAGACAATGTTTAAACGGCAGAGGTGAAGGAGGCATTTTTCAACATGTTCCTAACGCCAGCCTCCCCCAACTTGCTAGGCTAGAGGGCCAGTATAGTCGGAGGAAGGTCCGAGTGAACCTCGCCCAGCTATAGGAGGTAGGTGTGGTTTTTAATTGGGGGGTATTTATGATTTGTTGGTTGTTTTTATTGATTGTTAGTACTGTTAAATTTTTATAAATGTTTTAATGTTGGCCTCCTGGCAACGATTGGTTTTTTTTTAAATATGACTTATTTGGGTTTTTTAGAATTGTACTGTATGTTATTTTTATTGTTTTTAGTTGTTTTTAATTGTTGACGTAGTGTATAATGTGACGTACCCATGTGATTTAAGTTAAGTTATTTTATTTGATTGTAATTTTGCCTTTGTTGATGGGTGTTAACAGGACACTGAGGATGAGGTGCTGACCTCGAAAACGTTTTGTTAAATTAAAGGAATTAAACAGTGGAGGTGTGTTGACTTGTTTTTGCATCCTGTTTACTATGATGAACCTTCACCAGCCAACCAACCACAATTGTAGGACTAATATTAACGTGAAATAGAACCACAAAAAACTATGAAAACACTTGTTATCAGCAATCACTATGTACAAATGTCACATGTCTCCCTTTGAAAACAGCCATTTTGACATCGACGGTGGCGCCGCCATCTGTAATGTTAATTCCCAATAGTCACACAGGCATAACCGTTTTCAGACCTACACTTTTTAACATTGGAAGATAGATAAAACTCCCTCTACTATCTACTAATTCAAATCGGCCATGCCAGTGTGACTACTGACACGCGAAAATTTGAATCTGAATATGATTGTAAACAAAAAATGAACTTAAACGAATATATATCATATTCCTCTTATCTTTATACATATAAATACTAATATTTTAATACGAAGACTATGTATAAATTTTTAACTTTGAACTGGGTGGAACACAAAAGTGAACACCACGAATAGAAATAACTGGTTTATTCTCATAGTAACAAGCAGTTCCCCGCGAGTTCACATCAAGACAGGATACTCCCAGCATGCAATGCACGGCCTTACAATTTTACAGTGGCGCGCCCACCGCACACTTTACAAAGAGGTATAACACCCCCCTTCGAATGACACTCCATCAACCCCACTTACAATTTAGAGTGGCATTCGCCTAATCATACAAAAAAAATATAAACGTATGCTGATCATATCCACTATGATAAATGAACATTAAACATTAAATTAAACTAAACAAATGAACATTAAACATTAAAAATTTTTCTAAATTTTACAAATTTATCCTCACACAGTGCTTTGGTAAAAACATCTGCAATGTTTTCCCCTGGGGGGACATAGTCCACTTTAATACTTCCCTCATTGAACAAATCTTTTATATAATGAAATCTGGTATCAATATGTTTAGCCCTTTTAGAGTTGGTGTCATTTTGAATTGTTGTTATCGCACTTACATTGTCCACCTTTAAATATGCAAATTCAATATTAGTTTTAATTTCCCTCATAATACCTAATATATTTACAATTTCTTGACCGGATATCGAACTGGCAATGTACTCAGCCTCCATTGTGCTAAGGGCTACACAAGGCTGTTTTCTTGAAAACCACGATATGGGGTTTCCACAGTGTAGTACAATACACCCACTAACACTTTTTCTATCAATATCGTCCCGAGCCCAACCAGCGTCAGAAAAACAAACTAAGTTATTAGAATTCCGTTTAAAATTAAGACCAAGTTCTTGGGTGCCTTTTAAATATCTAAGTACCCTCTTAGCTGCCTTCCATAAACACAAGGTCGGTTTATCTAAAAATCTGGACAGAAATGACACCGAATATGCTAAATCTGGACGGGCAGAAGTCGCAAGATACATTAATGAACAAACTAATCGTCTATACGGTACATTAACAACAACTTCCCCTGAGTTTTTAAAACCCGTTACCATCGGTGTTGATACAGCATGACAATCAGACATTTTGAATTCATCTAATAATCTTTGAATAAACTTAGGTTGACTTAATTTAATACAATCAGGCTTAACCTTAATTTGTATTCCCAAAAATGTTTCCCCAGAAATTTCCCGAACTCTAAATTCATTTTTCATAGCATCAATTAAAATATTAATTCCACTTACACCCCCAGAAATTAAAACATCATCAACATGAATAACCAATAGAACATTATCCTTATGATACAAACATACGTCATACCTCGACCTTTTAAAATTTTGTTTTATCATAAAGTCATCAAATATCTTATTCCAACATTTAGGTGAGTCCCTTAGTCCATAGAGAGCTTTCCGCAACTTCATTACATTGGATTCATGATTCAGTCCTTCAGGCGTGTCGATATAAGTATCTTTGTCTAGATAACCGTTCAAAAAGGCTGTCGGGACATCTAACTGCCTTAATGCCAAATTGTTTTGAACTGTCATAGACAAAAGAAATCTTACCGATGACATTCGGAAAACCGGAGAATATGATTTATTCAACATGTCACTAGCTGGTTCCTTGAAGCCTCTGGCAACCAATCTAGCTTATAAATTATTGTTGTTATTGAGAGAATGTAGCTATTTCAGTTAAATAATTAATGAAAGGAGGCCCAGTGGCCGTGAGTGTTAAGGCGTGAGCACTTAAACTGTTAAGGCATCAGCCCTGTCCTGGCTAGAAAAGGGTGGTAACCTTATAGATAACCCGTCCTAAAATTCTTAGTTAATAATAATGTACATTAAAATAATAATAATTAATGAAATAGTATTTTTTTTTTTTTTTTTTTACGGCGCATCAACAAATCTATGAAATAGTAATATTTCAATTTGAAAGTCCATTGTTCCTATACAGATATTTTGGGACAGGTTAGCACCCTTTTCTAGTCAGGATAAAGTCGAGGCTATTTCTTTAACAAAAAAAAAGCCTACTACCCGAAGAAGGTTTATTGTAAACACGGAATAGATTTTAATTTTAGTACGGAATATGCTTCAGATAAACATCCATTTAAAGCACCAATTTCGGTTGTTTCCAAAATATCTCTTTATCATTAGTTATGCAATAAAATATACCAAAATTTGGCACAATGAAACAAAAAAGTTGTTGAGAGAAAGTAAATAATTTAATTTTTACATTAACTTCAATCAATGCAATGATGCAAAAATCACACCCGCTAGGGATACAATAACTAAACGTGGACTGGGAGTTTCAGGTAAACCCAGACTCCTGATGGACCAATTTTACGAATTGAGAAAATCATCTATTATCATTTGGTATTTCTCATTCCCCCGCTGTACCTTAGATCTGACCAATACAAACAGTTCTTCAAATTTATATTAATTAAAATTTATGAATGTGCCTTTCGTGTATCCAGCAGGTCTTTCGATCGATTAGTGAGCTGTTAAGACACTTCCCTCCCATCCGAACTGCAGGATGTTTTTATTAAATACGTTTATTGAGATGAATTGAAGACAATTTAGTTGCTAACGATGCAGATTTAATTATGGAAATCGAAAGGAATGTTTAGTGTCTATTGGTTCGCTGTTTTAATTTGTTCAGAAATAATCATTCCCTTTATTGCGATATTCTGCACAAAACGGTTACGAAATAAATGCCAAATATAATTTCTGATCGCTATAGTGATGAAGGTCATTTGATCCTGGTAGAGGGAGGTCCTCTTTGTATTTTCTCTCCGTTGTCTTTCTCGGTGAGCACCCATCTGGTGTCAACTTTAACTGCACCGGGAGGCATCTTGGCTGGTGACCATGTTCCCATCTCCTCATGAGCCTGGAGCTCCCTTTGGATGGCTTCTTTCCAACCTTTATCTTTAACTGCTTCTTCGTATGTTTTGGGTATTTGTCTTGAAACTTGATCAACGATATTTACCTTGGCCAAGTTAGTGTCAAAGTCTTCCAACCAAGTTGGAGGCTTTCTATTCCTGGAGCTTCTTCTTCTCAAGGCTTTTTCCTTTCCGTCCCCTTCTTCCTCTTCGTCTTCTTCTGAAACAATATCTTCCACACAAGGATTATCATTAATAGGTTCCGTCATGTCATTGGATTCTTCAAGCTGAACTGGAATACCATTATCAGTATAATTTCTTTCCTCAGTGAATACTACACTCCTGGCAATAAATACACTTTGCTTCTCAGAATGCCATAGCCTGTAACCATTTGGTGCATATACCAACATCATACACCTAACACCACGGTCATCCAACTTGCCAGCTCGGTCTTCCTTGGCAACATGAGCATAGCACTTACAACCGAATCGTTTTATTTTTGACAAATCAGGTGGATATCTATACCATAACTCAGCAGGAGTATGATTATCATTTAAAGCAGAAGTTTTTAATCTATTTATTACATATACTGCTGTTTTTACTGCTTCTCCCCAAAAAGATTTTTCAAGTCCACTATCATTGATCATACAGCGAGCCATATTCATAACTGTCCTGTTCATGCGCTCACTAATCCCGTTCTGGGCTGGATTCCGAGGAACAGTGTACTGTATTTGGATGCCTGTCAGTCTGTCTAATTAGTACTTTTACTAATTAGACAGACTGACGGTACTATTATTACTGACTGGTACACCAAACCCACGTACTCGGGACGGTTACTTAATTTTCATTCATCCCCATCATAAATTATGTATTGAATTGAAGCCTAGGGTAAAAGGAATTGAAAACCCAAACAGACTAACAGACATACTTACCTGTTTCAATTTCTTTTACCCTAGGCTTCAATTCACAGTCGAAATAGAACAGGACAGACAGCTCCCATACTTGGACTTCTTACTAATTAGACAGACTGACGGTACTATTATTACTGACTGGTACACCAAACCCACATACTCGGGACGGTTACTTAATTTTCATTCATCCCATCCTTACCACCTCAAGATTAATGTAGCCAGAAATCTCCTTCGCCGAGTCCTCTCCCTATCCCATGCTTCCTTCCACAATAAAAATATTAATATCGCCTCAGATATATTGGCACGCAACCAATTTCCCCCCAACCTCATAAAATCCCTTGTTAAAAAAGTAAAATCCCAACCTCCCAACACTGTCTCTCCCAATTCTTCCCTAACTCCCAGTTCCCAAATGTTCCGATCTCTACCATTACACCTGGACTGACTGATAAACTTACAAAGACAATAAAAAAATCCTACCCTTCCCTAAATTTTGGTTTGAAAACTACCAACAAACTCAAAACCCTCTATACCAAACTCAAAGATCCCATCCCTTTTGAACAAACCAACCGTTGTGTTTACCAAGTCCCTTGCCAAACCCCTTCCTGTAATGGTGTATACATAGGAGAAACAATAAATGACATTCACTCACGTCTTACACAACATAAACGAACCATCACTAATAAAGAAATAGATAAATCTGCACTTGCAAAACACGCCATTACACAAAAACACACTTTTAACTTCGACGACACGAAAATTCTTTCTACACAACGAAACAAAAAAAGACTACAGATCTCGGAATGTGTACACATAAACTTAAACAAAAACAATATAAACTACAAAACTGACCAACAAGGCATTTCTCCTATGTACGCTAATATTTTCCAAATACTCTCCCGACATCCCACCTAGATTTTTACCATGCCCCTTGGGTATCCTTCCATTAACACCTTTTTCTCCTTTCCTGTCATAAAAATGTCATAAACATGCCTTTTGATCCTTACCGACATTTCTCCCACCACCTGCTGTTTTCACTTACTTATACCCCAGTAGATTCCTTTCTCCTTAGACACTACAATGGTTACTTAATTGCCAACCTTGGTCTTCCTCTGCCGCTCGGCATTTCTATTGGTATGTAGTATCTTATTTCTTTGTAAAATTTATTAATGTTACTATTAGCTACTATATTTGTCATTGGTATGTAGTTTCTTATTTCTTTGTAAAATCAATTAATGTTACTAATTACTATTAAAATCAATTATTGTACCTATTTACTTTTTCATTCTACTCATTCTAAGAATTTAAGACGATATGTTCTTTTATAAGTTATTTGTATCTATAGTTCTGTTACCTATCACAATTATAATTTTTTTTGTTTTTGCATTAATTTCTTTTTTTGTCATTTTAGCTGACGAAGGCTACCAATGAGTAGCCGAAACGTCCGAAATATAGATTTTTTAAAACAAAATCATATTGAGGTTTATTTAGCCGAATCCCAACCATTCCATCTTTACGTAAACAGTTTACCTTCTCGATTCCCTCGAAGCACTATCGATTCACCCTTGATAACTTTAACACCTTTATCAACAAATATTATCGAGTACCCCAGTTCTTGCATTTTAGAGACTGATAATAAATTTTTATTCAACTCTGGACATTCATACACATCAGTTATTCTGATTACACGTCCTTCGTCATCATTAAGTAATAATGTTCCACACTGACTTGACACTATCTCTTGATTTTTCTTTGCAACTTTAATCACTAATCTTGTCTTTTTCCAATTCACCAAATATTTTCCAAGATCAGGACCAACAAAATGATTCGTCGACCCTGAATCAATAATAAATTTTACTTTTTCATTTGTAGAAGTCACATTCATGGTATAACTCAGAAAAGTTATGGTAAATCTGAAGGAGAGCGTCCTCAGCTACGATTTTCTTCAAAGTTTGTACTATAACGTATTTTGATGCACTAAACACGAATCCGTTGGAAAAAAAACCGCTCTCAACTAGGAAAGAAGTTATTTTTAAAAAAGTTCACTGTTATGAAGGTTAGGGAAGAATGCCTTGGACGACTTTTGGGCATAGAATTCTTTTCATTTCTGCGAGTTGGATTGACTAGGGGTTTTGATGTTTTCTTGAGCGAGCGGAAACGCATAGCACGTATGCCCAAAAGCGACAGTTTACGACCAAGTCAACTACCACAGGTGAGTCTAAATTTCAATTAAACTTCTTCATTTTCATGAAGAAATACAGTGCGCTGACAAAATGACCAAAGTTGTCTGCCAATCCCACCGGCACAAGTGTAGTAATTATTTTCTTATTTATTTGTTAAGAGTTTCATAACATTAACGATTACCTCTGTAGTAAAAAAGTACAATTTACAAATAGTGTAGATGTCATACAATAATTCTATTTGGTTAAACAACATAGATACAATATAATGTAAAGTAAGTTACAATTTAAGTTATAGAAATGTGTTTTAAATAGAAAAAGTCCGTCACGCAGGAGCTGCATAACTAAGAACATTCCTCAGAATTTGGGTAGTGTAGACTGCTTTCCAGAACAATTTGCTTAAAATATCCCACATAAATAAAATAAAAACATGAATAGTTCTATTTTAATTTTGTATTTTATTCTAGCTAATACCTGCGAGTTTTCACTCCACCGGATTGTACACAGTTTTAGTGGAAAAAGATTAATTCCAGAAACTTCCCTGAATTTAGCTCTTTGGTGGGAAATCTTTGAATAGAAAAATTTCGTGACATAGTTTCCAAAATCGTGACTTTTTCGTGATTTTCGTGCCCTATTTTTCATTTCGTGACATTTTCGTGATATTCGTGACTTTTTCGTGCAGTTGACACCCTGCTAGGACGACTTTTGGGAATAGAATACTTTTCATTTCTGCGAATTGGATTGACTAGGGGTTTTGATGTTTTCTTGAGCGAGCGGAGCGAGCAGAAACGCATAGCACGTATGCCCAAAAGCGACAGTTTACGACCAAGTCAGCTACCACAGGTGAGTCTGAATTTCAATTACACTTCGTGATTAAGGACTATTGCGCATGCGCGTGTTTACATATAAGCTGTTTACCCCGTCTTTTATAACCACCATAACAGTGAACTTTTTTTTTAATAACTTCTTTCCTAGTTGAGAGCGGGATTTTTTTTCAACAGATTCGTGTTTAGTGCATCAAAATACGTTATAGTGCAAACTTTAAAGAAAATCGTAGCTGAGGACGCTCTCCTTCAGTTTTACCAAAAATATTATCAAAATTGGCCACCATTTGTCGATTGTAATAGAATGGCCCACGTATACACTGTTAATGGTCATTTTGACAATAAGGAGTCATTTCTGACTTATGGTGCCGTTGACTTTTTTCTTCCTCGTGGCTCGCAGTTGCGAAATATACAGTAAGGTCAATTTTGCAGGGGTTAATATGGGGGTTATGTTTTCCGATCTCGCATTGAAGAATCGTCTGGCCAACAGATGAACATTATTTTTATAATACCCTTAATTATATAATACCCTTAATTTTTTTTTGTTCTTTCCATTAATAATAACAGAGTTCCTACTTATTATTTAGGCTTTTCTTTTCAATATTTTATAGTGTTTAAGGTATTTGTTTACTAAATATTTTCAATTTTTTATTACATATTTTATTATAAATAGTTAAATATAATTATATGTACAGATTTTGAATTTTATATTACATGAACATCCGTTCCCTTTTAATCACGTACACTAACAGTAATATTATTTATTTAAAGCTTTGAACAAAAAACCCTGTTTGTCAGCCTTTTCACATCTAATTAGGTAGTTTCTCATTTGACTTTGAACAAAACCAAGGGTTGACAGAGGCTAATAACCAAGGCAGAAATCAACCAAGGGAAGATGCAGGTAACCTATTTTACTCCAAGAAATTTAATGATAGAAGAAAGTTTGTATCTAAACAAAATGCTGCTAAAGGGGAATTTAAATTTCAATGTTATAAATGCCGAAAGTGGGGTCACAAGAAATCGGAATGCCCTGAAAACAAGAATAACTCCAATATTTGTGAAGAAGGAGGTGAGGGAGAAAAAAACTTTGTTAAAACCGAAGGAGAGCGTCCTCAGCTACGATTTTCTTCAAAGTTTGCACTATAACGTATTTTGATGCACTAAACACGAATCCGTTGAAAAAAAAAAACCCCGCTCTCAACTAGGAAAGAAGTTATTAAGCACTAAAGTTCACTGTTATGGAGGTTATAAAAGACGGGGTAAACAGCTTATATGTAAACACGCGCATGCGCAATAGTCCTTAATCACGGATGTATACACTGTTAATGGTCATTTTGACAATAAGGAGTCATTTCTGACTTATGGTGCCGTTGACTTTTTTCTTCCTCGTGGCTCGCAGTTGCGAAATATACAATAAGGTCAATTTTGCAGGGGTTAATATGGGGGTTATGTTTTCCGATCTCGCATTGAAGAATCGTCTGGCCAACAGATGAACATTATTTTTATAATACCCTTAATTATATAATACCCTTAATTTTTTTTTGTTCTTTCCATTAATAATAACAGAGTTCCTACTTATTATTTAGGCTTTTCTTTTCAATATTTTATAGTGTTTAAGGTATTTGTTTACTAAATATTTTCAATTTTTTATTACATATTTTATTATAAATAGTTAAATATAATTATATGTACAGATTTTGAATTTTATATTACATGAACATCCGTGATTAAGGACTATTGCGCATGCGCGTGTTTACATATAAGCTGTTTACCCCGTCTTTTATAACCTCCATAACAGTGAACTTTAGTGCTTAATAACTTCTTTCCTAGTTGAGAGCGGGGTTTTTTTTTTTCAACGGATTCGTGTTTAGTGCATCAAAATACGTTATAGTGCAAACTTTGAAGAAAATCGTAGCTGAGGACGCTCTCCTTCGGTTTTAACAAAGTTTTTTTCTCCCTCACCTCCTTCTTCACAAATATTGGAGTTATTCTTGTTTTCAGGGCATTCCGATTTCTTGTGACCCCACTTTCGGCATTTATAACATTGAAATTTAAATTCCCCTTTAGCAGCATTTTGTTTAGATACAAACTTTCTTCTATCATTAAATTTCTTGGAGTAAAATAGGTTACCTGCATCTTCCCTTGGTTGATTTCTGCCTTGGTTATTAGCCTCTGTCAACCCTTGGTTTTGTTCAAAGTCAAATGAGAAACTACCTAATTAGATGTGAAAAGGCTGACAAACAGGGTTTTTTGTTCAAAGCTTTAAATAAATAATATTACTGTTAGTGTACGTGATTAAAAGGGAACGGATGTTCATGTAATATAAAATTCAAAATCTGTACATATAATTATATTTAACTATTTATAATAAAATATGTAATAAAAAATTGAAAATATTTAGTAAACAAATACCTTAAACACTATAAAATATTGAAAAGAAAAGCCTAAATAATAAGTAGGAACTCTGTTATTATTAATGGAAAGAACAAAAAAAAATTAAGGGTATTATATAATTAAGGGTATTATAAAAATAATGTTCATCTGTTGGCCAGACGATTCTTCAATGCGAGATCGGAAAACATAACCCCCATATTAACCCCTGCAAAATTGACCTTATTGTATATTTCGCAACTGCGAGCCACGAGGAAGAAAAAAGTCAACGGCACCATAAGTCAGAAATGACTCCTTATTGTCAAAATGACCATTAACAGTGTATACGTGGGCCATTCTATTACAATCGACAAATGGTGGCCAATTTTGATAATATTTTTGGTAAAACTGAAGGAGAGCGTCCTCAGCTACGATTTTCTTCAAAGTTTGCACTATAACGTATTTTGATGCACTAAACACGAATCTGTTGAAAAAAAATCCCGCTCTCAACTAGGAAAGAAGTTATTAAAAAAAAAGTTCACTGTTATGGCGGTTATAAAAGACGGGGTAAACAGCTTATATGTAAACACGCGCATGCGCAATAGTCCTTAATCACGAAGTGTAATTGAAATTCAGACTCACCTGTGGTAGCTGACTTGGTCGTAAACTGTCGCTTTTGGGCATACGTGCTATGCGTTTCTGCTAGCTCCGCTCGCTCAAGAAAACATCAAAACCCCTAGTCAATCCAATTCGCAGAAATGAAAAGTATTCTATTCCCAAAAGTCGTCCTAGCAGGGTGTCAACTGCACGAAAAAGTCACGAATATCACGAAAATGTCACGAAATGAAAAATAGGGCACGAAAATCACGAAAAAGTCACGATTTTGGAAACTATGTCACGAAATTTTTCTATTCAAAGATTTCCCACCAAAGAGCTAAATTCAGGGAAGTTTCTGGAATTAATCTTTTTCCACTAAAACTGTGTACAATCCGGTGGAGTGAAAACTCGCAGGTATTAGCTAGAATAAAATACAAAATTAAAATAGAACTATTCATGTTTTTATTTTATTTATGTGGGATATTTTAAGCAAATTGTTCTGGAAAGCAGTCTACACTACCCAAATTCTGAGGAATGTTCTTAGTTATGCAGCTCCTGCGTGACGGACTTTTTCTATTTAAACACATTTCTATAACTTAAATTGTAACTTACTTTACATTATATTGTATCTATGTTGTTTAACCAAATAGAATTATTGTATGACATCTACACTATTTGTAAATTGTACTTTTTTACTACAGAGGTAATCGTTAATGTTATGAAACTCTTAACAAATAAATAAGAAAATAATTACTACACTTGTGCCGGTGGGATTGGTAGACAACTTTGGTCATTTTGTCAGCGCACTGTATTTCTTCATGAAAATGTATTTCTTAAATTTATAGTATTAAAATCAAGGAAGAGTTATCTCACACTTCCAGTAACTATTGTAATTAACTAATTATGTGGGCGATTCTACAGAAAAGTAGCACTTTTTGGTTTTTGTCAATTATTCAGTCCGTACTGGAAATATTAATATTTTTCCTTTTTAGTAAGATGATACAAAACTATTTTGATTCATACCTAGCAATGGATGATCTGTAACAACCTTTGACCTGGAGCTGGAGTGAGAATTAGGGCTGCAAAGCCCTAATTATCACTCCCCTGCCCTGTACAATACTCGGGTTTGTAACTTTCGGTGATTTTTTTTAGGCCTACAGTAACTTGCAGGAAGTTTTTTATTAGAGTACTTTTTTTTCATTATGCCTTCACGAATGTAGCTGAAAGAGAAAAAAATAAAAAATATTATCCTAAAGGCTGACAAAAGCTTCACTAATGTCTGTCACATAAAAGTTTGTACAATAACGTTTGGTTTTGAGGAGAATTTGTGCGTCCCCATTTTATAGACTACAATTTGGTTTCTCCTATAAAAATTTGATCGAGTAGTGAATCGCCAGCGGTTTTCTTTAATTTTCTCATCGACTTTAGTGGCAATTTCATCGGTCACAATACTTGTCCGTCCACTAATGCCCCATTGGCTCTCCACCTTTAGTGATCACATCGTGCCCATGAACTTCACAGATTTGGCGATTAATCTCAATTGTTTTACTGTTCTTAGCCAATAAAAACCGTATCACCAATCGCACTTCACAGGTCGCGGGATTTTCAATGGCGACACACGTTTAAAACTAGTATTGTACGAGGTTGAGCTGCAATGATAACCTCTCAGTAGCACGGCTGGGTAGCCAATAAAAGGTCAAACGATCTGACACCAAGATGGCCGTAATATCCCAGGACCTAGCGGCTAGAGCACAAAACAATTTAGGCGTTTACTTGGGATATACTTGCTTCACAAGTATTTACTTGCAAGAAATAGTAAATACTTGTTTTATTCACTTCAATTTTTGTGTTTTTTTGGTTTTTGAGACTGCACGAGTATTTACTCCTCCGGGCAAACCTCCATGGTGAGTCACTCAAGTCCTTGTAATGACGTTACTGGGGTATGATGTGAGACAGTATACACCAAACAAAGTGCTTAAAACTTCAAAATTGTTAGTTTTGTTTTTTTCAACAGGTTTTTGTCTCTGTTTACTTATTGTTTTAATTGGTTATTGTTTTTTTTAATTGCATGTAATAGTAAAATTAGTATTTTAATAATATAAGGTGAGATAAAAAATGGTAATAGTGTTTTCCCATGGGGAACTGTGAGAAGATGGGGGAAGTCATTTCCGTTTAGGATGCTTTCAGTTTCCCGTGGTCTAGTGGCTAGCGCCTTAGATTCATAAGCGGGAGATGGTGGGTTCGATCCCCACCGGCAACAGGAATTTTCTCATCTCAGGGCTCGTTGAGAAAATTCCTCGCTGCACCTCTGCGCTAATGGCCCAGATTTGTCGATGCGCCGTTAAATATATATATATATATATATATATATATATATATATATATATATATATATATATAATACATACATATAAAAAAATAATAACTATTAGTTTCCTGTTGTGGCGCCTTAAAGCTTCCTTCTCTTTGAGATGAATGAAAGATCAAAATCGACCAATAGCTGCTTCTACTCCTTTGGTAATGACACTATGGATATGAACGGAACTGCGCTAAGATGACGAAGTTCCTCCGAATAGGACTGTTTGTATAACCCATAAATGTAGATCAAGATGCTTTATTTTTGAAATTCTTGAAAAGGATCCTTTTATGGCAATGTAGAAGTTTAAAGTAAAGAGGATTAGTAGAGAATGCCTAGTAGAAAATTTACATGAACATTATTTGATACTTGAAGGTTGTGTATATTCCTCTGTGATGGCAGCTGGTGACAGAAGTAAATAACTAAAGGAATGGTTTCTTCAGATGTCAAAGAATCAAAAAGGAGGAGAGAGGCTTTATATATCAATGATATCTAAAGATCAGATGCAGACAAACGTTTTAAGCCATTAACTCAAACCATTAAAGTGCTAGAAGAGAAAAAAGTCCGACTCGCAGGAACTGCGTCATCTTAGCGCGGTTCCGTTCTTATTCCTAGTGTCATTTGGAAAGCTTAGAATAGAAATAAACATTTTTTTGTTGTTGAAATTTCGCGTCAAATTACACAGAAGCAGAAATTACACATCTTTAATATTATCAAATGTCAGACCCGTAATTTTAGAAATGGTGGACCCCCCCCCCAACATATCCTGTCACATTGAAACGCTACCATAATGCTTATTATGGAGAATACAGCTAAAGTAAATTTTGGAATCTCCTTTTTGCAGAATTAATGTTATCAAAAAAAGTGTAGACAAGTTTTGTAGATTATTGCAGTATCTAAGATTTGTCATAAATATTTGTGTCATAATACTAATCGCTTCGCTGAAAAATCCGAATAACCTTTTTTGCGAACTTTGACCTTGAATAAAATTGTTTGCAATCATGGAATCTTTTTGTAGGTTCCTTGACGAATGAAAAAGAGTGAAACCATTTTTAAGGCGATATCTTTAACCATTTTCGAGAAAAGTAGGAAAATAGTTGTTGAATAAAGATTTTGATTTGAGAATTATGGGATTCAGTTCAAATATTTAGCTTACTAAATTATCTACAAAAAAAGTTCTAAAGCAATGAGACCCCACACATTTCGAGAAATAAGTCCTTAAAACTTTGAAGTAGCTGGTTTCGTTTATTTAAAAGGTTCTTTTTGTCTGTGTTTCATTTTTTGTTATTTTTGTAATTGCTTATAGTTGGAAAATGCATTTCTCAACATAACAGGACAAATAAAATTAGAAAAAAAAGTTTTTGTTGTTATAAATAGAGCTTTCCTAGTGGGATTTGAAGACGCCGTGTGAATACTTTTATCTCTGTTTACCTCAGTTCTTAATTGGTCGTTTTTTTTTCTCTGTTTGCCTTAGTTTTTAATAGGTTGATATTATTTTGATGACATTTTTAACTTGAAGCATAGATGCGCGCATGTCCAGAGCCCTCTGTGGCTTAACTGCCCCCGGGATTGATGATTCAATTGACCCCTTATGACTTTATTGTAATTATTAGTAAATGAAAAATGAATACAATATTATTTTATTATTAATGAAGTTGGGAATTATAAAGTATGAGTACCTATATGAAACTATTACAATGGGAATTTTATCATTTTATTAAAAAATGTAAACACTATTAAATAATTTGTCGCAAGTCGAAAAGAAAGTTTGCATACCAAAAAAAAAAAAAAAAAAAAATCGGAGTTTTCCAAAATTTATTTACCACAATGGTCCAAATTTTCGGCATTTAATTTTAAGAGGATGATTCATTTTTTTAACTTTTTCAATTTTTTAAGTGGACTGGTTCAATTGCCCCGTGGCTCAATGACCCACTCTCCCACTAATCTCTGAACTATTCTCTGATGCTGCGAAGAAAAAATAAGACTCCAAAAAATGATTCCTTTGAAGACATCCATTATTTACATATATTTTTATTATTCCTAATTCATATTCAAAAATAAAATATTTTGTTCTTTATTCATATTCGGAGGCCCAGTGGTCGTGATTGTTAAGGTGTGAGCATTTAACACTCCTTGCCAAAGGTCGTGGGTTCGATTACTACTATGGGCCGATGCCTTTTGTTTAGAAAAAAGAAAAGGCATCGGCCCTATCCTGGCTAGAGAAGGGTGGTAACCTATAGATAACCCGTCCTAAACTTCTTAGTTAATAATAATGGGCGTTAAAATTTAAATTTATTCATTTTCAGAGGTTTTCATGGAGACTTAAATATTGAAATTGAGTACACTTTAGGCCCAGGGCACACGGTGAGACTGTTTTGCAACTCCAGTTGCACGCGCACAGTTATCTGAATGCTTGCAAGTTTTCAATGTGAGAATTATTCGTCCCACTTCAGGTCTATAAGCCGAGTTCTTCCTCAAAGTTGATCAATGTCTCTGGTATATTTTATTTTTATTTTTACGGGCATTAGCGCCGACATCCAGGGTGCAGCGAGGAATTCTCCCAACGAGCCATGGGATGAGAAAATTCCTGCCGCCGGTGGGGATCGAACCCACCATCTCCCGCTTATGAATCTAAGGCGCTAGCCACGAGACCCCTTCAATTTTATTATCTTAATTACAAAGCTTATTTAAAAAAAATTGTTTACATCAATAATTTGTTGTTATTAGTTCAATTTAGCATATTTGTCTAAAAATAAATGACATTGTACTCAACATATTTTAGGTGGCTGGCAGCTTAAATAAAACATAAATATTATCAGCCATTTTCCTATTTATAAATGTTAAATTATGAAAGTGGTTGGAAATTTTAAAGAAATGTGTTAGAGGTACTGGAGTAACATTTCATTGCTTCTAAAAATTTCATCTCCGGATAGGAAGTAAATACTCCCTGTAAATACTGGAGTTTTTGGATTCATAGTACATAATACATCACCGAATGGTACATAAGTACAGCGTATGTGTTACATGTCATTTTAAAGGGCACATAAAGAACCAAAAATTGACACCATCGTGTTTCTACCGTAAACAGGAGTGGAGTTATATATTTTGTCGCAGCAAGATTTTAACCATTTCTTTAAAACTTTACATGGACGTATTTTGGAAACCGTTTGAGACATTAAGCTGAAATTTGGCGTTTTTCCTAGTCTTTATGAAGGTAACCCATGCAACAAATGCCATCTAAATAAACATTCCATTTTTAATGCATCATAGGCGCAACTGATTTACTACTAGCCCTTTGCCAGTACAGCCGTGTGCGGACAGAAGTTTTGTTTCAGCTGCAAACTGGTTTCAGACGCAACTCGTTTGCAACGGAGTCGCACTGTGTGCGCTGGGCCTTAATTGACTAAATTATGTACATTGACAATAAATATTTATTTAGAAATTTTGAATTCTGCTACCATTGTTTAATATTTTTGAGTAGTCATTTTGAGGAGTCATCGTGTCTTCACTTTTAAAATTAATGTAACCATCCTCTTTAACATATCGTCCCTGCCATGTCAAACTAACGAA
Source organism: Gonocerus acuteangulatus (assembly GCA_946811695.1). Lineage (NCBI taxonomy): Eukaryota > Metazoa > Arthropoda > Insecta > Hemiptera > Coreidae > Gonocerus > Gonocerus acuteangulatus. The sequence continues at coordinate 149,073,247 of OX328123.1, read as the reverse complement.
TATGCAAATCGCAGCAAAATAGGAACGATCATATTTTATCCATTGACGAAATAATATATTCAAAAATGGTCTTATTCGATGCTTTGTTTAAGGCATTAAAGGCTATTCTATAAAGGGGTTAGAGTTCCGACAATTTGCGGCAAGCCGTATCGTCCACAATCCATAGCAAAGTACCGAATCTAAAACCGAGATTTTGCATATTCGATAGTTTGACGTGGCAGGGACGATATGATGTATATTTTATACTGTTTTATTAATTGTTTTAAATGTATATAAAATTGTGAGTTTATAGATATCACAGTAATCCTTTTAAGTTACAAATAATTTTAAGCTAAAGCATAAGGCTTTCTCTTTTTAAGTGAAATTATTTTTCACGAAAGTAGTAGACACCCTGCCTAGGCAATCTTCCCTAACCTTCATAACAGTGAACTTTTTTTTTAAATAACTTCTTTCCTAGTTGAGAGCGGTATTTTTTTTCAACGGATTCGTGTTTAGTGCATCAAAATACGTTATAGTGCAAACTTTGAAGAAAATCGTAGCTGAGGACGCTCTCCTTCAGATTTACCATATTTTTTTTCTTTAGCATGTTCTAACATTGCCTTACACAAAAATACCTCGTTTGATTTTTTTAAAAAAAGCATCTTCCAGTATAAAAAAATGTAAGTATATTGAACAACGGCAATCATTAGAGGACCAGAACGCATATTTTACAATTGACAGAAATGCCTTCATGAGGTTATTCTCGAAGCTTATCAAGAGCTCTTTTCTATAAGCTTTCAATCAATCGATGAAATTAATCATTAAGGATTTCACAGGTCTTGTATGAATTTCATGAAGCAGCCAGTCCTTGAGTTGCTCTTAGAATAGAGGATAGAATAATTGTCCTTGCCTGCGTGTAGAAAAAAAAGTTTCTTCCTAAAAAAACTAAAAAAAAAAAAACTTAATAAGTAAGATTATCACTCCAGCGCCCGTAGCAATTGTGTCCGTTCACCAGCTTAAATATTTCGGACTTCACTTCTGAGGCAAGCTGCCAGACTTTCTCCAAATTTTTTGAAATGCCCAAGTTATTCTCCATTTTGCCTGCTGTGGACGGAAACGGAAAACAAACTTTCTTCCGTCCACAATACCCGCTGGAGGAAGTCTGGATGACCTTCCAACATGTCCAGCACCCACCTGCAAAACAATGCTCTCTGCTCCTGATCCCCGGGCCTCAACTCTTGAACTTCCTGAATTTGAAGGAAGACGTTCTTCCCGAAGGAAGTTCTGGTCCTCCAATGATTACTGCCGTGAGGGCCGTTGTTCAATATACTTAATTATTTAATACTGCAAGATTTTTTTTTTTTAAATAAATCATACGAGGTATTTTTGTGTAAGGCAATGTTAGTCGAACATACAAAAGAAAAACAAAATTATCAAAATCAGCCACCATTTGACGATTGTAATGGAATGGCCCACCTATACACTGTTAATGGTCACTTTGACCATAAGGAGTCATTTCTGACCTATGGTCCCGTTGACTATTTTCTTCCTCATGACTCGCAGTTTCGAAATATGCAATACAAAAATTTGACCTTCAATAACATTTCAGGGTAAATTTTGCGGGGGTTACTTTTTCAGATCTCGCATTGGAGAATCATCTGGCCAACGGATGACCATTATTTTTGTGACACCCTGCACCTAGTATTGACATAGTACATATACAGCCACCTTCTTGGAATTACAAAAATCCAGTTACCTAGACTCAATGGGTAAAGTTTTATTTTCTTTCTCGGTTTCCTTTATTCCTTCAATTACAAAATATAAAGAATATTAAAATATGTAGCAAACATGTGTATTTATGGCTGAATATGTAAAATATGGAGTTTTGACAAAATATGTAAAATAAAAAACTGTTTAAATACTTTTAAAACACTTAAAACGTGCAGAATTACATCAATACTTAAGATTTACGAATCAGAAAAGAATATGTAAATACAATTACATCTGTTCACTAGTAATTAATATTTTTGTAAAGCTTCATTTCTAAAATTGTTGTTTTAAAATTTGTAAATTAAGTCATTATACATAAAGGGGTCGAAATTGTCCTATATTTTGAGACCAGAGTTTCTGTACATTTAAATTTATGTCTTTAATCACCAAAAATTAATGGTTTTTGTTGATTTAAGTCTTTAAATTTACAGACATTCCCAAGTCTCAAAATATAGGACAACTTCAACCCCTGTATATATGATCCGTCAATTCTACTAACCTCCCAAAATTACCCACCACTTATTTTATTATTTGCATTGTAAATAAACAAATATTTTAGTTGCAGGTTTATATAATGAACAACAAGGTAATAACCAGCTCTCTATATAGACTAGATACATTTAAAAAGTCTGATATCTTTTTTAAAGCCGGTTATAGCAAAAAATTCAATTTAAATAAAAAAAATCCGATTTAAATAAAAAAAATCTGATTTAAATAAAATAAATCCGATTTTTTAAAAAAAATCATGATTTCTTTACACCCTGATTCACTCACACAATTCTCAAATTCAGCGAGAAAACGTTCAAGACCGGCAACATGTCCACCATGTTTAATCCACTTATGGTCGAACTGCATATTCCTCATCTTGCGCTGCAAGTCGACTTGGATGGTCAGACCTACTTTAACATATGTGCTTCGCAATTTCTTCATAATATTTTCCGCACTAGTTTCACTCGCTATCAATGAAATTACATTGTCACTTAGCAACTGAATAATGAGGTTGGGCACCTTCGCATCCTTCTGAGTGAAATCATTGCTCTGCTTGACATCTTCCGTTGGCGAAATCGTGTCCAGTAAATTATTAGCATCTAACAATGCTTTCAATCTAATCTCCTAAGTGGAAAAGTTCCGTCCGTCAAAAGGCTTGACTACGTTCATAACGTTTTGAACCGCCATGCTGCTTCCCCCGCGAACGGTACAGCACTTATCACTTTTACTAAAAAAAAATTCCGCGATTCGCGACACTTAATATAACTTGGGAACTGCTGGGCCCATAACCTTTTAACTTTGAACTGGGTGGAACACAAAAGTGAACACCATGAATAGAAATAACTGGTTTATTCTCATAGTAACAAGCAGTTCCCCGGGAGTTCACATCAAGACAGGATACTCCCAGCATGCAATGCACGGCCTTACAATTTTACAGTGGCGCGCCCACCGCACACTTTACAAAGAGGTATAACATAAATTCCTTTAATTTCATTGTTTGTTTACAATCATATTCAAAAATTCACCTTTTTGCGCGCCTGTGATGTCACTGGCATGGTCGATGTTAGGCTTCAACTTTTAGCACTTTCCTCCGAAGGAAAGTAGCTATTGAGGTTGCGCTAACGGAAGTTTTGAAAAATGTCTTCAAATCTTTATCGATCCTACCTAGTAGACAACGAAAATGACCCCCGTTAAAATTTATATCTTATATATATATATATATATATATATATATATATATATATATATATATATGTGTGTGTGTGTGTGTGTCTGTTAACACGATAGCGGCCAGAGTTTTTCTTTTCTCGTCACGAAACTTGGTACATAGCACTCAATTAGCAAACGATTGAACGAGTTCGTTAACCACTAAATCGGTTCATTAGAAGGGGGGGTTTACTCCGGACCCACAATACCAATTCGCCACTACCAGCCGTGATTTTTGTTATATTTCGACGAAACTCGGTATTTTTAGTGGTAATCTACAGGTAGAAATGTGTTGTAAAAATAAACTAAATCGGTTCATTAGGAGGGGGGGGGGGGGTTACTCCGGACCAGACATGCGCGCTGAGGCTGAATTTTCCGGCGGCGGCGCGCTGGACTAAAATGGTCGGCGGCGTGGGCTATTTTTTTTAACCCCCAAGGGAGACGTTACAATTTAATATATATATATATATATATATATATATATATATATATATATATATATATATATATATATATATATATAGGCTTGCCATATTTTAGGTGAATGAAACCGGGACACATTAATATGAAAAGGGCATACCGGGGGGGGGGGGGATAAAAATGGTAAAAATTAGAAGCAAAATGGTGAGTTTTAAGCCTTTTTAGCGCGGTTCCTCCCTCCCTCATAGGGAGGAACCCCGCTTATAGGGTTGATACAATGAAACAATCCGGAAGTGCCGACTAGAAAATTTTGCGTTTCAGAACCTCTGGAAACCGAAAATGATGGTAGTTCAAATTTGTATATATATATATATATATATGTATATATTATATATATATATATATATATATATATATATATATATATATTTGTCTGTTCGCTCATTTCTGGCTTCCCTGATGGTCCGATTTTGATGAAATTTGGTACAAAAATCCGTCGTCCAATTTGAAAGGTCAAGTTCGTTAACCAGCAAAATCCGCCCACTGGAAGATGGCATTTGGGGCGAAATTCGCGCAAAAAAAATCGTAACGCTTACGTTTTTGAGTTCATAAGCGTGTAAGTACTCTTTTTATAGGCTTCTTGGGCTAGGAAAACGAATGGAACCATTTTCAAGGCGATAGCTTTAACCGTTTTCGAGAAAATTGGAAAAATAATTTTTGAATACCGTTTTTGGTTTGGGTACTTAGAATTACGGGATTCAGTTGAAACATTATCTGCATGTTCTACTTTCATTAAAACTAATATGTTGAAAGTTTTGTTACGTTTGGAGTTAAGGAAGGGTTAGAATAAAATATTTTATGAACAGACAAGAAAAGTTTTGGGAACTTCGTATACTTTCATTAATATCTCGAACACGGTTGGGAAATCGTGGTAAGTGGATAGAAACTATTTGAAAGCTTTCTAAATTCTCTACAAAAAATATTCTAAAACTATTTTTGATTAGGTTATGTCAATCGGAGAAATAAGTGCTTAAAACTTCAAATACGTCTGTTTTGTTCTTAAGAACGGGTTTTTGTCGTTCTTTTTGTAATTTTTGTCTCATTCCCTTTGTTTTTTATTGCTTTTTATTTTTGTAATTTCTTATGTTGGGAAAATTTTGTGTGTAAAACAGGATATGAAAAATGAGACCAATTTTCTGTTGCTGGAAATAATGTAAATTTTGGGAACTTTCATTAATATCTCGAAAACGGTTGAAAATCTTGGTAAACGGAAGAATACCATTAGAAAGCTTATTAAATGCTCTACATAAAAGGTTCTAATGAAAGTTTTGATTAGGCGATGACAATCGGAGAAATAAGAGCTTAAAGCTTTAAAGTAATTGATTTCGCTTATTCGAACTATTCTTTTTGTCTGTTTTTTATTCCTTGTTATTTTTTAATTGCTTATAGTTGGATAATGTATTCGAAAATAAAACAGGTTTAGTAAAATAACAAAAACAATTTATTGTTAGAAATATAGAGTTCCAAGATTCCAAGACCTTGTAACTAGCGGGAATGTTTCTAGTGATGCCGACCCTTCCAGGTAAGATTGTAAATCCTACCTTTCAAGACTGTTGGAAACAAAACAATAACTGTCGGGGTTCGGTCACTCCTACTTTTATCGTAAAAATGGTTTTATTGTGCCGACGTTTCGGCTTGAACTTCAAGCCTTCATCAGGGCTGTAAATACAAGTAGGACATATTTAACACTAATATATGCACATATCTATGTAAATATACCTAACATATATATATATATATATATATATATATATATATATATATTTATATATATATATATATACATATAATATATATATATATATATATATATATATATATATATATATATATATATATATATTTATATATATGCATATACACATACACATATACACGCACACATATGTACATATATATGCCCACATACATACACATATGGGGTATGTATTATTAAGTAGCAGTGACCGAACCTGGACAATCCCTACCTTGCATCATCAACGGTCAACGATCTCCTCTCAACAAAATAATAACTGCTTCTATTTTAATCTTTCGAAATTAGATTTGGGATAAGAACGGAACCGCGCAAAGATGAGGCAGTTCCTGCGAGTCAGACTTTATTAAGCGCAGCGAGTAACAGGAGTGGGGGATCTGGAACACTAAATTGTTGGTCTCCCCACTTTGTTAAAATAAAAAAGGAAATTTTGCTACTTATTTTTGCTAGTTCTTGCGTTTGCTCTCTAATTACAGTTACAATCGTTCTCAATTCTTTGGCACTGCATTCATTGTAGAAAAGTAAACAATTCATAAATGATTCTTAAAAACTAAATCCATTACTTTATACTTATTACAGCCGTTTCCGGGACATTGATAAACCCGGGTGGACCAGAGACAAGAGACAAATACCGGGACGTATGGTAAGCATATATATATGTCTGTTCGCTACAAAATATCTCTACAAAAATGGTTCTAAAAACATATTCTTCAATGGTCCTTCAAAAATTTTCGATGGGGTGATGTCAATCGGAGAAATAAGGGCTTAAAACTTCGAAAGGGTTTTATTGTTCTTTTGTAGGGGGGGGGGGGGGTCGGTTTGTTTATCTCACTTTTTAATTGATTGTTTTAAATTAAAATTATCAGTAAAATTAGTCTTTTCGTAAAAGGAAGTAAGAAAATGAGAAACTTAGTGTTTTCGCAGGGTGATCGTTGTTGCGCCGTAAACATCCTTCTGTTTGAGATTTTATTTTATATTCTTAACGGTACATCAAAACCTACCAATAACTGTATGTATCCTTAACTTATGGCGCTAGAGATATGAGCGGAGTTGCGCTAAGATGACGCAGTTCGCGTACCTGATGTCTCAAAAATTCCGATTTTGATGAAATTTGGTACAAAAATATTTTTCTTAATTTGAAAGGTCGAATTCGTAAACCAGCAGAATCTGTTAACCGGAAGATGGTTTTTGGAGCGAAATCCGCGCGAAAAAAATCGTAACGTTCACGTTTTCGAGTTCATATGCTTGCAGGTACTCGTTTTATAGATTTCTTAACGTAGAACAACGATTAAAACCATTTTAAAGCGATATCTGTACCCGTTTTGAGAAACATTAAAACACCTCGTTTTCCAAAGTAATTTTCAGTTTGGGTACTCATAAATGATTAATTTAGTTCAAACTTAGTCCAGACGTTTGATATTCATCTAAACTAAGGTAGATACATTTTGGTTCCGTTTGGAGTTAAGGAAGTACAAGAAATAAAATATTTCATTAACAGACTTGAAAGGTTTTGGGATTTTCGTATATCTTACATATCTCGAAAACGAGGGAAAATTGTGGTAAGTGGAAGGTGGAAATTCGAAAGCTCACTAAATTCCTTACAAAAAAGGTTCAGATGTAATTTTTGGTGGGGCGATGTCAATCCGAGAAATAGATGCTTCAAACTTCAAAATTGTTAGTTTTGTTTTTTTCAACATTGTTTTGTCACTTACCAAACGTTTTAATTGGTTATTGTTTTTTTCAATCCCATTTAATAGTAAAATTAATATTTTAATAAAATAAGGTATGAAAATGAGAAACGTATTGGTAATAGTGTTTCCCATGGCAAACCTTGAGAAGGTAGGGGGAGTCATTTCCGCTTAGAATACTATCAGTTTCCTGTTTTGGAGCCTTAAATCTTCCTTCCCTTTGAGATTCATTTTAAATTTGTCACGAAAGATCAAAACCTACCAATAACTGCTTCTACTCCATTACTAATGACACTAGGGATATGAACGGAACTGCGCTAAGATGACGCAGTTCCTGCGAGTCAGACTTTTGTTTTTCTCTTCAATTGCGAGGTTTTCAAAATATCTCCCACAAAAGGTGGATTTATTTTTTGAGTTAAATACCATTTTTATATACCTAAAATTATTTTATTTACCGCTTTTTTCCAATCATATAGCACAACACACAAGCGTTTACACGAAGAGAAGGTAAGCCAAAAATGGCGGCAGGTTACCACGCAGTACACTCACATACCTACACACCCTTTCGTCCAGTATTGCCAACGAAATCGGCGCGCCGACTGACTAGGCTCGGCGGCGGCGCGCCACTCAAAACCCGCCGTGGCGTAGCGGCGCCGGCGCGGCGCGCATGTCTACTCCGGACACAATTTGAAAAAAAATTAAAGGAATTAAACATAACAACTCTCACAAGTGTCAGCTTTCTTAGGGTGGGATTAAATAATAAGAACTACGCCCATGTGATAAGTTCAAGAAGGCAAGTTTTCATAAAAAATGAAAATATTGACTTTCCTCCGTCCTTGCTAACCCAATATGAAGGATCTAATTATAGACTATTTTTAGGTGGGGATGACATAAAATGCACAGGATGTGGTGATTTTGGCCACATGAGTTGTAAATGTGACAATACTCAAATAGTCGTTAACCGTATTGCACCTAGTTCCTTTTATCCTACTAATTATAGCACCCCACCCATTCAAATAGCTGAAGAAACTAAAGATTCAAATATCGACAATCTTGCTGGAATAATTAAAACCAGCAGCACAATCCCGCAGGAGACGAAGAAGGCACAAGAATTAGAGATCAATAATGTAGCCGAGAATGTTTCCATATTAGCTAAGAAGCAACAGGCTTTGGAAAATTCCATTCCCACAGAAAACCCGAAAATAGCAAATTTATGTGAAAATGAACAAAATTATAATCGTAATTCATCAAACGTAAAAACAGAAATCCTAGACAACAACCTACACCAGACAGAAAACGCCATCTAAACTGAAGGCTACAATCTCAGATCCATTAATCACAAATACTTCAGGGTCACCTGAATAAATCACACCTTTACGTAATTTCAGCATCAAAGAAGCAAGGTCTTCCATCGAATAGAACATCGATAACTATCCCATAACCTTCCCACAGCTGAAATCACTTCTAAAGATATCGTTCGTTGAGAAAAATACTTCCCATGTCATGTCTGAATTCAGTTCAGATACTGATGCCATCATTAGAATGTTAGCGGACACTCGAAAATTTGTTAAGAATAAAAGGTCAGCAAAAGTCCGTATAACAAAATTTCTTAAATCACTAAGTACGGTGAATGATTGTTCTTCACAAAACACTAGCGGTTATAATAATTCTAAACAATAACGAAAACACCAACGGCCATAGCCTCGTTGAATGCACCGGTTCCCGTAGATCACCGAAGTTAAGCAACGTCGGGCGTGGCCAGTACTTGAATGGGTGACCGACCACGTGCTGTTGGCATTATAGAAAAGGGTGGCAACCTATAGACAGCCCGGCGTTAATAGCCCTAATGTTGATACGCCGTTAAAAAAAATATAATAAAAAAAATAACCAAAAAATTCAAACCTATTAGTTAGATATCATATGTTTACAGGAATCTCTACGAGAAGATGAATCTACCGTTCAAAATTTGATCAAATTCCAGAAGGACTCCATAATATTTAAGAACATATAAAACCCAAACGTACCATGGGCGTATATAGAAAATAATTTCGGAGGGGGCTGGGAAAATTTCGGGGGGGGGGGCTGAGACCATTTCCGGTGTATGGAATACTAACAATTTAGATCTTGGAAGAGTTTTAGCCAACCTTAACGCTATTACACCCAAAATAGAATATGTTTTATGAACTAAACGATCTTATTTAATTTATTTTTAAGGGTTTTATGAAATTTTTAGCGATCAAATCAAAATTTGATTTGATCCCCTAAAGGGTAGAGGCAGAATAATTTATAATAAATAATTATTTAAAGAAACTATTTTTTTATATAAAATGGCCTAAGGTTGGGGATTTGGTGACTATTCAGGGGAAAAAGTTACTTGTAGAGCTTGAAGAAAGAATCTACATATGATGGTCAAGTAGTAGGTACTTACGAATAAAAGTGAATGTCCGATCCATTCTTTGCTGTTTAAGTGCATAAATAACCATATTTGCACTACAATTAAAATAATTTTGGATAAAAAATCTAGAAGGAACAACATAAACTTTTCAAGGATTATTTTCAATGTTTTTATTGCTAGAAAAATGGCCGCCAGAATCTTAGGAGTGCTTCACTGGAAGTTCAAGAGTTAAGCATCTATCCTTTCTATATCTATGGTAGCAGGTCTCTTTCTCTATCGATATATTTGAATCGATTACAAGCTTTAAAATAACTGGAGGTTTTAAATTGCATTTTTGATGCAAACAATTCAAAAATGTCATATTTTAATAATTCGTATTTTGCTTCTAATTGTACCACGGATGAATATGACTTTGATGATGATAATGACGACTTAGACGACGATGGAGAACACGAAGATGAGTCTGATGAAGGTATTTATTGTTTATTTTATTGTATTTTTTAGATTCTGATTAAATGACTGTGTTGTGACATTTCATTAAATCTAAGATTTTCCCTTACTCATATGAAGGAACATACGGTAAACATAGCCTGCAACCAGTACTCTGAATATTCAAGAAACATTTCATTTTAAAGTCTTTTTATTGTAATAACTTTAGAAAAGTCACAGTTTAAGCATTCAATATGGATTTATTGTTGTTGTTTAAATGCCTAAAGTGTGACTTTTCTAAATTTATCTCAATACAAATACAAAATTTGAATGGATTTTTGTCGTTGCAAATAAAATAATAAAACATAAAATGGTTGTTGTATAATTCATTGAGTTTAAAGGCCAGTTATTATTCAACCACTGTACATTACAGAGGAGGCCTAACGCTAAAATATGAAAAAATAAAATTCTAGGATAGGATTTGAACCTCAAGTTACGTTCTAAAGCTAAAGATTTGAAAATTGACTCACTGACAGTCAATCATGCCCTGTGCATTATAAACTGGTTTAATTAATTTAAATCACTATCTTTGAGCATTATAGGGCAGTAATATAACTGTAACTGGCTTCAAATAAATATAACAATACACGATTCTATCTTAAGACTTGGCTTCAGTCAGGGGACTTAATGCACTAAGTTGTGTTATGTATCACTGGAGCTGGGCTCTAGTTACTGCCTGGTAAGTTAATTCAGCGTGCTAGTTAAAAATTTGGTAATCAATTATTAGTGGGATTTAAACAATTTGCTACAGTGATTTTCATATTTTAATGGAACAATAATATCTTAAAAGAGGTGTATTTTATTTGAGGATTTCGAATATTTCTGCCATAAACTTTGTAATAATCTGAAAGTTGTCTTAAGAAAAAAATGGACATACGTACTAGTTGCACCGATCTCGCGAAGTGGCTTCTGTTAAGGCTCCCAGTCAGTGATCCGGATCAGGCAATAAGGCGACCATTTATGGCACCAAGACCATTTATTAATATTATCAAAGAGTTGGATTGACCAGAGTTTTGATATAACCTTTAGCAAGCGGAAACTCATAGCAATTATGCCATTAACAAAAGTAGTACTGGTTTCCTAGGTTATATAACATTAGCAATTATGTTAATTGCATAATTGCTACGTGTTTCCGCTCGCTCAAGGTTATATCGAAACTCTAGTTATTCCGACTCGTTGGTAATATAGATCACTGTTTTTTTGGTGGAAAATGGGCCAATATGCAATTTAACATTGCTTGAAAAGATTACGTTTTCAGTCGTTGATAAATTCCAAATACTCATTTCCCTAGCCGAAAGAACAGCACAAAGAACACTACAACACTAAGAAGTGAAATAAGAAACAATAAATACAACTTGTAAAAACACAAACCTATCAGTAAGTAACACGAAACGACTGAAACGGAAGAAAGAACAGCCAATGAAATTGCCCATAGGAATGAACCAATAGAAATGCTTCACATGAGTTCTCATTTCGTTTCCTGAACGAGACCCACTTCTCGAGATCGGTGCAACTAGTACGTAAGTACCAAAAAAATTTAGATTCAAGAAAGTTTATTTTGAAAAGTTTGTTTAAATATTAACGTTTTGTTGAGTTTGTCAAGTTCCTCCCAAAGTTGCGGGTAAAAGGGTGACAACATAGGTCCTTTTTTAGATGAAGTCTCAATGTCTTCCTCAAAACCACTGTTTGCCAACATCTCCCTCAGATCTTTGACTTTATGACTGTCTTCTGATCATTTAAAATAAAATAAAACTAGATGATGAGTTTTTAGCATTAAAGAAGTTGTTTAAGCCGGAGTAATAAATAGAAACTGAGTATTGAGATATAAATAATGGGACTAAGGGGGAACAAAGAAACTGGATGCATCAGACTAATGTATGGTAAACAACTTCTGCTATCACGCAGAGCTATACCGAAACCAAAGTTCATTAAATGCTCACTAAGAAGCCGCTAAGAAGTATGGGAGTAAGAAGCTTGCTGGCAAGAAGTGATGTCTTTTTGGGAGATTCTGAGCCACCATACTTGCTTGGATCAGCAAAGAAGTTTAAAGGAGACTGTAATAGCTAAATGCATTTCATTGCTTTTGCTTCCACAAGGCACCGTTTGTATCCTCGTTAAAGCGAATGTCAATCTAGGGAGGCAAGCTGACTGTACCCAGCCACTTACACTTGTTGAAGTGACATGTGAAGCAGAAAGCAGGTGGAAGATAGTGTATTGTTGTGAACTTGAGCCACAACCGATACTCTGAGTATAATAGAAAAATGTTTATTTTCGGAATAAAATGTTTGTTGTTTTCAAATGCTGAGTGCTTCTTTTTACTAAATATTTAATTAATAAAAATCTCTACAAAAACTTTATTCCATTTCAGATACTGAGGAGGCGAGTGAAACAGAAATAAGAAGAGCCGAACCTATCAATGAGGTTACAGACCTAAAAGAAAAGTAAGTAGCCTTGCTGATGTCATAACCTTATTACTAAGTTCACTTATTCGCATGTACAAAATAATAAATAACTTGTCCAGCCCTTAAGCAGTTGCATCTATCACAGTTGAGATTAATTTTTTACCCCATTTATTTTTTTTTATCTCCACCAAGGATGAAATTTGTTCATTGGACTCACTCTAAACCGGGCAAAATCTGAATAAAGGGGCAGGAAAAGGACTGGAAACTAGGACAGAAGAGACACCTCCATAGGTGGAATTGGTGAGACTCCCATGAATGCAAGGAGTGATGAGCTCCTACCAGCTCATGGAGAGGGGAGTTCCACCACCACAAAGAGTGGATAAGCCCTCCCCACTCTATGGAGTGGAACCACTACTCATGAATTCAAAGCAGAAAGTTCCAGCCTCATCACCTGGTCATCATACAACAATCAGTCAACCAATATGTATGTATATGTATATGTATATATACATATACACACGTAGAGATTGTTTTAAACAAATTATTGAGGAATGCAGTCTACACTACTCACCTTCTGAGGAATGTGGTTAGTGATGCAGCTCCTGTGTGACGCACTTTTTTAAAAATAAAATAATCCAAAGCATTTCTTTGGCGTAGGTATAATCCTTATTTTTGTAGAAATTTCCTATTAGTTTAACTTGAACATTAATTCTCGTTGTTGCTTATTTTCAGACTGTACTTAGATAAACTGAATGCTTACAGATCTCAGTTGAACCAGTTAAATGAAGGAACATACCCTGATTATGTTAGAAAAGTGAAAAAATTAGAAATGCAGTATAAAGAAAGGTAAAATTATTAATCACTGTGTAGTAATAGTAGTAAAATATGGATTTTTGTCAAAATATGTAAAATAAACACCTGTTTAAATGCTTTAAAATCACTTAAAACTTAAAATTTCATCAAGAATTAGGATTTAAGAATCAGAAAAAAATATGTAAATACATGAACATCCGTTCCCTAGTCATAAGGGTTGACAAAGGTTATTTCAACTGTCTAGCTAAGTCTATTTTTGCTTCTTTCGGGGTTTTCATAAACTTCTTTCAGGATTTTTATTTTGTCTTCAAGGGAAAGTTTTGTTCTTGTTTTTTACTCATTTTAAAAGATGAAAACACAATAGAACACAGCTACTAGAACGACTATTGTACAGAGAAGTGAAAAACATGAGAGTGGAGGGGGATGAATCCCTGGCACGTGGCGTGTTATTAGATCGAAAATGAAGGAAATCACACAAGAATGGATAGAACACGGCCACTAGAATGGATGAGGCTGGACTACTAGAATCACAAGGAAGAACTGAGATGAGTGAGGAGAGAGAGACTGGTGGGGGTAAGTCACTGGTAAGTCTGTAAACATTTCTTGGAAAAGCTGTTGTCATTACTCAGGATTAAATGGAGTTTTGCCAAGGAACAAAAAATTCTTCGTATTTCTGAATGTTTTTTTATAAGTGAGTTTCGTATAAATGAGACTCCACTGTATTTGTCTGTTCGCTCTCTCACTGTCTCAAAAATGGTCTGATTTTGATGACATTTGGTACAAAAATCAATCATCATGGTCTAATTTGAAAGGTTGAGTTCTTTGGCAAGTTCGTGTGGTTTTACGAGTGTTGGCCATGATTAAGACTTTCAATTGCTCATTGTCAACCGTAGACGGGCAGCTATGGCCCTCTTCACATTTGAGGCTCTCCTCACCACTTCTGAGTTTCTTGAATGTATTGTGCCATACATTCATTACTGGTTCCTGGTCCAAATGTGTCGGTATCGGAAGCTGTCTGGGCAGCTTTTTAGCCTAGTTTGAACTGAAACAAATTTGCTTCTTGTTCATCCCGCATTTGAAGTCCTGCAGAATGAAGAGAAGATATTATGTAACACAATTAGAAAGAGTGAAAAGGGTGACGACAAATAGCAGGACTGCATTAAATGAATAATACATTACATGAATGTAAACAATGTGAAAACCTAGCTTATTTTCGCATCATCCTAATAACTCTTTTTTTAATGAAATTTGAGATTATTGGATTGCTTACTTTCATTTTCTTCTCCTCTTTTTATTTTACCATCTCTTTCTCCTTGCTACAATCTCTTTTAATTATTTTCTTTTGTTTTGTCTTGCATTGTGTATTTGTTTTCTCTCATTTTAATTTATGACGTATGATATTTTGCAGATTACGATTAAATCAGATTTGGAGAGAACACCAAATTGATCTTACAGAAAAAGATTTTATTTCGGAGAAAAAAGCTGCGACCAAAGATCTTGACGAGAAAGTCGTAGAACTAAAAGAAAACTTAATCCAAGACATGGAAGAAAAGAGAAAAATAATAGAAACTGAACGAGTGACTATGGAATTGTCAGGTAGTTTATAACAACTTTCTATAAGTTCATTGGCACAATCATTTTTACTAATGAGATGCGGCTAATGAGTTAGCCGTTGAAGTGATTAGAAGTGAAGGAATAGCTGAGATTCGGCTTAGAGTCTGATTTTCAGAAATATTTGCATATTGACCATTTTGGTGTGCACTTTGGCAGCCTTCTTCAGCTAAGAAAACCTTCCTGCTTAACCTTCAGGCTTCAGCTAATCTGTGAGATGAAGTGCCTAATTATTGGAAGGTCTAAGAGCGAATTTTATCGGGAAACAGTGGGCGGGCCTAGTAGCTTCCTGTCTCCTCACTTCTCACACGTATTTACTTGTGTTAGCTTCTCAGTGCACTTCCGGCATCCGTGGTGAATATTTTCATCTGGCGGATGAGCCTCGCCCGTTCATGCAAGTATTTCTGATTTACTAATTTTCAACTTGTCCCGTAATATTTTTTTCATAAACCTATTATAGTTAATATTCCTACCTTATAAGGTCAGATTCGCTGTATTGATTGCTATTTCTCGTGTAATCTCTGAGATGGACTGCGCCTGTCCATTATTTTTCAGATAAACATGCTTTCAACATCAATGGAATGTACTCGACAAGTCTTCGACGTACAGAATTTGAAAGACCTGGCAGTTATTCATGATATTCTTTTCTAGAATAGGAAGAGGAATAACTTTCTCAACAGATATACATACTTATCCCTCTCGATTTTGTGATGATAATATTTGGTTGAAGATTTACCAAAGTTTTAACACCTAATCTACTTGTTCATTTTATTTACTAATTGAAATTTTATGTTTTATATTATTTCTGTTTGTTAATTATAAAAAAAAAAAACTTCTATTTTGAAAATATCCGTGATGTACTCAGTTGCATTAAATAAATGATATACTTTCAACAATAATATGAAAATACTGTTTAATTTAAAGTACAAAGAAAACTCAGTTAGAATATGTAAAATGTTCTTTATAGAATGGTATTTGAATGAGGAATTCAAATTGTCTGCTATTCCCATAAAAAATATTGTTTCTAATCTCACAGATGAGGTGCGCCCGAGGGTTAGTACCGCGCTCCACCGAAGGTTAATGAAAAAACTGAAAAATCTACTTGTAGCCAGTGAAACATACTTAAATATTTAAGAAAAGTTAAAAGGTTCTAATTTTTATTGATTATAAACCTACCTAAGGCTGCAGTTATACTTCATGAGGTTCCAAATTGTCTAACTTTATTGTTTAGTTAATGTAAAAATTATATATGGATTCTTTGGTTCCTCTTACGTTGAATACTTGTACACCTACTTCATTTATTATATTATACTAGCAGTTACCTAGCGTGCCATGCTACGCCTACTTTCTGCATCTAGAAAAAACAAAAATAAATTAAAAACCAAATAAGTAATATTAAAATCTAATAACGCAAATCTGTAACTGTTGGATTCACAGTTTTAAATCCGCGACCTCTGAACTATGAGTCCTAGACGTTTTTGACCTTGGCTACAAGACTCCCCGGATCAAGACCTACCTGTATGCGAACTTTGGTCAAATGGTGTGTATTTGTATAAGTAACAAACATACAGACAAACAAACAGACAAGCAGAGAGACAAACACCTGATTTTGTTCGGACAGCTGGTAGACATTTTTGACCTAGTCTACGAGACTCTCCGGATCAAAACCTACTTGTATGCTGAGTTTTGTCAAAATTGATCAAATGGTGTGGATATGTGTAACGAACAAACATAAATACAGACAGCTGGTTGACATTTTGACCTAGCCTATGAGACTCCCCGGATCAAGACCTACTTGTATGCCAAGTTTGGTCAAACGGTATGGATTTGTATAAGGAACAAACAGACAGACAAGCAGACAAACGCCTGATTTTTACATGAATATTGATGATTCTTTTTAGGTGATTCAGCAGAGACAAAGCCGGCAATGACTAGAAAATTACGGAGACGACCCAATGATCCAGCTCCAATTCCAGAGAAAAGACGAGGGAAGCTTGCTTCTCTTCCATCAAATATATCATATCTATTAGATGAAAAGGATATAGAAGGTGATTTAAAGGCCATAGCTCGTGGGATAAAAACTGGAGTTTCAGTTCGGAAGCCTGGTAAGTGTGGATTTATAGCAAACATATTTGGTACCTCTTTTGGTTTTCTTGAAAGAAAAACAGGAAGCTCAGTCATTGTAGGAAATTTTCTCAGTTTTGCTTTTGTTATAAAACTGGCCAAAGAATCTAGAAAAGAGATGGGGAAATACAAAATGATAAATAAGTAGATTGGAGCTTTCTTTCAATAACAAATTTAAATCAATTTATTTACAATGGAATCCTACAACTTAATGATTTTTACATTTTGTTAATGGAGTGCTAATGAAACTACTTGTAAGAAGACTAAGTATACTTATTAAAAAGGGATCAAAATATATTTTTCATTAAAAACAGCTGAAAAGAATATTATTTTACTTGAAGAGGTGAGATGCAAAACTCGTTCGTTCCATTTTTTGAAAAATTGAGATAGTATTAGATTCTAAAATATATTTTAATGCTATTTCAACATATCGTCGATACAAAAGCAAACTAACGAATATGAAAAAATGCATCTTTCATTGTCCATCTTTAATAATTTCTGCTGGACTTATTTACAGCAAATTCTGGCTTCACTCTATTAAAGGGAAAGTATTCCACTGTCAAAAGGTCAAATCTGCCGAATATTTGACTGTCCATAAAACAGTTATGAATAAATGTTTTTCCACTCTGAAAATTGGTGATTTGCACATTCGTTAGTTTGCATTTGTATCGACGATATGTTGAATTATAACATAAATCTGTAAACATAAGGATGTACCCTTCTAAGACAAAAAAAAAAAAAAAAAAAAAAAAAATTAATCTGGCCACTCTATAAGATGTGGTTAGTGTTTTTTGAGCTTCCTGAAAAATATCTTCCTGTGGAACGAACGAGTTTTGCATCTCACCTATTCACTTCTAAAAGTATTTCTTATAACTGTTTACTAATTTAATTATTAAATTTGACCTAATAAATTTTAATTAAATAATTATTTATCCAAAATATTGTACGTATTTTATTTGTACAATAATAAAGGCAAATGTTTGTAAAAGTCACAAAAAAAAATTTGCATTTTTAATTAATAAGTGTTATGCAGATGATGGAAGGGAGTATTCAAGACGTACATTAATTTAAAAACTTTGACCTACCGTACAGCTTGACTACCTTACTCAGTGACAGGAGCCAATATATAGAAAAAACACTGCAATACCTAAAACAAATTAAACTCTATGACAACATATAATTACTTTCCAAAATTTAAAAATTAATCCTTACTGCACAGTTCTGAATGACTATATAAAACTGATATGTGTACCATCAAGTAAAAGTTATACTAAAAGTCTCAATTTTTGTAGATTTGTTAAGAAAGATAGACATATCGACAGAATAACATACTAGTCTAATAATATTCTGTTAAGATTTAACCACTGGACTTGCGACATGAACAGACTATTAAATTCTTTACCTATTATTACTATCTACTTGAACCGACACATATCACTTACATTCAAACACATCTCACATATGAATACAGTTACTGAAAAGTTGTAATACTTACATTAACGCTATTGGACATATTACTTCAAGAAAATTGTGGATTTTTTATCATTAATCTCAAAATGTTTTTTGCCAAAGTGGCATACGCATTAATTAATAAATAAAGAAATTTAAAACAAAAACAAAAAAAAAAAACAACAAATAAAAATGTTAAATAGAAACTTTTTTTTAATAAAAAAAATTGGAAGGTTCAGCCGGTCTAATTTGTATTTTTATGTTTGAGAAATATTTATAAATCTATTTGGATTAATTTTTTAATGAGAACATTTTGTGAAATAAATATGTTATTTCCAAAAAAATATTCATTAACATTAAATTGAAACTGTTCTGAAAGGAAAGAAAAAATATTTTGAGTCCTTGCTACTGAGTGAATCAAAACGTATTACTTTATTTATTTGTTGTTATTTAATGATTAAATTTTTTAATTATGTGAAGAATTTGAGTTTGTATTCACTATAGTGCTGTTTGATTGCCATATCCTGTAATAGCTCTCCAAAATGTTTTTCAGCTAATGGCCTCCAGGCATTAGGCCCCATCCTTCCAGACCCGCCAACTTCTGATATACGAATCGAAGATGGAAAACTCCTTTATGACAGGAAGTGGTATGAGATTTTACTATATAATGCTAAACTAATAACCTTTTATAGTTAATGAATACATTTTTTGTTACTATCCCAGAAGCAAAAAAGTGAATTCATATTACCTTCTGTCCTATATAATTTAATGCTTGCTGAATAGATGGTATAATAAATCTGTCTGTGCAATTGAATACATACCTTCAAGTCCTAATCTATATCAGTTTCTTTGAAGAAGTTAAAATTAAACAACTTCCCATTGTGCAAACAGAAAGTCAATCCATTAACATTTATTATAATTTTTCAATTAGAGCCTGTCCAGATAAAAACTTCAATTAAAGCCTGTCCAATAACAACTTTTTACTTCAAACCGCCACCCATAAACGTCCCACCGTGGACCATAAAACAACCGCAAATAAATACGGAACTCACAAAAATCATCTCAAAAGCTAAAGGGAAACTACCAGTACATGAAGCAAAATATAAATTTAAAGAAATTATAGAAAAAAAAGGAACATGCCAAAGTAATATACACCGATGGATCAAAAATGATGACTCCACATCATGCGCTATATTTAATGGAGAAAATTCCATGAAACACAAGCTGAATAAACTCTGCAATATTCATTCTGCTGAACTCACAGCCATAGGCCTCTATAGCTCTGCACCAAAACTTAGTCAACACAAACCGACATCGGGAATTTCTCCCTGCACTTTCCCTTCTGTTCCGCCATTTGCAAAGCCTTTAATGACCAAACACTTAACGTGAATCACAATAAAAACTGATTATATCTTGTTTAGGTGCAGGAAAGGCTTTGAGAGGTCAGGCAAAGGAGATAGTGTTTAATGTTTATCAATACTTAGCCAAAGCTATGGCTGAAAACAATTTAATGTGTTGTTCATCGAAATGGTAATGCAAATGGCGGAACCGTTGGGAATATTTCCATCAAAATTTCATTCTTTGCGGGATTTAAACTATTCCATCTAACTGAACCGGCTATTGTTATATGTTTTATTGAAACCTCTCCACCTGTTTCATACCCAAGAAAATGATTCTTTAGTATCATAAAGTTACTTAAAAGAAGTTCGTAATCTCTCTCCATATAGGAAGAGAAACTTCCCAGTATAACGGCCATGCCATAACTCAATGTAAGAGAAACTGAGAAACCAAACACTGTTTATAATAAACATCCCACATTTCCTTCAATCCCATTAATCCCATATTATAACTGATTAAATAATCCCATCTGAATGACCTCAAATATGATATGTTACTTATTCGTGCAAGGAATTAAAATCTTAGAAAGGAAAACAAATTAATTCCATTAACAAAGTTTATGCAGAAAAACCCCTAAATTAAAGTCTGACTTTTTTTTTTTTTTTCTATTTGAAAAATCTTGAAGAAAAGTGGGATTTTAGGCAGAGAAAACTTATAGTAGCGGAAATTACTCTTCGACTTCTGCTCAGAAAGCTCTATTAAAGGGGGGGTTGATGATTATTTGTGGCTCTCGATAAATAAACACGAAGTTACCTCTTCATTTTTTTGAATCTGGAGAATTAGAAATAAGAGAGATTCAAGAAGATCAAGCTCTAAATTTAAAATACAAGTCTACGTTGATTACTGAATTTTGGAAATTTGTACCAGAATCGAAGTAGCCTTTTAAGCACTTTCCTCCGAAGGAAAGTAGCTATTGAGGATGCACTCATGAAGGAATTTTTGAAAAATTTCTTCAAATCCTTATCGATCCTACCTAGTAGACACCGAAAATGACCCCGTTAAAATTTTTATATATATATATATATATATATATATATATATATATATATCATGATGATTAGATAGTTGGCCGTCGAGGTGATAAGTAAAGATGGAATGGTTGGGATTCGGCTAAATAAACCTCAATATGATTTTGTTTTAAAAAAATCCTACCCTCCCCTAAATTTTGGTTTGAAAACTACCAACAAACTCAAAACCCTCTATACCAAACTCAAAGATCCCATCCCTTTTGAACAAACCACTCGTTGTGTTTACCAAGTCCCTTGCCAAACCCCTTCCCTGTAACGGTGTATATATAGGAGAAACCATAAATGACATTCACTCACGTCTTACACAACATAAACGAACCATCACTAATAAAGAAATAGATAAATCTGCACTTGCTAAACACGCCATTATGCAAAAACACACTTTTAACTTTGACGACACGAAAATTCTTTCTACACAACGAAACAAAAAAAGACTACAGATCTCAGAATGTGTACACATAAACTTAAACAAAAACAATATAAACTACAAAACTGACAAACAAGGCATTTCTCCTATGTACACTAATATTTTCCAAAAACTCTCCCGACCTCCCACCTAGATTTTCCCATGCCCCTTGGGTATCCTTCCATTAACACCTTTTTCTCCTGTCCTGTCATAAAAATGTCATAAACATGCTTTATGATCCTTGCCGCCCTTTCTCCCACCACCTGCTGTTTTCAGTTACACATACCCCAGTAGATTCCTTTTTCCTTAGATACTTTCACAATGGTTACTTAATTGCCAACCTTGGTCTTCCTCTGCAGCTCGGCATATCCATTGGTATGTAGTATCTTATTTATCTGTAAAATTAATTAATGTTACTATTAGCTACTATACTTGTCATTGGTATGTAGTTTCTTATTTCTTTGTAAAATCAATTAATGTTACTAATTACTATTAAAATCAATTATTGTACCTATTTACTTTTTCATTCTACTCATTCTAAGAATTTAAGACGGTATGTTCTTTCATAAGTTAATTGTATTTATAGTTCTGTTACCTATCACAATTATAAACTTTTTTTTGTTTCTGTATTCATTTCTTTTTTTGTCATTTTAGCTGACAAAGGCTACCAATGAGTAGCCGAAACGTCCGAAATATAGATTTTTTAAAACAAAATCATATTGAGGTTTATTTAGCCGAATCCCAACCATTCCATCTTTACTTATATATATGTGTGTGTCTGTTAACACGATAGTGGCCAGAGTTTTTGTTTTTTCGTCACGAAACTTGGTATATAATAGCATTCAATAAGCAAACGATTGAACGAGTTCGTTAATCACCAAAATCGGTCCACCGGAAGGGGGGGTTTTCCCCGAACCTAAAACACTAATTTGACCATGCCAGCCATAATATTTGTTATATTTCAACGAAACTTGGTATTCGTAGTGGTAATCTAGAGAGAAAAGTGAGATGTAAAAATAAACTAAATCGGTTCATTAGAAGGGGTGGTTTACTTCGGACCCACAATACCAATTCGCCATTACCAGCCGTGATTTTTGTTATATTTCGACAAAACTCGGTATTCGTAGTGGTAATCTACAGGTAAAAATGTGTTGTAAAAATAAACTAAATCGGTTCATTAGGAGGGGGGGTTTACTCCGGACCCAAATTACTAATATACTCATACCGGTCGTAATTTCTGCCTTATTGTAACGAAACGCGGTATATGTCGTGGGTAACTCATGAGAAAGAAGTGTTGTAAAAATGAGCTAAATCGGTCAATCGGAAAGGGTGGTTTACTTTGTAATATATTTCAATAGAATTAGCTTGCCAGACGTAGGTGCGCTGTATCCTGTTCCTGCGTCAGATCAAAAGATGAAAATATGAAGTTTTTGTATTTATTAAGGAGTGTAGTAGGTGCCATGTGTAAACATAACTCTGGAAGCAAATTAATTACAAAATTAATAATTGAATAGTTACTTATTACAAAATTAAAAGAGAACTATTCATGTTTTTATTTTATTTCTGTAGGATATTTTAAGCAAATTGTTCTGGAAACCAGTCTACACTACCCAAATGCTTAGTTGGAAAGTGCTTAGTTATGCAGCTTCTGCGTGACGGACTTTTTAAAAATGCTGCTTGTCGAATTATTTCAATATTTGGAAAAATGTACTTATGTGAATCATTTTATTCTATTTTAAAATTCATGAAATCGAAACACCGATCAGTATTAACTAACCAGCATCTCAATGAATTACTGAGAAGTGCTGTCAAAAATTATTCACTAAATTTTAAAGATTATCAAGAGAAGTAAAATAAATGAGTTTAATATTTAAATTCAATATAAATATTTTGGACTTTTATTTACGTGTTTTCAATAAATATAATATAAAATGTTTTTTCTGTGGAAAAAACATTTTAATACCTATTAAATATTTATTTAACTGCGACTCGTGAAAAATTTCAAATTTTGAATAATGGCTTGGATTGTCAACGAGCTTGGCCACTCCTGCTCTATTACAAACAACCAAAATTTGTTTTCTCGTATTATGTATCTTGTTTTACTGCCAAATTCATTTTACTGCTAAAATCAGTCACTAAAACAGCTTGCAATTCAAAAAAACAAATAATAGTTTAAAGCAACAAAACGAATGTTTTTTTAAGGTTTAATAAATTATTTCTGTGACTCAGATCGGTCCATTGAAAGTTGATTCAGAACTGTTTTTGTAGAGAATTTTGTAAGCTTTTGAATTTTACCTTGCACTTCCCACAATTTCCTTACAGTTTTCCTAAGAGACCTAAGAGATGTTTAAGAAAACTTACAAAAATGTCAAAACTGCTCATGTCTATTAATACAGTTTTTTTTTTTCTAATACTTCCTTTCTAATCAGGTTGGAAAATCATGTATCTTGCGCATAATACCCGAGTGGATCATGAAGATAGCCCAGGCCTTGTAGCCTTGAAGTTGATTTACTCAAAAAACAAAACTCAATCACTTTATATAATTGCTCAAAGACAAATATAATCATAATCATGTTATTAAATTGTTTACCTATTAACACTATTAGAAACATTTAAATAGGTGGGAATATGACTCACGATAGGTGGGAAAAGTATCAAATATCGTGTAAAAGTAACATTGCATTTTTCTAGAAAACAATATAATTCATTTATGTAGTCATGTAATGTTTAAATATTTGGTTTAAAGGTTCTTTATGATTTCCTACATACGATTATTGAAAACTAATCTCGCAGATTCATACATTATAGTTTGAGTATATATATATATATATATATATATATATATATATATATATATATATATATATATATATATATCTGTGGCTTGGTTCTAAAAGGGCCAATGTCAATTTTTCTATATTTTATGTTTTCATTTACTTCCCTTAAAATACTTGCATAAAACCAAATACATAAATATATTATATATATTTGTATTATATACATACAGATAAGTAAATATATATATGCATATACATGTATATTTGGTTTTATGCATGTATTTTAAGGGAAGTAATTAAAAAACACAAAATATGAAAAAATTGACATTGGCCCTTTTAGAACCAAGCCACAGATATATATAAATATAAATATATAAAAGTGATACTTTTTTTAATCATGACTTATTTTTTCAGGTTTCATCGTGGTCAGACTGTCTTTGTGGAAGGAAAAGATATATCAAAGTTCCCCGGAATCATTTCAGCAATTGGCTCTGAAGCGGTGAGAGAGAATTTTCTACATTTCTTTAGGTCTTATAGCGATTTTGAAGCAATTCTGATGAAGGCAGAAAGTGAATAAATAACTAAATTTAGCAACTTGACCATGTTATTAAAATTATTCTATACTTATCGCATCCTTAGATACTCTTTCAGAAGCCCAAAAATAAACACGGCCTAATGGAACATAATGAAACTTCTGCTACAATAGGTGTATCATTGTTTTGCAATGCAGCCATTGAATATTAATATTTCTAAGTATGGGGACATTATAGGAAAATTCATTAATAATGTCTTAACATCTTTGGAAAGTATCGAGCAAGAATACTTTTGTGGTTATGAGCAAAAGAAGTACAAAAAAATGTTGTTTTTTTTTTTGTTATATTAAAAAGAAAATATGTTCCGGCAATTTTTCGAATTACGCTTACATCAATTATTGTTATAAGATTTGTTCCAAAGATATTTATTATGAATGTTTTGTTGCAGATTTCCGTGAAGAAAACTTCTGATGCTTCGAAAATGCGGATATACATCAGCCAATTAGTGCGAGGGAAGGTGATAATTAAACGACGAGCTTCATAGCTCTAAGCCTTTAGGCTATTTCTAGCCTCGCTTCATTTATATTTAACTTTTCATTGTAAAAGTTTTATCCATCTTCAAAATCATTTAATTTATTGTAGATAAATTATGAGTAGATGATGTCCAAAATAAGTATGTACTTTTGACAATGTACCTGTAAATATTTTTTTTTTTTTTTTTTTTTTGTTTATATCATATTAGTTATAATCTTCTTACTAAGAACACATTTTATTTTTGTTTAATAAAACATTTTTATTTATTTAAATAGATAAATATTGAACTAAGAGTTGTGATTACTTATATTTTTGTATTCATTCTAGTTATTAATTTAAAATTTATAATCCCTATCCGCTTCTCATCTTTCCATAGTAAATTGATTAATCATCCTAATCCTATAGCCCAATCCTTATCCAGCACCAATCATCCTTCCTCTCCACCCAGACGTCTTCATAGGAAGTGGCCCCGGGATCTACTAACGCAGTGAAGTGTCGTGAAGTGCTCAAAAGTCAGTGTGATTGTAATAATGATAATTGAGAGTGATATCGATGGATATCTTCTCTCCTCGTGTTATCACAGGCCACGCCTCATTCGCCTCCAATCCTCCCTGCTAGTCGCAGAGTGTGGTTGGATGGCGTAAGGTAACTCCAGGTCATCCTAGAATCCTTCCTAAAGGAAGGTATTCGGTTGACAACTGGTGGCACCTGAGGCGTGGTCAACCTATGTCAAATTACATAATACATATACTGTAGATTGTAATATTTCTGTAAATAAATAAATACAAAAAAAAAAAATTAATTTAAAAAAATGACATTTTTGCATTTTTTCCCTTTATTTTAATTTTTTTATTAATTAATATCTCTCCTAAATTATGAATAGTTTGAAGGTTCATTTCTCATTAGAATTGATCTCTTGAAAATACTGTAAAATTTGCACGGATTAGGTACTGAGAAACTCACAGGATGACCCACGACATTTCATCCATTTATCTTTGCTGCTCCACATTGGATTAGGAAATGTTTATAAATGTTCTGGTACAGGTACAGGTGTATTTTAGTTATGCAAAATAGATAGATTATGATTTTTTATTTTTTATTTTAGTAATACGTTTATTTAACATCTGTACATTTGGAGAGTACATTAGTTAAGTTTGCTAACAAATATAAATTATAATATATACAGAAATTGATTAATCACATAGTTAAAAGACAAAATAAATAAAAACAAATACATAAAAATAACTAAATAAAAAACAATAAAAAAAGGAAATAATTAATAATAATGATAATTACACTTTTGGAAGGAGTCAATCAATATTGGCACTTCCTACTTTGGAATACTTTCTTTGTCCTTTAGTCAGTTAATTGATCACCAATGTCTCTTGAGCCTTCTAGGCTTTTTTTTTGGGTGGGATTGGGAGGAAAGTATTTGTGCTCTGGGATTGGGATGGAAAGACAATTTGGAATGAAAGGTTAGGAAACGGTATTTTGCCAGTTCTTGAACGAAAGGGATGTAGAGGTCATTATGAAGAGTTTTATTGGAAACGTAGAAAGGAGCATTGACTATTTTGCGAAGGGTTTTGGGTTGGAATGCCTGTATTCTCTGTATGTTAGAAGTTTTATTTGTTCCCCAGAGTTCTAGTCCGTAAGTCCAAATAGGTCAGATAGTGGAGATTATAAAAATATATTAAA
Source organism: Gonocerus acuteangulatus (assembly GCA_946811695.1). Taxonomy (NCBI): domain Eukaryota; kingdom Metazoa; phylum Arthropoda; class Insecta; order Hemiptera; family Coreidae; genus Gonocerus; species Gonocerus acuteangulatus. The sequence goes on along the minus strand of OX328123.1, from coordinate 149,046,228 downwards.
TAATTGACGTAAGTCTGAAGAAGCGGGATGGGCTAGAGCAACATTTTTTACTACAAAAACTGCTGCTGGAGACGAGAGCTTTACCAGGAACACACTACCCTGCAAAGAAACCTTAAGCAGAATAAAACAGATAATGCATCAGAAATATAAACCGACATTTGATATTGAAATAGATGTTTCTTGTTTTATCACTTTCGATTTAGATTGGAAAATTTAAAAAAAAAAAATGTGAGCGTGAATCAGTCTGATTAATAGGCGAAAGTTTTCCCAATTTAAATTTATTTTTCTTAGTGTAAAGGAAAATTCCTTGTCTAATCCTTCCTGTCCCTAGTTTAAACAGTGGTAGTTTTTTTTTTTGTTTTCTTTAATGGAATGTCAACAATTGGACTATTAACACCAGACTACCTACAGGTTGCCTTGCCTTGGCTCAGAGTTGGTACACTAACTAGGATTTTACTTTATTAAACCAATGTATAATATGTAAATCAATTTCTAATATTTCTTTACTTTTCTGATCTCATGGAAATATGCTAAGAAAAAAAAAACAGGTAAAATAAAACTAATTTGTGAATAAAAATGCTTCCTAATGCTTGGAAGATGATTAAAAGAGTGTTGGTAAATATCCCTAAGAAAGTGTGAAGGAAGTGAGTCACCTTTGGCATCCGTCACATGGTTTAGGAGGATTGCCTACGAGGATAACGGGAGTAGCATCGTCCATCTCATTAGCATACAATGTACACCTTCACAATGGACATTGTCTTTTCCGTAAGCAGCTTCGCCCCCACACTCTCACTAATCCTATTAATTTCAATATTACAGGCCGCCTTTAGTATTTAAATAAAGTTTGGAATTCTCTTAGTAGCTGAAGAAAATTGTAAATGTTTCTTTGGAAATATTGCTTTGCTTGTTATAAATGAGGATATTACTCCCAAAATGCAATAAAAAAAAACAAATCCATAAACAATTTAAACCGTTATCAATACTCATATCCTACATGAAGATTTGTATAACATGTTACACTAGGGGTCTCCCATGGTCTAGTGGCTAGCGCCTTAGATTCATAAGCGGGAGATGGTGGGTTCGATTCCCGCCTCCGGCAGGGCTCTCATCTCAGGGCTCGCTGGAAAGATTCCTCGCTGCACCCTGGATGTCGGTGCTAATGAAAAAAAAAAAAAACTACCACTGTTCCACGTTGAATGAATTCCATGTTGAATGCACTTGTTGATAACCGAAGTTGAGCAACATGTTGAAAAAACATTTTAAACTGTTACATAAAAAAAAAAATCAGTCCCGTAACAGGCCACGAGGGCCCTGAGGGGCAGATACTATAGAGGTATCTGATTCATGACCATACGGCACACTAGGGAGATAGTGTGGTCAGTACTATGCTCCGGCCGCCTGATTTTCCCCTTGGCCGCTTCGACTGCTAGAGTCATTAGCACCCAAGGTACCCATTATTAATTAAATTAATTAAAGGCTGGGTTGGCCTAGGGACGGTCAGGGAGGCCGAATTCAACCGGTGAACGAAGACACTAGAAGAAAAAATCTTTAGTGCTTGCTCGGGATTTGAACTCAGGCCTCCAGCTTATTAGTCCAGCGCTCTACCACTGAGCTAACCTCGCCCCCTGAACTGTTACATATCAAATGTTTATCTATTTACTCAGTCGGAGGCTCGGTGGCCGTGAGCTTTAAGGAGTGAGCACACTCAACACTGCAGTGAGCAACACTCCTTGCCAAAGGGTCATGGGTTCGATTCCCACTAGGGGTGGTGGCTTTTCTTTAAAAAAAAGATAAGTCATCAGCCCTTTCCTGGCTAGAAAAGGGTGGTAACCTATAGATAACCCGTCCTAAAATTCGTAGTTAATTACAAATGGACGTTAAAATTTAATATATATATATATATATATATATCCCAGAGGGTGAAACAAGTTGTTTCACCCTCTGGAATTAAGCAACCCCACTACCGGAAAACATCAATAAAATATATATATATACACACATATATATAAATATATATATATATATATATATATATATATATATATATATATATATATATATATTTACTCAGTCACAATGCCATCTAAAAAATATATTATTATCAATTATGCATATTCATATATATGTATATATGTATATATATATATATATATATATATATATATATATATATATATATATATATATATATATCTGTGGCTTGGTTCTAAAAGGGCCAATGTCAAAAATGCTAGTTCCGAGAAAAAGGCATTGAAAGATATTTGAGATTTTTGTGAATGCTATAACTTTCATATATTAAAATTCACAGTATTTATTTTTGTATTTGTTTATTGTTAGTGTCAAGAAACATTATTTTATCATATACAATTTTTTAACCAGTTACTATTTTATGTAAAAATTATGACATTGGCCCTTTTTGGATTTAAAGCTGCTGCATCTTTAAATGACATTGGTCCACTTACTGAGGACCCAGAAGGTAGTAGGAAGGAAACAAAAACGTCTGATTTCAACAGTTTTATCAAAATAATTATTATAAAGTACATTTACATAAAGTTAAGTTTAAAATTATATTTTTGGGATTCTTAAAGATATTTTTTTTTTTTTTAGCATGAATGCTAAAAGGGCCAATGTCAACATTGGCCCTTTTAGAAATGAAGTAGAAAACACTAGAAATGACATTGGCTAACATTATAATGGAAATACAACCTATTTGAGTTTGTTAATAGACATTAGCTTTTGTGGAATTAAAGATTTATTAAATTGGAAACCTTTGGCATAAATAAATCAAAACTTGAAAAAAATTGACATTGGCCTTTTAGAACCAAGCCATATATATATATATATATATATATATATATATATATATATATATATATATATATATATATATATATTTTGTATATAATAAATTTACTCATACATTTACACAGTAAATATTTCATCATTTTTTACCTCATTGAGCAAGAATAGGACTTATCTACTTTCTAGGAGTCCTCCTGGAGCTTTAGCCATTAGGTCTGTTCGATGCATAATGATGAGTCATTGATTTTATGACTTTCTGAGTGTTAGGATACTTACATAAACTTTACTTTATTAAATATCAAGTCTGAGAATTCGGGGAAAACAAGGAATTTTAAAAATAATTTGTAATTAAAATTTTTTTTTATTACATAAAAATTTTAACCACCTTTATTTTTGTGATCTATTGGTTCTGAAACGTGAAATTTTCTAGTTGGATTGCTTATGAGGTCAACCTCACAAGTGGGTTTCTTCCCTATGGAGGGAGGGAGGAACCGCGCTAAAACGAAATAATTAGTTATTCCCTACAACAGAGAGAGATAAATATGTTTTATTTTGAACAAATATAAATTTATGCAATACTAATACATTTTTTTCTAATGTTCTCACTCTATGGCCATCTCATTGTCATCACCACTGTTTTCAGGGTCTTCATGGATATCTTTACTAAAATCACTGTTTACTGTTAATGAGATGGTTTCAGGAAATAAACATTCTTTGCCTGATTTGTGTCCATTGCAGGGTCGAAGTTGAGAAATATGAGGGTCTGATGAAATTAATAAGTTATGCAGGACGTCTTCATTGTTTGATGACCTCATTCAACATGATTTCATTTTACGAGACCTGAATTCTCTTGTCCGAAACTTTTATTGAGAGATTCTTGGGCTTCCTCTGACATTTTTCCAAAGGGTACCAAACAGTTTTCAATCATGTTTTGTCCATGAATTAGCACTTAGTAACATGCATATAGGACCGACTGTAATGCCTGACAAATAGTTCTCTTTATTTACAACCAGCCAAATACTGCTTTCTGTATTTGTTATTGTGCCCAAGGTCACAGCTAATCTCTACGAATAATTCAAGTAGACACCCTAAAGAAAAAAATGGAACAAAAACTACTTTTATATTTAAATCTGCATATAGCTATAATGTATCGAATAGACCTGTTGATTTTAAGAATTTTATCAATTTTGTGGAGTAACCGCCTAGAATTTCATCTACAGGTGTTCTCTGCGAGTCCTTTAGAAGAGAGAGAGTGCAAGAATGGAGATAGAAAGACAATGAGAGTTATTAATTGAATTAAACGATGAATGAGAGAATCCTTTCTTTCATATATTGACCTTGATTGATTGCAAGTCAGCAAGTCAATTACCGTCTGGAATTGTTCCTCAAGCAGTTGAAGAAGTGGCCTTATTTCCTCATCTTCTGGTATTATGCTGGGAAGTAATGTGCGATATATATATATATATATATATATATATATATATATATATATATATATACATACAAAAACAAAAGCACCAACCTAAATTTAAGACAGCACATACAAATAAACCCCTTCCTATAAACTGGTAAATAAAAAAAAAAAAAACTTTTCTAATGGCAGTTCAGATTCTGATACTGACACTGAAATTTCTTCAGGAGAAGGTGTCATTGGTCTGTCTGATAAATGTTGGGAGTTAGATGACCAGCAACAATTTGAAAAAGATGACTTGGAAAAAGGAAATTTTATTCTTGTTAAAAATAAAAGTAAAAAGACTTTTGAATATTTAGTCGCAGAGGTCTGTGGTATTAAATGTCTAATGTTTAAGATCCAATATTTGTAAAAACAAACTTTAAGTGACAAGTTTACAAGATAAAATGAAAATTTGTATGATATTAATTTAGAAGACATTGTGGCTAAACTTCCATACCCTACTATTGCTAGCGGATCTGTTTGACAGTTAAAACGTTTATCGTTTGGAGTGGATTTTTCAGCATATAAAGCTGGATAATATAATATCAATAATAGATTTTTTATTATGCTTATATGCACTTGTCCTGCATAAATTAAACGTAGAATTATTTAAAATGTTACTGAATACATTTTTTTTCCGCACTGCTGTGTTGTTTTTACGTGGTCAGAGGTACAACTACATGTTGTACCTTTGACCACAGTACGATTATTTTTAAAAAAGTAATATTGAAAAAATGAAATATAATAAACAATAGAATACTAATTACAATTAAAAAAAAAATGAATTTAAGCTTAATATTGAAGCTAAGAAAAATTAAATTTTCCAAAGTGGTCTAAGGCACAACACTTTCCCCGATATATAAATATATTTCTCACTTTTTTTATTGACCCCCTGCCATAGAAAGAATTAGGAAGAAGTGAAAAATATCTATTGGGTCATTTTTCAGAAGAATTAATATATATATATATATATATATATATATATATATATATATATATATATATATAAATAGGGTGTTTTTTGAATTTTAAAAAGGTTTTTGATATGTCTTTCACAGTTCTATATAGTCAACGCGTTAGGAGAAATAGGCATAGCATAAAAGAGAAGTGTATCCGACTTATTAAGGAGCTGTATAAAGACATGGAGGCTTTTATTGGAACGGAAAGGACGGGACCCTGTTTTCAGGTGGAGAGAGGCTTGAGACGGGGGGATATGGCCACATCTTTTTATCTTTGTTTTGGAGATGGTTTTCTGGAGGCACAACTGGAAACAATTTCAATACAATACAAGTCAGTGGCGGCTAAAGGGGGAGGGGATTAGCCTCCCCAAAATAAAAATTCATAATCTTTTCGGTTAAGTTAGAAAAATAAATTGTTTAGGAAAATTAATGGTATTAGTTAATAGTTCTAATTAATGTATGTTTTCAGTTTATCCAATACTTCCTTAATTATTTCCAGGTATCTGGTTATAAAAATTTGATTCTACACCCCCGGCGGTAAGCCCATACTAAATTAGCCCCCCACAGAAATGTTTGTCTAGACCCGCCGATGATGGGAGGTACCTGACCTGTCTACTTTTTGTGATGACATTGTTTTAATATCTCTAGGAACAGTGAATATCTGATCATAATGCTGAATGTCTTGGTGAAAGCATGTAAAGTAGTAGGACTAGTCCCGAACTACTCAAAAACCAAGGCCATGAATGCAATTCGATTGGCAAACAGCGATGTAGACATAAAGTACGCGGATGACTAGGTCTATGTAGGCCAACTATCTTTCAAGAACGAGACAAAAGAAATTAAATGACGGTTATCCCTTGGGTGGAAGAAAAATTGGTTTCTGAAAGTAATAATGGGTGTTTGAAACCTGCACCTACCAGTTGTAACATACGGGAGCCAGACCTGGTCGTTAGCTAATAGTTTACTTTCCTGGGAGCGATCTAATGAAAGAAGCATGGTAAATGTGAAGAGGAAGGATCGGACCCGGAATGCGACAATTAGGAAGAGACCTTACAGACATATCTTCATATATTACCTCATTAAAGTAGAACTGGGCTGGGCATCTGATGAGAAGACAAGACGGAAGATGGTCCCAAGAAGTTACAAGGTGGACCGTACGACCTGAATAGAAATAGGGGCAGACAAGGCAAAAGGCGGAGAGACTATTTCAATCAAGGGGCCGGACCTCTGTGGTAGAGATTGGCGATGGATCGCCAGGCATGGAAACTAATGGAACAGAGATCTAGGTGACTTCCGCCAGGGAGGTGTAGACTACTACTCCTGGTGGGAAGACTTTCGCCAACATTTGTTGTTGCTATATATTTTAATGTTTTTTGTTTAATTTGATTATATAATTATTTATTTTGCTAAATTATACTTGTTCACTAATTGTAGATAATTTTAAATATTTGTTGACGAAAAAAAGGCTATTTCATTCATTCATATTATATTTGGTGGTATATCCTTTGTTTTCCTTAATTGTGAAGTGACTGCTTCACATTTCCTTGGCTCATATTAATCTTAAGCAGCCTATGCGTTCACTTAAATCCAGACATATTCTTCCCCGTGGGCAAAAGTGGTGGTTTTCTCGATCTTTCTGTTAGGAACTGATCAACGTGTTAATGGTCAATCTTGTGGAACTGCCGCTTAGAAGTTAATGATTCCCGCTAAATCCTGTGGTACAAAAGGAACTAGAGGCAGATCGTAAGGAACCACGCCCAGCCCGAAGGACAACCAGATACTATTTTCCAATTCCCAGGCGCCATCTCATTGGTCACAAGTATTTGATTCCACTCCCAAAAGCGGAGACAATATTTGCAAGTTTTTAAGCCTCTTCTTTGATCTGACTGACGGGATCTCTGTTTATCTGCCTCATGAACGCAGGGTTGTATTACTAAAACACTGAATGACAGATTTACAGGTGAGGCATATGGAGGAAGAACCGCATTGCGAAGAAATCATATTGCAATGGTATGTTAGAACAATCAACGACATTACAGAAACGCTAAACGTTTGTCACGTAGGAGCTGCACAACAGAGCATACCCCTCAGAAGGTGGGAAGTCTACGCAGCATTTGTGAATAATTTGTTTAAATACAAAATAAGCATGAATAGTTTAAAAGGTCAAAAATGTGTGAACATCGGACACCCAATGGCCGTGAGGGTTAAGGCGTGAGCACTTAACACTCCGTGCCAAAGGTCGTGGGTTCGATTCCCATTAGGGGTAGTGGCTTTTCTTTCGAAAAAAGAAAAGGTATCACCCCTATCCTGGCTAAAAAAGGATGGTAACCTATAGATAAAACGTCCCGAAAGAACGGCTTATCTATTATAAATAGTCCAATTGTGTCAGAATTGGGCACACACGAATAACACGCGACTACTTAATGACTAAAAAAGTCCGACTCGCAGGAACTGCATCATCTTAGCGCGGTTCCGTTCTTATCCCTAGACTCATTTAGAATTATTAAAATAGAAGCTGTTATTACTTTGGGTCCACATTTCTAGAAAGGTATTGATTTAAGATCTTACCTGGATGGGTCGGCCAACCCTCCCTAGGAAGGACCCCGCTAGGCAGTTGAAAACCTATATCTTGGAAATCCATCTCTCTAACATTAAATTGTTTTTCTTATTTTTCTTAACCTGAATTATTATCAAATGCATTATCCGACTATAAGCAATTAAAAAATAACAAGGAATAAAAACAGACAAAAAGAACAGTTCGAATAATCGAAATCAATTACTTTAAAGTTTTAAGCACTTATTTCTCCGATTGACATCGCCTAATCAAAACATTGATCAGAACATTTTTGTAGAGCATTTAGTAAGCTTTCTAATGGTATTCTTCCGTTTACCAAGATTCTCGACCTTTTTCGAGAAATTAAGGAAAGTATACAAAGTTACTAAAACGTTTTATGTCTGTTAGTAAAATATTTTGTCCTAACCCTTCCTTAACTCCAAACGTAACCAAAATTTCAACATATTAGTTTTAATGAAAGTAGAACATGCAGAAAATGTTTCAACTGAATCCCATGATTCTAAGTACCCAAAACAAAAACGGTATTCAAAAACTATTTTTCCAATTTTCTCGAAAACGGTTAAAGCTATCGCCTTGAAAATGGTTTCATTCATTTTTCTAGCCCAAGAAGCCTACTAAAAGAGTACTTACAAGCTTATGAACTCAAAAACGTAAGCGTTACGATTTTTTTGCGCGAATTTCTCCCCAAACGCCATCTTGCAGTGGGCGGATTCTGCTGGTTAACGAACTTGACCTTTCAAATGAGACGAAAGATTTTTGTACCAAATTTCATCAAAATTCGACCATTCGTCTTCGACCTAGAGAGCGAACAGACAAATATATATATATATATATATATATATATATATATATATATATATATATATATATATATATAATGGTCCGATTTTGATGACATTTGGTACAAAAATCCGTCGTCCAATTTGAAAGGTCAAGTTTGTTAACCAGCAATATCCGCCTACTGGAAGATGGCGTTTGTGGCGAAATTCGCGCAAAAAAATCGTAACGCTTACGTTTTTGAGTTCATATGCTTGTAAGTACTCGTTTTATAGGCTTCTTGGGCTAGTAAAACGAATGAAACCATTTTTAAGGCGATAGCTTTAACCGTTTCTAAGAAAATCGGGAAAAAAGTTCTTAAATCAAGTTTTTGGTTTGGTTACTTAGAATCATGGGATTCAGTTGAAACATTTTTTGCATGTTTGAATTTCATCGAAACTTACATGTTAAACCTTTGGTTACGTTTGGAGTTAAGGAAGGGTTAGAATAAAATATTTTATGAACAGACGTGAAAAGTTTTGGGAACTTCGTATAATTTCATTAATATCTCGAACACGGTTGGGAAATCGTGATAAGTGGATAGAAATTATTTGAAAGCTTACTAAATGCTCTACAAAAAAGGTTCTGATGAAAGTTTTGATTAGACGATGTCAATCGGAGAAATAAGTGCTTAAACCTCTAAAGTAATTGATTTCGCTTATTCGAACTGTTATTTTTGTCAGTTTTTATTCCTTTTTATTTTTTAATTGCTTATAGTTGGATAATGTATTTGACAATAAAACAGATTAGCCAAAATAAGAAAAACAATTCATTGTTAGAAATATAGCTTGCCAAGAGAAAGAGATTCGATGACGTCTTTTGAATATTTTCAATTGCCTTCATGCTGTTGGTTTTTTATTTTATTATTTAATTGAGTTTATTTGTAGAATTATTACTATAGTAAAAGAACACAGGAATATGTGAAAATTTTTTATATTTCCCAATTCATTGAAACGTATGAAATGAAGTATCGGTAGAAGAGGATTCTTGGGTCTGGCGGACCCGACCAGGTAAAGCCATAAAACCCTTTGAACAAAGGCCGGTGAAAATATTATCTGTTTCTATTCTAAGGTTTTCAAATGACAATAGGGATATGAAAAGGAACCGCGCTAAGATGATGCAGTTCCTGCGAGTCGGAATTTATATATATATATATATATATATATATATATATATATATATATATATATATATATACATATACATACAAATTTTAACCACCATCATTTTCGGTCTCTAGGGGTTCTGAAACGGAAAATTTTCTAGTCGGCACTTCCGGATTGCGTCATGAGATCAACCTTATAAGCGGGGTTCCTCCCTATGGGGGAGGGAGGAACCGCGCTAAAAGAAAAGCCTACATGTAAAGCCCATACTAACAGAATGCCGACAACGTCAAAATCTAGACTTACCCTATGACATGACCGAATTACTTACTGACCGCAGTCCACACAAACCAACTATTCTTAAACATCTCCAAACTATTAATATGTATGGAAAAACTTAACACATTCAAAAACAACCTTTTTCTTTTCTTTTTAGCACGGTTCCTCCCTCCCTTCAAAGGGAGGAACCCCGCTTATAAGGTTGATCTCATGAAACAATCCGGAAGTGCCGACTAGAAAATTTTGCGTTTCAGAACCCCTAGAGACCGAAAATAACGGTGGTTCAAATTTATATATATATATATATATATATATATATATATATATATATATATATATACATACACACACACACACGTATATATATATATATATTTGTCTGTTCGTTGATTCAGTTGAAACATTTTTCGCATGTTCTAATTTCATCAAAACTAATATGTTAAAATTTTGGTTACGTTTGGAGTTAAGGAAGGATTAGAATAAAATATTTTATTAACAGACATGAAACGTTTTGGGAACTTCGTATACATTCCCTAATATCTCGAAAACGGTTGGGAATATTGGTAAACGGAGGGTTACAATGCGAAAGCTTGGTAATTATTTGACAATAAAACAGATTAAGTAAAGTAAGAAAAACAATTCATTGTTAGAAATATAGCTTGCCAAGAGAAAGAGATTCGATGACGTCTTTTGAATATTTTCAATTGCCTACGATTTTACGATTGAATTAAAAAATTATTTAATATTAATATTATTTAAACATTGTCATCGGTCGAAAAAAAGTTTGCATTTATAAAAAAACAAAAATCTGAAATTTATTTATTTTAATGTTTTTAAATTTTGAGCATACTTGGGTTAAATATATTATAATATAATTCTTTAGATTTTTTAAGTTGGTTCATTTGTCTCGTGGCACAATTGACCCCGTCTCTCCTACTACTAAGAAACATTTTCGTTATAAGTATTGACAGAATAGAAGCCCAACCCGTTTCGCGTGACGACGTCCTAGTCACTTGGCGGGAAGATTTCGCAGTGCCTGCTTGTCAGTACAATTCAAACACTTAATTTAACATCTTCTGAGAAATATTTATACCTGAAAGGTTCCTTGAGCGCCCATTGTTGGTCATCAGCACCATTTGCATGCTCAGGATGACATGACTCTTCTTGACGTGTCGATGGCCTTCCCAACATGACGAAGGTCTAGTGGAATCCAAGTATTTCCGTTTTCGGGTTAGCAGTTGTCCGCGGAGCTTTGTCGTCTTCAGAAAAATGCAGTTAAATTTGCTAGATATTGGAATTTATATAGAGGGGTAGATACCCTCACAAATATATATATATATATATTTTATTTATTTATTTGATTTCAGAGCCCGCAACAGGGCGATTTGCTCTATAAACACGTAGGGTGCAAACAAATTAAAAGATCTAAAAATCCAAATTTTGAAACATTAAAAAAAATGGCAAAAAGAATATATATATATATATATATATATATATATATATATATATATATATATATATATATATATATATATACGTGTGTGTAAAACATAAAACGTCAGCTACAAATGTATAAACAAAAAGGTGGTAAATTTAATAAATTATTTTCAATAAACTAAAATTCGATCTTTTCGGTCTATTTTGTACAAATAAAATTTAATCAATGGTGAAACATATTAGAATAAGGTTTTCTAAATTTGCTCGTACATGTTTATCTGTTTTAAAAAATGTAAAATAATGGATATGTGTGGGCTACCATCTGTCAAAAGTTCGTACATATCATGTGGCATGTTGATGTTTTCACGTTTCCTGCAGTCTGTTAGTAAGTGTTTTACTGTTAATGTCTTATTGCATTCTGTACATAGTGGTATGTCTTGTTTTGTCATTAAGTAAGAGTGAGTTAGTAGTGTATGTCCAATTCTAAGTCTTGTAAGGACTACTTCTATTGCTGGAGTTCCATTTTGCTATGAATGGCTTTATCTCCCGAAGCTTGTTTTCATTCAAAGATAACCATTCAGCCTGCCATTTATTGAGTACGTGAGTCCTTGCAACCTGTTTCATGTCGGGTTCTGTAATTTGTGAAAAGTCTTCGGTACACCGTCTGGTGGCTAATTTTGCCAGAATGTCCACGTCAGTTGATTTCAATAAGTTAAAATGTCCTGGTAGCCACAACATAATAATGTCAATGTTGTGATTTTGAAGTGTATGTATTTGTTCAAAAATGTCTGTTACAATTGGGTGAGTACTGTACATGTCTGTGAGGGAGAACAAAGAACTTAATGAGTCTGTAAAAAGCGTGATTTGTTTGTGTGATGTGGTTGGAACATTTGACAGGGCTAGGTAAATCGCGAAGAGCTCGGCAGTATAAATGCTTGAAGCTTTTGCTAGTTTTGCCTGAAATGCTTTGTCTTCTACGATTGCTGCTGAACCTGTGCCACTGCTTGTTTTTGAGCCATCAGTATAAATGCCTAATGCTCCCAAATAGTTTGTTAATATGGCATTCATTTTATGCTTATAAATGTGGTGAGTGTGGATCAGTTTTATTATGTTGTGGTAATGAAATGTTTATTTTTAAGTTCTTTGTTCTCCATGGAGGATGTGAAAGTGCTTTGAAAACATGTATAGGTGTTTGAAGTATATTAGAGTGACGAGTGTATTGTAAAATTCTAATGTTCAAAGGTTTTTGTTTGGTTTCATTTGTGTATCTGGGATAAAACTCGTTTATTAAAATATTTTTTGTACAAAGCTTGTTAAGCGATTTTAGTTTAATAAAATAATTTGTGCATAGCAATTGCCTTCTGTACTCTAGAGATAGCTCGTTTGATTCAACATACAGGCTGCTCCGAGGACTAGATCTGAAAGCAGCCCTATTACGCTGGAACAGCAACATTGCAACCCCAACTTCTAACATACTCAGTAATTTGTTGCTAATTTGTTGCTAATTTGTTACACTATTTTCAAATTTGTTGCTCCGGCCGTTTCTGAGAAAACGTGGCTGTGCTAGCGTAATATTACGCCAGCACAGCCACCCCCGTAACTTTTGATCTAATTGTCTGATGAAATTAAGATTGGTACCAGAATTTGTTGCTAATTTGTTGCTCTAGAATGACACCAACCACGAATTTGTCGCTCCAGCCGTTTCCGAGAAAACGTGGCTGTGCTACCGTAATATTACGCCAGCACAGCCACCCTTGTAACTTTTGATCTAATTCTCTGACGAAATTCAGATTGGTACGAGAATTTGTTGCTAATTTGTTGCTCTAGAATGACACCAATCACGAATTTGTCGCTCCAGCCGTTTCCGAGAAAACGTGGCTGAGCTAGCGTAATATTACGCCAGCACAGCCACCCCCGTAACTTTTGATCTAATTGTCTGACGAAATTCAGATTGGTACGAGAATTTGTTGCTAATTTGTTGCTCTAGAATGACACCAATCACGAATTTGTCGCGCCAGCCGTTTCCGAGAAAACGTGGCTGTGCTAGCGTAATATTACGCCAGCACAGCCACCCCCGTAACTTTTGATCTAATTGTCTGACGAAATTCAGATTGGTACGAGGATTTGTTGCTAATTTGTTGCTCTAGAATGACACCAATCACGAATTTGTCGCTCCAGCCGTTGCCGAGAAAACGTGGCTGTGCTACCGTAATATTACGCCAGCACAGCCACCCCCGTAACTTTTGATCTAATTGTCTCACGAAATTCAGACTGGTACCAGAATTTGTTGCTAATTTGTTGCTCTAGAATGACACCAATCACGAATTTGTCGCTCCAGCCGTTTCCGAGAAAACGTGGCTGTGCTAGCGTAATATTACGCCAGCACAGCCACCCCCGTAACTTTTGATCTAATTGTCTGACGAAATTCAGATTGGTACGAGAATTTGTTGCTAATTTGTTGCTCTAGAATGACACCAATCACGAATTTGTCGCTCCAGCCGTTGCCGAGAAAACGTGGCTGTGCTACCGTAATATTACGCCAGCACAGCCACCCCCGTAACTTTTGATCTAATTGTCTCACGAAATTCAGACTGGTACCAGAATTTGTTGCTAATTTGTTGCTCTAGAATGACACCAATCACGAATTTGTCGCTCCGGCCGTTTCTGAGAAAACGTGGCTGTGCTAGCGTAATATTACGCCAGCACAGCCACCCCCGTAACTTTTGATCTAATTGCCTGACGAAATTCAGATTGGTACCAGAATTTGTTGCTAATTTGTTGCTCTAGAATGGCACCAGTCACGAATTTGTCGCTCCAGCCGTTTCCGAGAAAACGTGGCTGTGCTACCGTAATATTATGCCAGCACAAATTCGTGATTGGTGGTTAATGAACATAATCTTTTAAATAAGAAGATAGATTTTTGTACCAAATGTTATCAAAATTGAACCATTTTCTTCTTAATAATTCAAACCCCCCTAATAGTACTTAAACGTTTGAATATAAAAATAAAAAACCTTTCTTAGCGAGTGTTTACACTCTAAACGGATGGCCCGTGCAAAATTTCAAATTTTTGTGTCAAGGGCGGAAACTCTTTGAGGGAAAAATTCACATTTTATTTCTCAGTTTTAGTAATTCAAGGTCTGCCATGATAGTTGAAATTAACCTCAATTAAAAATAATACTATGAAATAGATACAGTATAGTAACAGCTGTTCTGTTATCGTCCTAGCAACGCTTGCTGCCTAGGCTTGCATGTTCTAAACATCTAAGACTTTAAACCCCTCTAAAAATACTTAAAAATTCAAATATCAAAAAATCCTTTCTTAGCGAGCGCGTACGTTCTATAGGGAGTGTCCATGCAAAATTTTAAAATTTTCTGTCGTGTGGTTTGGGCTTGGGGATGATAGGTCAGTAAGTGAGTGAGTGAGTGAGTGGTATTTGACAAATATATAGTAGATTTTTCAAAAATACCTATCTCTTTCCTCATCGTCCGAATCAATAGACTCATCTTCTCCATCATTTTCACACATTTACTTAAAACGCCTCTTCATTATTTCTTGATTCTCTTCATATAAAATGTCAAACGGCGGTCGAAAGAAGACATTATATTTTAAATTTTTGTTACGTAAGTAGGATGTTGTGAACACCCTAAGCCAGTAAATGGCCCAGAAAACTAAACAAATAATGTTTTTTTTTATGCGAATGCAACCTCAATGTGAACAGAACTACTATTTATGAAGGTACCAAAGCGATGAAATGGATTGTAAATTTTTAAATTCAAAATATTTTTTTTTTTCTCTGAATACATGTTTATTTAAAATCTGTACAATAAAATATAATAATTAATTGTGCTGGTAAATGAATACATATCAGTGTAGAACAGAATATGGAAGGAGCCAAACATTATCGACACTTCCTATTATATCTTTATATTTATTTTTGGTGTCTTTAACCGCTGTTAGTTTAGCTGGTCACGGGGCCAAAGTCTCTTAAGCCTCCTGGGGAGGTTTTTAGGATGGGTCTGGGTGGAAAGGGATTGACCTCTAGGATTTGGGTGGGATGACAACTTGGAATGAAAGGTTAGGAATCGGGATTTGGCGAGATCGTTTACGAAAGGAATATTAAGGTCGTCGTGTAGGGTTTTGTTGGAGACATAAAAGGGAGCATTAACTATTCTACGAAGGACTTTGGATTGGAATGCTTGTATTCGTTGTATGTTTGAGTTTTTCGCTGTTCCCCATAATTCAAGTCCGTAAGTCCAGATAGGTCTAATTATAGTTTTGTAAATTGTGAGTTTGTTTTGTGTCGTAAGCTTTGAAGTAGGTCCAAGTAGTCGTCGTAGGAGTCCATATCTCCTGTTTAAATTCAAAATATAGTGCTAATTAAGTCATGGGGTGCTGAAAACTCCCCACATCTCTACTTAAAGGTTAATATTATGTTTTGGTATTTTGAGAAAAATTAAAACACCGACGCAATGGCATACCGGAGAACGGGAGATTATAAGAATCAGCCTTCACAGGAATCTGACAGTACCTAGTAGCTACAGGAAATTCACCGCTTCCTCCCTCATTCTTAACTCTCTTAACTTGTCCACGTGATGTTATGTTTACATACCTGGTAACAACAACTCTAGCAGGCTCCCTTTATAAAATACTCTTTTTAGCGCGGTTACTCCCTATCTCCATAGGGAGAACCCGCTTATGAGGTTGACCTCATGACGCAATCCGGAAGTGCCGACTAGAAACTTTCACGTTTCAGACCCTATAGATCACGAAAATATAGGTGGCTAAAATTTGTATGTATATATATATATATATATTTATATATTTATATATATGCTTGTCTGTTTTCGCTCCTGACGGCTCAAAAATGGTCCGATTTTGATGAAATTTGGCACAAAAATCTGTCTTCTAATTTGAAAGGTCAAGTTCGTTAACCAGCAGAATCCGCCCACTTGAAGATAGTGTTTGGGGCGAAATTCGCGCAAAAAAAATCGTAACGCTTACGTTTTTGAGTTTATATGATTGCAGGTACTTGTTTTATAGGTTTGTTAACATAAGAGAACGAATGAACCCATTTTTAAGGCGATATCTGTAACCGTTTCTGAGAAAAGTGGAATCAATGTTTTTGTAGGTCATTATTTTTTTGTGAGTACTTAGAATCGCGGGATTCAATTGAAATATTTTCTACATCTTGGAAATTAATCCCAACTAAGATGATTAAATTTTGGTTATATTTGAAGTTAAAGAAGTATGCGAAAAAAAATATTTTATTAATAGACGTGAAAAATTTTCGGATCTCCATACATTTTTCGTAAATATCTCGATACCGGTTGGGAAATCGTGGTAAGTGGAAAGTGACCATTCGAATGCTTACTAAATTCTCTACGGGAAATCGTGGTAAGTGGAAAGTGACCATTCGAATGCTTACTAAATTCTCTACAAAAAATGTTCTGAAGCAATATTCGATGGGACAACGTCAATGAGAGATATAAGCGCTTAAAACTTAAAAAGTGTTTGTTTTGAAATGGTTTTTCTCTTTCTTTATCTCACTTTTTAATTGGTTGTTTCTAGTTTTAAATTGCATTTATCAGTAAAATTAGTATTGTAGTAAAATAAGCTAACAAACGGTGAAAGGTATTGGTAATAAGTTTGGAGTGGCTGTGGTAATCATGATGGCAGTGGCTGTCAGTTTCCTGTGATTTGTGATGCTAATCTATTCCATTTCTTCAAGATGTACGTTACCGCGCTAAGATGACGCAGTTCCTGCGAGTCGGACTGGGAGTTGTCCCGCCGGGACGAAGTCATCCTATCCAGGCTTCGTATTGGACACACCTTACTTACCCACTCCTACCTACTAGACAGAAAGGACAGACCAACTTGTAGATATTGTAACGAGACTCTGACCGTTAAACATATAGTTACCAACTGCAGACAACGCAATAACCTGACCATACCTTACTTACCCATTCCTTCTGACTGGACAGAAAGGACAGACCAACTTGTAGATATTGTAACGAGACTCTGACCGTTCAACATATACTTACCAACTCCAGACAACGCAATAACCTGACCATACCTTACGACTTACACGAAATACTGACAGAAGGTAGCCCACAAATCAATGCATTACTCAAACATTTAAAAAACTCTTTATTATACACAAAAATTTAATTTACTAAATTTTGTCTGTTTTTATTATTTTATTTTTTTTTGTTTGTTTGTTTTTTTCTTCTTTCTTTTTCAAGTGTATTTCTTCATATGTTCTTATATACATATATATCACATTTGAAGTTGACGACTGACATTTAAAGAGTTTTTCGCCTCTGTTGCAGAACTCTATAAATTAAATAAATAAAAAAAAGAAATAAAGGCCCATAAATGTTCTTAAAGGCTAATGTACATTAAATGCCCACAATTATCTCATTCAAACCGTAGTATCAATTCAAACAATAATAATATAAACTTCTGGTTAGAGACAACGTTTCGAAAATCACTACTCTTCGAAAATAAATCCTCCAGACTGCCGAATCACACAAAAGTTGTTTTATTTAATCAAATTTCCAAAGGAATACTCAAAACGGAGATTATCTCTCAATTTCATAATGTAATTGAAATTCTAGAATAAAAAAAAAACAGCAAATAAATAAGAGTAATTTGTGTTTTTTTTGTGATATCATCAAAATTAAATGAAAATTATTCTTGATATTAATTCTTGCATAAAAGTTAATTACGGAACAAATAGATCGAAAATTATGAACAAAAGGCTTCCTTGCAGAACACACTGACGACACCTAGTCACACAGGTGATGTGATGATGTGCCGACTAGAACATTTTGCGTTTCAGATCCCCTAGAGACCGAAAATAATGGTGGTTCAAATTTATATATATATATATATATATATATATATATATATATATATATATATATATATATATATATATACAGGGTGTTCAAAACTCGATTGACACCCCCCTTTTTTCCACAATTTTTGATATTTAAAAGCGAAACTTGGTGGGTCTTAACGTGGTCGAATGTGCATTCATTGGACCCAATGCACGACCCCTCAACTTTTATTATTTAGGAAATTCCTCGCTGCACCCTGGATGTCGGCACTAATGGCCTAGATGTCAAGACGCCGTAAAAAATAAATAAATCGTCCAACACAAAAATAATTGGTACGAAATTCTAATCATTAGGTGAGTTCTATTGCTTTAAACTTATTATTTTAATGCCTTTATAAATTAATTGAATTTGATTTTTAGGTGGAGCAAAAAGTTTAGAAAACGTTTATTAAGTTTTACGGAAGCGTAGACCACGTTGATCATAAACGTTCCTGAAAACTTCAAAAACAAAAGTGTGTTTTGCCCCATTCCTATTTACGTTTTAGGCATTTAAAGGTACTTTTTGGAAAGAAAATTTAATCCTCTGCAACGTTTATACCAATTACTTTTTCCATTACGGACATACTTTCTGCGTTATTGGCAGAAAAGTGACCAAAAACAAGGGTTTTAACGGTTCTTGGCAATTTGTTACTCATTGGTGCGCTTTAGCGAAAAAATGACCGATATAAAATCGACCTAAAATTCAATTCTCTACAATAATCCGTCATAAAAATAACCCCCTTCCATTGAAGATTCCAGAGTTAGGGTTGCTGGAGAAGAACTGGAGAAAGTTGAGGGGTCGTGCATTGGGTCCAATGAATGTACATTCGACCACGTTAATACCCACCAAGTTTCGCTTTTAAATATCAAAAATTGTGGAAAAAAGGGGGGTGTCAATCGAGTTTTGAACACCCTGTATATATATATATATATATATATATATATATATATATATATATATATATATATATATATATATATGTATACAGGGTGTCCCGTAAATGTCTAGTCATATTGTGAGGGGTGATAGAGGACCCTTGGGGGAACAAAAAATGTTCTATAACGATTTCCCGAATTCTCACCTATAAGGGAGAAATCGTCGTTTTATTGTTTTTTCGAGACAAACGTGGTTTTTGGAAAAATAATCCTTGTAACTCCGTCCCAGGTGGTACTACTAGAAAGGGAGTGAAACCAATCGAAAGCTGAGTAAATTTACTATAAGACTGGCTGGGAGTAAACGTAAAAATGATTGAATGTAAGTATGTATATCTTACCAAAAGAAAGATATTGTAAATTCTAAAACAGTAAATAAATAAAATACACATTTATTTTGAATTTATTAATCCAGGTACCTAATACTGGGTCCAGGAGGCGGCCATTAAGGATCCCCAACTATATATTAACCTCGAAATTATTATTTTTACCTAGCATTTGAAAACATTTTTACTGGACTATGTACATCTTATTTATGAGGGATAGAATTTTTAATTACCACAACAAAAACGTATGGGCTCACGAGAATCCCTGTGAGTTTCATAAGCGTAGCAATCAGTATCAATTCAAGGTAAAGCATTTGTTTTCTAAATATAAATACCTGTAAAAGTGTGTTCAAATGCGTGCGTGATCTAGGTAAAAATAATAATTTTTGAGGCTAATGTATAGTTGGGGATCCTTAATGGCCGCCTCCTGGACCCAGTATAAGGTACCTGAATTAATAAAATCAAAATAAATTTGTATTTTATTTACTGTTTCAGGCATTTTTTTTATGTTCGTGGAAGTAATTTTCTTTTCACAGATCCATGTTTTTTTTAAAACTTTTGTTTTAAAACCGTTCAAATACTTCAATACAGGGTTGTGATACATGAATGGAAAGATAATTAAATGGGGAAGTTTTTCTGAAACCCGGAAATCTCTAATTCTGCCCATTGAGGAGTAACGCTGGAAAGAAATATCAAGAAAATGTCAGGAAATTTAGAATAGCTTTCTTTTGGTAAGATATACATACTTACATTCAATCATTTATACGTTTACTATCAACTAGCCTTATAGTAAATGTACTCAGCTTTCGATTGGTTTCACTCCCTTTCTAGTAGAACCACCTGGGACGGAGCTACAACGATTATTTTTCCAAAAACCACGTTTGTCTCGATAAAACAATAAAACGACGATTTCTCCCTTATAGGTGAGAATTCGGGAAATCGTTATAGAACATTTTTTGTTCCCCCAAGGGTCCTCTATCACCCCTCACAATTTGACTAGACATTTACGGGACACCCTATATATATATATATATATATATATATATATATATATATATATATATATATATATATATATATATATAGGGTGATAATATTACGGTAGCACAGCCACGTTTTCTAGGCAACGGCTGGAGCGACAAATTCGTGATTGGTGTCATTCTAGAGCAACAAATTAGCAACAAATTCTCGTACCAATCTGAATTTCGTGAGACAATTAGATCAAAAGTTACGGGGGTGGCTGTGCTGGCGTAATATTACGCTAGCACAGCCACGTTTTCTCGGAAACGGCTGGAGCGACAAATTCGTGATTGGTGTCATTCTAGAGCACCAAATTAGCAACAAATTCTCGTACCAATCTGAATTTCGTCAGAGAATTAGATCAAAAGTTACAAGGGTGGCTGTGCTGGCGTAATATTACGCTAGCACAGCCACGTTTTCTCGGAAACGGCTGGAGCGACAAATTCGTGATTGGTGTCATTCTAGAGCAACAAATTAGCAACAAATTCTCGTACCAATCTGAATTTCGTCAGACAATTAGATCAAAAGTTACGGGGGTGGGTGTGCTGGCGTAATATTACGCTAGCACAGCCACGTTTTCTCGGAAACGGCTGGAGCGACAAATTCGTGATTGGTGTCATTCTAGAGCAACAAATTAGCAACAAATTTTCGTACCAATCTGAATTTCGTCAGACAATTAGATCAAAAGTTACGGGGGTGGCTGTGCTGGCGTAATATTACGCTAGCACAGCCACGTTTTCTCGGAAACGGCTGGAGCGACAAATTCGTGATTGGTGTCATTCTAGAGCAACAAATTAGCAACAAATTCTCGTACCAATCTGAATTTCGTCAGAGAATTAGATCAAAAGTTACAAGGGTGGCTGTGCTGGCGTAATATTACGCTAGCACAGCCACGTTTTCTCGGAAACGGCTGGAGCGACAAATTCGTGATTGGTGTCATTCTAGAGCAACAAATTAGCAACAAATTCTCGTACCAATCTGAATTTCGTCAGACAATTAGATCAAAAGTTACGGGGGTGGCTGTGCTGGCGTAATATTACGCTAGCACAGCCACGTTTTCTCGGAAACGGCTGGAGCGACAAATTCGTGATTGGTGTCATTCTAGAGCAACAAATTCTCGTACCAATCTGAATTTCGTCAGAGAATTAGATCAAAAGTTACAAGGGTGGCTGTGCTGGCGTAATATTACGGTAGCACAGCCACGTTTTCTCGGAAACGGCTGGAGCGACAAATTTGTGGTTGGTGTCATTCTAGAGCAACAAATTAGCAACAAATTCTGGTACCAATCTTAATTTCATCAGACAATTAGATCAAAAGTTACGGGGGTGGCTGTGCTGGCGTAATATTACGCTAGCACAGCCACGTTTTCTCAGAAACGGCCGGAGCAACAAATTTGAAAATAGTGTAACAAATTAGCAACAAATTAGCAACAAATTACTGAGTATGTTAGAAGTTGGGGTTGCAATGTTGCTGTTCCAGCGTAATAGAGCTTCTGAAAGCGCCTGTTGCTAGTCGTAGTCCTGTATTGTGAATTGTGTCCAGTAGTTTCAGTGAACTTTGACTGGCCGATGAATATGCTGTGCAACCATAATCCAGTAATGACCTGGTATAGGCTCGATAGAACATCAGCATAGAGCACCTGTCAGCACCCCATTTAGAATTACTCAGTATCCTCATTAAATTCAATGACTTTTTGCATTTAAGGAGGAGACCTTTCAAGTGGGGCAACCAAGTAAGTCTAGTGTCAAAAGTCAGTCCTAAAAACTTCAGATTGTCAGTCAATGCGATTTTGTGTTGTCCTAATTTGAGTTTAATGCATGGCTTCCGTCTCTTTCTTGTAAAAATTATACACTTCGTTTTCTCTTTAGAGAATTGGAAGCCAGATGTTTCACCCCATTCTTGTATTGCATTTATTGTAGTCTGTAAGTTTGTTTCAGCAGTCTCTGTATGTTTTGTAGCAGTGTATATTAGCAAGTCATCAGCATACAGACAATGGGATGTAGTCTGAGGTATATGCTCTTTAATAGAATTGATTGCAATAGTAAACAGTGTGGTGCTCAGAACACCTCCTTGAGGCACTTCATTTTCTTGAAAGTATTCATCTGATAACGTTGCACCTATCCTCACGCGGAAACGACGGTCAGACAGGTAGTTGGAAATGAATCGTAACATATTTCCATTAATTTTCCAACTCTGCATCTGTACTAAAATCAAACGTCTCCAAACACTGTCGAAAGCCTTTTCTATGTCTAAAGACACAGCAAATACAGATTCTTTCTTCGTAAAGGCATTTAGAATATCATTTTCGAGAACAGATATATGGTGCAGTGTAGAATGGCCTGGCCTGAATCCACATTGGCGGTCTGACAGAAGATTTCTGTTTTCCAAAAACCACCATAACCTGTTATTGAGGATCCTCTCCAGGGTTTTGCTCAGGCAGCTGGTGAGAGATACAGGTCTAAAACTAGAAGCTAAATACTTGTCCTTGTCATGTTTCAATATGGGAATTATGATAAACTCATTCCAACTTGGAGGATAGGCACCTTCCCTAAAAACTACATTTAAAACCTTTAAGAGGAGGCAAAGAGCTGAATTAGGTAAAATTTTCAGCATTTCATAAGTAATGCAGTCTGGTCCAGGTGAAGATTTTTTTGTGTGACTTAAAGCTAGTTGAAGTTCCTGTATAGTAATTGGGTCATTTAGAGGATTGTCGTCATCAGGTAAGTCAGGTAAAGGTATACTGTCTGTATGTAATTTCTGTAAAAGAAATGTCGCGTTATAGTTGTTATCGCTAAATGTTTGTTTGAAATGTAGTCCTAATAAGTTGCTAATCAGTAAGTATTTTGTCGACGTCCAACAGTCCTGCTATAGGTCGCCTATATTTCCTATGTTGAATTTTATTCACCACATTCCATATTTCTCGGGCAGGTGTCCTACTATTGATGTCCGATAGGAACTCTCTCCAACATAGTTGTTTCCTATTTTTAATCACCCATTTCGCCTTTTTCTCCTTGTAGTGCTTTTCTTCTTTCGCTTATTGCCGTCCTACATTCCTCATTCCACCAAGGAACCGGAGTTTTAGTGTATCTATTTGTAGTCTTCGGTATGCTGTGGTCAGCAACTTCGATTATTAATGTGGTGAGTTTGTCAACTGTTCTAATGCTGTTTAAATCATGTTTGTTGGTAATGTATTACTGAAATAAATTCCAATCTGCCTTTCTCATATTATATCTTACCTGACTTTGAAATATGGGAGATGCTACTGCTTGTGAAATAAAAATTGGATAATGGTCACTAGAGTAGGCATCGTTACTCACTTCCCAAATTAACCCGGTGTATATCGATGCCGAACAAACAGATATGTCTATATTTGTAAGTGTGCCAGTCCGAGTGCATAAATGAGTAGGTGAGTCTGTGTTTAAAGTCAGTAAGTCGAAATATATATATATATTTTTATTTTTTTTTTATTTTTTTTTATTTTTTTTATTTTTTTTTACGGCGCATCTACATATAGGTCATTAGCACCGACATCCAGGGTGCAGCGATGAATTTTACCAGCGAGCCGTGGGCTGATAAAAATCCTGCCGGAGGTTGGGAATCGAACCCACCATCTCCCGCTTATGAATCCAAGGCGCTAGCCATTAGACCACGGGAGACCCTATATATATATATATATATATATATATATATCAGTGTTAGAGCACTCGACTAATGTTCTGGAGAATTTTAGTTCAAAACTCAAGCGTGCACTATACATACAGGGTATCCCGCATTGAGATGTCTTAACTATAGGGGTTGTCGTAAAACCCTTAAAAATAAATTAAATAAGATCACTTAGTTGATAAAAAATATTTTATTTTACGTGTAATAGCGTTTTAGTTGCCTAAAACTATTCCAAGTTCTAAATGTCACCCCCCCCCCGAAATTTTCCTAGCCCCTCCCGAAATGATTTTCTATATACGCCCTTGATCAGAGCAACTCAAACTTTTTTCTATTTTAAATACTAATGTTTTTATTTTAAAGAAAAACTGTGTTTTCGAGATTTCTGATCAATATATCGTAAATAACGACCAAATTTTTCGAAACTACATTAAATTTCTAATAAGAAAAGCCAGTTGTTGAAATTAAAGAGTTTGTTCAGAATGGCTCCTTCCCGCAAAAGCACATTTATTTGTTTTGACTCAGAACTAAATAGATTCAAATAGATTTTTTTCTTAAACTACGAGGTACCATTTTGAAGCTTATTAAACAATTCAACGTTTGAGGCTGAGGGGAACCTCTAAGTCAAAAAATATCTGATTAAGAAAATATTGAATAATTTAATAAAAAACTAATATCAAACATTCTCATCTGTATGGATTTTAATATAGCTCTGAATTAGACATGCGCGCCGAGGCTGAATTATCAGGCGGCGGCGCGCTGGACCAAAATGGTCGGCGGCGGCGGCGCGCGCGGCGTGGGTTATTTTTTTAACCCCCAAGGGAGATACTACAATTTTAATTACAATAGGTAGGTATATATATATTTATATGTGTGTGTGTTTGGTATTTCACAGGCTCAAAAATGGTACAAAATCGGCTAATTGGAAACGTCAAGTTCGTTAACCAGCAGAATCGTCCCCCGGAACGGGGTTTGGCACGAAATTCGCGCGAAAAACATCACAACACTTATGTTTTCGGGTTTATATCAGATATTCGCTTAATAGGTTCCTTAACCCAAGAAAACGAAGGAAACAATTTTTAAGGCGATATCTGTAACAGATTTAGAGATAAGTGGAACAAATGTTGATGTAACTCATTTTCAGTTTGCACATGAAATCGTGGGATTCCATTGAACAGTGTTCTACGTTTTTAAAATTCATCTAATCTAAGATGTTGATTAAGTTTGGATTTTTTAAGACGTGTCAACCTTAGGGTCATGAACGCCATTGAATGAATCTAAAAATTATTCATTGGACAAGACTAAAGTTTGGATTTAAGGAAAAAAAAATTGAAACTTTTCCAATCATTTTCCAATCAACTATCACAACACACAAGTGTTTACTGGGTCAGAAAGTAAGCTCAAAATGGCGCCAACAGGTAGGGATGAGCGATAGTCGATAGTTCAGCACTATCGATAGGCCGATACTATCGGTTAAAAAACATCGATACTATCGATAGTTATCTATAGTGGCTTCCCCTATTCCTTACATACCTGTCCAATGAAGAATTTAATGTTATTGGGTTGAATTATCTATTACTTGCAGGATTAGGGGTATATTTATTAGATTGCACAAAGGTTTAAAAATAAAAAAAAATATTGAAATTTATAAAAAGCATTTCCCGAGAAAAATATATCAAGAGGCACAAAAAAGTGCAATTATTTTGAACTGTTTTAATTTTTCTCCTTTAGCCACGTATTAACAGAAAGGAAGACCAACATTTCCACTTTTATTGGCTCAGTCTGTTCCGCAGGTCAGAAACGAGTTTTCCAGCGGCTGAAAATACACGTTCTGAGGCTACAGACGAGCCTGGAACAATAAAGATATTTCCTGGCTACATTATGAAGTTGGTTATATTCACCAGAAGGTTATTTTTCAGTATTTAATTCACCAGACGTGTCAGTATTTAATACTAGAGCCCTCCAGATGCTGAGAACTTCAATTATAGAAAAAAAGTAAAAACATATTGATTGTTCATGACTATCGATAGTCATGAACAATCAATATATACATAAATATATATATAGCAACTATCGACTATCGCCCATCCCTACCACGCAGTACACTCGCAGCTTTCCTCCCCTCACCCACCTCCTACACCCTTTCGTCCACTATTGCCACAGAGATCGGCGCGCCGACTGAATAGGCTCGGCGGCGGCGGCGCCAACAAAACCCGGCGTGGCGTAGCGGCGCCGGCGCGGCGCGCATGTCTACTCTGAATTTACATGGTAATATTTCAACAACGGATGTTTCGTATTGGAAATTTAATTTAAATTCTAAAAATGTCGTTTTTACGATATATTGATCAAAAATCCCAAAAACACAGTATTTATTTTAAAAAAGTACGTCACGCAGGAGCTGCATAACTAAGCACTTTCCTCAGAATTTGGGTAGTGTAGACTTCTTTCCAGAACAATTTGCTTAAAATATCCTACATAAATAATATAAAAACATGAATAGTTCTCTTAGCACTTTCCTCCGAAGGAAAGTAGCTATTGAGGTTGGACTCATGACGGAATTTTTGAAAAATTTCTTCAAATCTTTATCGATCCTACCTAGTAGACACCGAAAATGACCCCCGTTAAAATTTATATATATCTATATATATATATATATATATATATATATGCATATATATATATATGTGTCTGTTAACACGATAGCGGCCAGAGTTTTTGTTTTTTCGTCACGAAACTTGGTATATAGCATTCAATTAGCAAACGATTGAACGAGTTCGTTAACCACCAAAGTCGGTCCACCGGAAGGGGGGGTTTACCCCGAACCCAAAACACTTATTTGACTATGTCAGCCGTAATATTTGTTATATTTCAACGAAACTTGGTATTCGTAGTGGTAATATAGAGAGAAAAGTGAGATATAAAAATGAACTAAATCGGTTCATTAGAAGGGGGGGTTTACTCCGGACCCACAATACCAATTCGCCACTACCAGCCGTGATTTTTGGTATATTTCGACGAAACTCGGTATTCGTAGTGCTAATCCACAGGTAAATATGTGTTGTAAAAATAAACGAAATCGGTTCATTAGGAGGGGGGGTTTACTCCGGACCCACAATACCAATTCGCCACTACCAGCCGTGATTTTTGGTATATTTCGACGAAACTCGGTATTCGTAGTGGTAATCTACAGGTAAATATGTGTTGTAAAAATAAAATAAATCGGTTTATTAGAAGGGGGGGTTTACTCCGGACCCAAATTCCTAATATACTCATACCGGTCGTAATTTCTGCTGTATTGTAACGAAACGCGGTATACGTCGTGGGTAACTCATGAGAAAGAAGTGTTGTAAAAATGAGCTGAATCGGTCAATCGGAAAGCGGGGGTTTAATTTGTAATATATTTGAATAGAAAAGCCGGCAGACGTAGGTTCACAAAGCCGCCGCAAGGAGCGCTTTCTACCACTAGAGTGACTGTATCCTGTTCCTGCGTTAGATCAAAATACGATAATATGAGGATTTTTGTATTTATTACGTAGTGTAGTAGGTACCATGTGTAAACATAACTCTGGATGCAAATTAATAATTGATCAGTTACTCATTACAAAATGAGAACTATTCACGTTTTTATTTTATTTATGTAGGATATTTTAAGCAAATTGTTCTGGAAAGCAGTCTACAATACCCAAATTCTGAGGAAAGTGCTTAGTTATGCAGCTCCTGACGGACTTTTTTAAATTTGTAATCAGTAACTGATCAATTATTAATTTGCTTCCAGAGTTATGTTTACACATGGTACCTATTACACTACGTAATAAATACAAAAAACCTCATATTAGCGTATTTTGATCTAACGCAGGAACAGGATACAGTCACTCTAGTGGTAGAAAGCGCTCCTTGCGGCGGCTTTGTGAACCTACGTCTGGCGGGCTTTTCTATTGAAATATATTACAAATTAAACCCCCGCTTTCCGATTGACCGATTCAGCTCATTTTTACAACACTTCTTTCTCATGAGTTACCCACGACTTATACCGCGTTTCGTTACAATACAGCAGAAATTACGACCGGTATGAGTATATTAGGAATTTGGGTCCGGAGTAAACCCCCCCTTCTAATTAACCGATTTAGTTTATTTTTACAACACATATTTACCTGTAGATTACCACTACGAATACCAAGTTTCGTCGAAATATACTAAAAATCACGGCTGTTAGTAGCGAATTGGTATTGTGGGTCCGGAGTACCCCCCCTCCTAATGAACCGATATAGTTTATTTTGACAACACATATTTACCTGTGGATTACCACTACGAATACCGAGTTTCGTCGAAATATACCAAAAATCACGGCTGGTAGTGGCAAATTGGTATTGTGGGTCCGGAGTAAACCCCCCCCTTCTAATGTACCGATTTAGTTCATTTTTATATCTCGCTTTTCTCTCTATATTACCACTACGAATACCAAGTTTCGTTGAAATATAACAAATATTACGGCTGACATAGTCAAATTAGTGTTTTGGGTTCGGGGTAAACCCCCCCTTCCGGTGGACCGACTTTGGTGGTTAACGAACTCGTTCAATCGTTTGCTAATTGAATGCTTTATACCAAGTTTCGTGACGAAAAAACAAAAACTCTGGCCGCTATCGTGTTAACAGACACACACATATATATATATATATATATATATATATATATATATATATGCATATATATATATATATATATATATATATATATATATATATATATAAATTTTAACGGGTGTCATTTTCGGTGTCTACTAGGTAGGATCGATAAAGATTTGAAGAAATTTTTCAAAAATTCCGTCATGAGTCCAACCTCAATAGCTACTTTCCTTCGGAGGAAAGTGCTAAAAACAGTAGCTCTCCAATATTCTCCGATATAACGCTCATTTTTGGATAACTGAACTACAAATGAGGTATAGAATAAACCCTTAAAGTTATGACAAAAACAACAACAAAATACAAAACAAGCTGTGTCTCATTGGGGGACATCCTGTATATATCCTAATAATTAATAATTACTGCATAATACATAGCTACACCATTCATTGATTGTGTATTTGGCTAAATTTAATTGTTAAATATCTCAAAAAGCCTCTCGAAATTTGTGGGAGGTGGAATTCTAATTCGATGGAATAAATTCTCTAAAGAAATGTAATTTTGGAAATTTTGATATGATCAGTTAATCATCAAAATATTCATTTTCCTGGATTCAGAAAACATTAAATTAATATCTTAATGGAAAGATCTTTATTTATGAGCTCGAGCTGCGGTAATATAGGTAGCCATATTAAAACAATAGTAGGAACCTTGAACTTGATATTAGAAAGGGAGTTGTGATGAATGGTATGCGGTCATCTGCGGTTGCCATGACAATAAGCTAGGTTTTCGGGTTCAAGGCTCTTAAGGGGTAAAACTACTTCGTGCCATCAAAATCAATATTCTTGAATAAATAACAAACAAATCAGTACTTTTTAATTCTTTAAATCGAACGTTTTATACGGGATGTTAATGTATCCAAAAAAAATATGTTTCAATTCTTCGAAAAAAAAAAAGGGTTTTTTCACAGAGGTTTCCGTTCGTCTGCAGACGGCAATTTTTAATCTAAAACGAAAAATTATTTTGAAAGAACTGTTAAATCTAGTAAAGTATTTAGGGTTTTTAAGAAATATTAATTTGTTCGAAAATGGTGACCAATTATTCATTTTCTATTAAAAAATCAGTCGAAAATTGGTCATAAAATCTTTGTAATTCAGTGAATGGAAAAAATCCTACGTAATTTACTTGCAAATACGATAAGGAAGCTGCAGTTTAAATATGAAGTTGAACGGACAAAAATTGAAGACGCCAGAGTATCGCCCGATGTGAAAAACAGATTTGAAAGTTTAATGTTCTGAAATGTTCATTTTTTCCTATTTATTTTTTTTTTTTTATACTTTCTTTTAATAAAGATAAAAAAAAGTCCGTCACGCAGGAGCTGCATAACTAAGCACTTTCCTCAGAATTTGGGTAGTGTAGACTGCTTTCCAGAACAATTTGCTTAAAATATCCTACATAAATAAAATAAAAAACATGAATAGTTCTCTTATAAATTTGTAATGAGTAACTGATCAATTATTAATTTGCTTCCAGAGTTATGTTTACACATGGTACCTATTACACTACGTAATAAATACAAAAAACCTCATATTATCGTATTTTGATCTAACGCAGGAACAGGATACAGTCACTCTAGTGGTAGAAAGCGCTCCTTGCGGAGGCTTTGTGAGCCTACGTCTGGCGGGCTTTTCTATTGAAATATATTACAAATTAAACCCCCGCTTTACGATTGACCCATTGAGCTCATTTTTACAACACTTCTTTCTCATGAGTTACCCACGACGTATACAGCAGAAATTACGACCGGTATGAGTATATTAGGAATTTGGGTCCGTAGTAAACCCCCCCTTCTAATGAACCGATTTAGTTTATTTTTACAACACATATTTAACTGTAGATTACCACTATGAATACCGAGTTTCGTCGAAATATACCAAAAATCACGGCTGGTAGTGGCGAATTGGTATTGTGGGTCCGGAGTAAACCCCCCCTTCTAATGAACCGATTTAGTTCATTTTTATATCTCACTTTTCTCTCTATATTACCACTACGAATACCAAGTTTCGTTGAAATATAACAAATATTACGGCTGACATAGTCAAATTAGTGTTTTGGGTTCGGGGTAAACCCCCCCTTCCGGTGGACCGACTTTGGTGGTTAACGAACTCGTTCAATCGTTTGCTAATTGAATGCTATATACCAAGTTTCGTGACGAAAAAACAAAAACTCTGGCCGCTATCGTGTTAACAGACACATATATATATATATATATATATATATATATATATATATATATATATATATATGCATATATATAAATTTTAACGGGGGTCATTTTCGGTGTCTACTTGGTAGGATCGATAAAGATTCGAAGAAATTTTTCAAAAATTCCGTCATGAGTCCAACCTCAATAGCTACTTTCCTTCGGAGGAAAGTGCTAAAAGGGTTTTAACTTGGCTTAACTTAAAAAGGGAGACTGGCAGAATTGGCTATTCAACTGTACCCGAAATAATAGCAACAGCAGCTGTTCCGATCGGACAGCTTTCTGAAGAAGCCCTGGAGAGCAGAAATAAAGATTACAAAACTTCAGACTGAACCACGTGAGAGAATACTCAAACGTGAGAAAACGTGGCAGCTTTCGACTAATAAATATGTGATCCACAGGATTTTAGAATCATCTGATCCACTTATAGAGGGTGTCCCAGTATATGTGTCCACCCCCTTCCCCTCCTAGAGTTGTTGGAATTTCGAAATGAAACTTGGTAGGTCTCAATTATGTTGCATGAGGTTTCTTTTAAAGGTTTAGTTGACTTTGTAACATTCTCCAGTTTTTCTCCAGCGCATCTAACTCGTGATTTTCTAATGGTGGCAGGTATTTTTTTATGACGAATTCTGATAGAAAATTTAATTTTAAGATTAATTTATTCCGAGACAGAATTTAAAATATTATTATTAATTTTAATTATTTAATTGTTAACTATTGTAACAAAATACGTGCGATATGCGATGTCGTAAATAAACGTCCTGTCCTCAGGGCTCCTGAAGTAATGAACTAAAATTTAAAAAAAAAAGTCCAACAAATAAATTTATAAAAATATTTAAACCTCGTAGATGTAGAGGGCGAAATCGATAATAAAAAAGCAAAACTTAATATGAAGAGAATTAAATTAAGATTTTTAGGGCGATTTATTGTAAAACTCTGTTTTACTGGGTGACAATTATGGGCTCATATTTAGGAATATTGAGATAAGTTTATGGTTCTCGGAGATAAACATTAAAGATGTAAGTCTCGTCGTGGCTTTGTGAACTGCCACTTTTTGTTCACGATTTCAGCTGATTGAAATGGTAGAACAGTGACATTACCTTGTTAAGTAAACAATATGTACAACAGCGACATTGAAAAATGAGAAATATCTCGAATATGAGTGTCTTAAATACACCATTATTCGTCCAAACTCATCAACTCGTCTTCATTTTACAAAACATTTCCGTTGAAGAATTTCCTGAGCTAAAGGTGTATAGTTGTAGTTGTCCGAATACCTGAGCTGGATTGATGCTAGCTGTAATGCCGCTGAATAAAGGCAGGTTTTGAGAAATGAAGAAAGTTCATTACTATTTACTCATTAGGAAGCGAAGCATCAAGCTGTGAATCAGCATGGCTGAGTCATTCAAGGATTCACTTCGAACCTAATCACCTGGAATATAGAATCAGGATATGATTAATGTTGTATTGTTGTTTCTGCAGGAAGGGTTTGACAATTTTACTACAGGACCCAATTGTACAAGGAAGGTTTAGGTAGTCGGGGTTAGGTCTTATCGTAAATAAAACTACATTTTACAGTAAACTCTCAATAAATCGATCTTCGAGGGGCCGTGGAATGTTGTTCGATTTACCGATCATCGATTCATAGATGTTACACTTCGTTTATTTATTTATTAATTTTATAGAGCGCGCAAACGAGCGATTCACTCTTTACAAAGTTGCGATGGGTAGAAACCATCAACAGGTCAATGAGTCACTAAGAGGTAATATTTACATGTATGTATATGGGATAAACTAATATGGGATAATATGGCATAAAAAATATGGATGATGAAAGTTTAAAATTATTTAAAAGCGAAAAAAAAATATATATATATAATTCACAAGAGTACGGATTATTTCATTTCACAGTAGTTCATACATGTTTTTCCATATTTATATGTTTGCGTTAGATGTCTGTGTAAAAATTTATGTGTCTAAGGTATATGAGAATTGTGTTAATGTGAGGACTGTTATCTGTCAAAAGTTCATGTAGGTCAGTTGGTAGGTTTGTACCGTCTAGTTGCTTGCATTCCGTTAGTATGTGTTTAATAGTCAGTTCTGTGTTGCAAATGGCACACGTTGGTCTGTCCTGTTTCGTCATTAACATACATTAAATGTATGTTACACTTCGTCTTACATACATTTAAATGGGAAAATATATGTACATATGTTGGCAAATGGCAAGAAACGCCTATTTGAACTCTTATCCAGTAAGTAAATACATATGTACACCTGTCTCTCCAGTATCTGGAAAATAATCTCCAATTTTGTTTTCAACATAGATGTGTAAACATTTGTTGTTTGACGTTGCCACAGGTTTCCATGAATGCTCAAGGTGTATTAATCGCTTTCTCTAATTGCAGGAGATTAATTTGCGATCACTTGGTCCTCAGGTTCATCATCACTTCCGAATTCAATGTTTTGGCTGTTGGTTGTATCTAGGATAAAATATTCTCCTCAGAAGAATGATCGCTCGCAGAAACGCCACAGCCAACTTCCACGAAGTCTACGTTTGTAGATACATCCGTTGTGTTAGTTTTCTTATCTACGACTAATGGAGAATCGCTGAAATTGTCAATTGGAGTTGGAGTTAAAACAGCGAAAGTCCTCCTCCCCTCCCTACGGACGTATATTTTCAGTTTGACTTATTTATATAGTTTTCCAAGATTTTAGCCTGAAGTTGACTTATTGATGACTCATGTAATGACTCGGGACCACAGATATGATAGACTAAGAATCCTATGATTAAGATTCGACTAGATTTGACTGTATAATACAATGTGTCATGTTGTGTTTTGAGACCTGTAACAGTTTTCGCTCTCCTCCATACCCCTGAAACGGCTTGAATGTCACGCGAAAACGTCAGAAAATGACAACACATTTAATTCTGTACATTAAGCGAATAACTTGGATACACATACCCAGATTTCACAGTGACGTCGAACACCCTTCTGCTAACCACCCCGCTAATGGACGCCATCAGATAGCCTCTTGCCGATCCAATCTCTATATTTTTAATGTAATTACTGTTTTATATTTGTAATGGATAGCTGTAGCCCAGTACAAGTAGCTACAGAATCAGTGTTAAAAAAAAAAATGGCATTCGTCTGGCGACGGGTTTACAGCGTCGAAATCTGAGTTTATGCAAAAGAGAAAACAATTGGTGCTGATCCTTAAGAACTACTTGGTCGTTTTGAAACTATTTGGTACTAAATCATGGGCGTATGTAAGGGGGGGGGGGTCTGAGGGGGCTGCAGCCCCCCACGGAATCGCAAAAATGTGTCATAATGCTCTCAGCCTCCCGAAATTCTCCCATGCTCTCAGCCTCCCGAAATTCTCCCATGCCCCTTTCCCGGACCCCCCCCCCCTAGGAAATTATTTTCTATATACGCCCATGTATTAAATTGGCTCTAGCTCAACTCAGAAATAGGTGCAAACATTATATTAGATGCCTATTTGAATAAATAAAACCTTTCCCAGACATCCATCGTTTTTCTTCACAGCAAATATCAAATTTCCTCGGTCTACTGCGTGCGTTATTACTTTTTGTCTTTCGTAAACTTCATCTATTAATATTTGTTTGTATGTGGAAGTCTGAAAAATGATATCATATTGAGTAACGGACCGTTCCATGAGGAATAATGACCTTGCTCTTGTGCAGTATGGTGAGAATGATTATACTCCGTACATATAATTTTATAGAAGATATTATACAATATTTCGATAAGATTATAAAATTGATCGACATTTCATAGTGGCTTAACTTTACGTTTTGACTTCGTAGCCTGTAGCTAATATTATCCCTAAATTGTATGCATCATGAACTACGAAGAGACACAAGAAATCATTTTGATGTTATTTATTAAATCGAAATGTATAGATTAATGATGGGGATAGCGTGGTATCTGATTGGTAGGCATTTACTTACGGGGTTCCGCAAGGTCCATTTCTGGGCTCTCTCATTTCTTGTTTCTTGCTTCTTTTATCCTTCTAGGTCAAGTAAGTTCTGTTTTCTTTTGTTTAAATCATTGTTTTCACCCCATAGCGCTTCTAGCCACCCTTCGACTTCTTTCCATAGCTCATCATTAGATGATTAGATGATGTAATAAACAATTGGTCAAAGAAACATACCTTTAAGGCAACATATTTGAAAATAGACAATGCTAGCTTATGCTAGCTTAAATCACTTCCGGTATTTAAAAAAAAATTAAAGTATTATATAAATATAAAATACATCTCCAGCGACGTCCGAGCAGTTTTTTCCCGTTGAAAGGTGACGGCTTGTAGGGCCTGAGGGAATGAAGAAACGAGGTGCAGTTGATCCCAACCTTGTGTGTAAGCTTGAGTAGCCTCTGGACGGAGACTGTAGATTTCTCGGAATCCGGTAGATAACTGCATTTTCGGAGGCCTAAGGTAGCATTTGACGATGATAGCGAAAACAAAAGGGGAGTTAGATGGTCCCCAAAATATTACAATTAAAAAATATGTTCTAAAAAAAAACCAAACAGGTTAGGTGTGGGGTTTTACGCCGGAAAAAAAAAAATATTTATTTGTCCGTACCGACCGTTATGTTTACTTCATTATAGACTGAGAGCTGGCAACGCACTTTTCATGAAGTGTTTTATGCACCCTGAAATTTTGCTATAGTGTACCTCTTGGGTAGATAAGAAGGTAAGTATGTGTTTCCTGGACATACCTTGAAACACCAGGTACTGCGCATAGGGGAAAAGTGCAAAACAATATTACCCAAAAGTAGAGTTTTATTCAGAAGCCAACTATTATTAATGAAAAAAATGGCAAATTAATAATAAATAAGGCAGGCACTTTTAAGGAGGTTAAAATGACATTAATAAAAAAAACTAAGTACCTAGTTTTTATTTTTAATATTAAATGAAGTGCTTTCTTCACGCTGCGATTTAAGCAGCGTCTTCAGAAAACATATTTGAAAATAATTACAAAAGGGCAGACACTTTTGTGGGGTATAATTATCAGGAAACATAAAAATAAATGTTGAATATGATAGACTGCAATATACTGCGCGTTAGCGCATGAGTGAATGCAGGTCTCTAGCTGCTGATGTTCAATTCTGCTGACACAAGTCTACGTTCCTTCCTGTCCTACGCTTTTCCCCACATATACCCCCCTTCCCTTAAAGCGGAACGCGTTGAAAAGAGGATGAGATATATGCATGTGAGCGTGTGTGCTTCTCGCTGTGGTGCTGCGAAGACTTGGAGAATCCTCAGGGTGG
Source organism: Gonocerus acuteangulatus (assembly GCA_946811695.1). NCBI lineage: Eukaryota > Metazoa > Arthropoda > Insecta > Hemiptera > Coreidae > Gonocerus > Gonocerus acuteangulatus. The sequence goes on along the minus strand of OX328123.1, from coordinate 149,009,809 downwards.
TGGTAGGTGGAGAGCCTGTCATGAGTGGTGTCTGTCCGCCTCCAAGTGTTCTGATTTGGCACAGAGAGTGCCCGCTGAAATCTTTTGAGAAATTGGATGTGTTTGTGGGGGGAAATGTGATGGATTTGTGCAAGGTAATTTGTCCCCTGTAACTTACAAATTCGCCAAAGAATACTTAATTCAAAGATTTTTCACAACACAGCTGCCCGCAGTACTACTCCAATTTATATTAAAGTACACGATCAAACCCGGCGAATCTATTAGAACAATGGGTGATTGACTACGAAGACTCAAAAACATTATTACAAACAATGATGACTAAAGATCCCATCAATACAATGAACACAATACTAGATTAAATAACCACCGAAAAAAAATCATGGAAAATTTAAGCCACCTTTCACCAGACTTACACCAAAAATTGAAATATCTGTTACCAAAAAACCTGGACGAGATAGAGAAGAGCGTCATAGCTTACAGCGACATACGCACACATACACATACACATGGGTCCGAGTGAAAGGGATTGACCTCTAGGATTTGGGTGAGAAGACAATTTGAAACGGAAATCTAGGAATCGGGATTTTGCTAGATCTCCGAATTTTCCGAAGGGAATACTTAGATGGTTATGTAAGATTATGTTGAACATAAAAGGGTGCATGCACTATACAACTCAACTACTAGGTCGCTCAACTACTAGGTTATTCGAGGCTTCTAGTATAGCGGTTAAAAAAGATGGTTCTATCTTAAAAATTTAGTTGTTTATCCTATTTTGACTTATTTGATTAGATCTTGAGACGTCTATGAGTTTTAGGGATATGTGTAGTTTTTTGGGCTGTGTTTAATGATGTTTTCCCCTATGTTAAAATATACTATTCTGTATAGTATAATTTGGATAGAGTATATAGGACTTTGGACGGGAATATTTGTATTACTTGTATGTTTGATTGTTTCGCTGTTCCCCCAGTCGGTTATATAGAGAAATAAAAATGAAATTGAAAAATATCGAATCCTCTTGCAGCTTATTTCGTCATTCACACGACTATATTGCCATCAATATATTTTCTAACCTTCGGAATAACACAGATCTTTTACTCTCATAATCTCTTTTAACTCATGAATTGATTTGACAGTGAACATATCCTAATTGATAAAAACTGAAATCAGCTGATGGTGTTTAGAGGAAAACTAGACTATATCTAGGAGGTCAGTGTCTCGACTTGCTTGCCTTGGATAGTAGTTTCATTGTTAACGGAGTTTAGGGGACAGGATTTAGCGGGTTTTAGGTCCGAATCTCTTCCTGATCTCTTCAAGAAGTACTACTTGTATTTGATTATTAAGCACCCGTACTTCGTCACGGCAGATAATTATCTATTTTATTGCGTTAAATAATGTATCATTGAAATTAACGCTACTATATAGTTTTGTGCAGTTTATTATAGCACGGTTCCCGTCATACTATATGTTATTCATCAATTGATAAGTAATCAAAGTATAATGTTTCTTGACACTGGGGCGCAACGAACCAGTGTCAGCAAACAGATAACGCAGAAATAGCCTATTATCTTTAGGTTGTAACAGGAGTTTAACCAGTACAGGTTAAAATTCGTTTATCAATAATAAATGTACGTCAATCATTAAAAATGTATTTTTCCAAAATGTCATTTGGAAATACCCATTATATTTACGAGCATTAGCAAGAAGTATTCTGACTGGGGATGCTGATGGGAGAGGGGGCTGTGGGTTCGGGATATTATTACCTCCGATGGACCATCACCAGGTATAGCGTAGACTTTATGAGGGACAAAATCAGTTTATTTCTAGTAATTCAAGGAGTGCCATAATAGTTGAAATAAACCGCAAAAAAATATAATATTATGAAATAGATACAGTACAGTAATAGCTGACCTGTTATCGTCCTAGCAACGCATGTTGCGTAGGCGTGCATGCTCTCTTTAAAACCAACTAAAAATTCAAACCCCTCTAATAATACTTAAGAATTTGATATCAAAAAATTGTTTCTTAGCGAGTGTTTACATCGTAAAGGGAGTGTCCATGCAACATTTCAAATTTTTCTGTCGAGTAGTTTGGGCTGGGCGATGATGGGTCAGTGATTGAGTTGTATTTGACATATATATAGTAGATATAAAATTTCACATTGAAATAAAAAGTTCCGTCACTCGGACTAGGAAAACTAGCAAGGTAATGTTCACACACTGATTAATGTTTTAAAATGACCACTATAATTACGATTATTAATTAAATTTTAAGGTCCATTTACATAAAACTCTGATTTTTAGGAACTGTTATTAATAGGTTACCACCCTATTCTAATCAGGATAGGGCTGATGCCTTTTATTTCTTCCAAAGAAAAGCCAGCACCCCACGTCGTAATTGTAGCACGACCAGCGCGCTTCCATAAATACATTAAGGAAGTATATTTCTTCATATTGAAATAAATAAATCCGAAAACTGCTCACATCGGTTAGTAAAGTATGTTTTTATAATACTTCCTTTTCTCTAAATGGAACAAACATTAAATATCTTAGCTTGTATGAATTGTCAAACGTCTGGAACAATTTTCAACTGAATTAATCTTCTCTGAGACCGAAAATTAGTTAGGAAAACTAATTGTAGTTGTCATGACAGGATTTGGTGGACAAGGCCTTCTCTCTTCCAAAGAAAATCTATCCCGTTTCGTTCCTTTGAGCGTGGTTTTGTCTATTTTTTTTAATTGGTTGCTTTTACGTCATTACAGTACCTATGTTTTTTAAATACACATATATATTCAGGAAAACAAGACAAGTAACAGGAGTGTAATAGAGTGTTTCTCTAGAATAAGTGGAAGTTTCCACTGAATTGTTGTGCCTAAAATCTCAATCTGGGAGACGTCTTGTGCAGTGAGTGTGTAAATATCAAAAATTAACTGTTTCTTTTTCTGGCTATCCAAATGATACTAGGGACAAGAACGGAAACTCGCTAAGATGGCGGAGCTCCCATGAGTTGGGCTTTTGTTATTTTCAACTTTCCTTTTCCTGAAGATGACCTGACAGCCTCTAATAGAATTTTCTTAAATATCAATTTCTTTAGATTGACCTTTCCAAAATGTAATTTATACAAGTTGTTGCCATGTGGTCAGAACTGATTATTTAAATTCCGAGCCGCACCTTTTTTAAAGGAAGACAACACTACGAAAATTAAAACGAGAATACAAACTTTTCCGCCAGAGATAAAAACCTATTATTAATAGACCATACTAAAAGGAACTGCGCCAGCTTATGAGGTTTCAATATAATTCTCATCTCTTTAGAAAGCTTAGAATAAAGGCTCCTATTGTTTCCTCTTCAATGGGATCCATTCCCACATTGCCGAAACTTTAAGCATCGATTTACCCGAATATGGTGGTTAAACTCCACTTACCACGATTTCAAAATCGTTATCGAGATATTTCAAGAAAATGCATGAAAAGTCGAAAACTGCTCGTCTGTTAACTATTTTTTTTTTTTTAAATATTTTGTTATTCAATCAATAAATTGGTTTGAATTTCATAGGTAGGAAAACATCATCAACTCAATCCATCTGCCGTAGTCAATTAATTAACAACAATTACTTAGCATATATACGATACAAGAGTTCGTACAACTCCTCAACATTTTCTGTAGTAAACATCAAAATATTCATGATGGATTAAAAAAATTATGTTATGAGAATCCTGAAGACATAAATAAAGCCATTATAACTGATTGACAAAATTATGTTATATGATCCCACAAAAAAAAAAAATTGTTAAATTCGTTGTGATTGGACAAAAATGTAATATGAATCCAAAAAACATGTGGTTCTGTTATTTTCTGAAAAAATAAAAAGTTTTTTTTTTGTGGTTGATTTTATTTTTTCCTTAAGAAATTTAAAAAAAAAAACTTATTTTGATTTATCATTATTGCATTATATTTTTTTACCGTCTTCTTCTGGGCTATTAGTCTTCGCGCTATCTATAGGTTCTCATCCTTAAAAAATGCCAACATTGTTTTCACGCATTTATGTTTATTTAGTATGTTAAGCACCTAACGTTGCTTAACATTCGGTGATATACCTGCCATGATATATTTTCATCACGGCAGGTGGCTTATACCAGGACATTCAAAAAGTCCTGTCGTTTTTTTGGGGGAAATTATAAATAAATAAATATTTTCAAATAATCACCTTTATTCATCAAAATATCCACCGTTACAGTCGGTAACCTTCTCCCAACGAGATGGTAAAGCCCAAATTCCTTCCTTAAAAAACTGTTGATTTTTACTGCAAAAATAAGTGGTCAGTTCGTGAATTAGGTTGTCACGGTCTTGAAAACATTTCTGTCTCAGATTGTTGTCGAGATCTCTGAATAGGTGATAATCAGTGGGTGACAGGTCAGGGGAATATGGTGGGTGAGGCAAAACTTCCCAGCCTATTTCTGTCAATTTTTGACAGAAATTTGAAAAATTGACAGAAATTTGAAAAATTGACAGAAATAGGCTGGGAAGTTTTGCCTCACCCACCATATTCCCCTGACCTGTCACCCACTGATTATCACCTATTCAGGTGATGAGATCTCGACAACAATCTGAGACAGAAATGTTTTCAAGACCGTGACAACCTAATTCACGAACTGACCACTTATTTTTGCAGTAAAAATCAACAGTTTTTTAAGGAAGGAATTTGGGCTTTACCATCTCGTTGGGAGAAGGTTACCGACTGTAACGGTGGATATTTTGATGAATAAAGGTGATTATTTGAAAATATTTATTTATTTATAATTTCCCCCAAAAAAACGACAGGACTTTTTGAATGACCTGGTATTATTATTAATGTGACAGCATTATATAACGTGGTTCATTAAAACAAGAAAATATCTGTTTTCATTGATAATAACTAAGTATATAAAGTAAGAAAATAACAATATATTTGATAAAATTGCTTAACATAATTATATATATATAATATTTGTGAAAGCTAACGGCCATATCGACGATCACCGAAGTTAAGCAACGTCGGGCATGGCCAGTTCCCGAATGGGTGACCGACCACGACCTGTTTGTATAAAAAAAGGTAGTAACCTGTAGATTGCCCGGCGTTATTAGCCCAATAATTTAACAAGAAAAAAAAATCGTGAAATTTACTAGTCGTCACTTGAGGATTGCTGCATGACGTCGCCATCTTAAGCCTGTTTCCTCCCTACGGAAAGGCGCGGAAATGCCGAAAATCAGGCGGGTAGCCCTCCCCCTCCTGACAGGGTAAAGGCTGCGCGCGCAGATTCATACCCCTACAACCTGGAGTCAATCTCATAGCAAGGTATTGTGTACCTCCGTGCTAGAGCTCCATACATCCTCCTTCGCGCTCTGGATACCTTGAACACGCAGGTAATGTACAATATCTTATTTAATAACCTACTATTTAACGTATACGACAAATATATATCCACTATCCTCGATAAAATAAGTTTTACAGAATGAATGTAAAAACAAAAATTACTTTGCAAAATTATAATTTCATTCATTTAAAAATAATATAAAACAGAAATTTTGCAATTAAATAGTAAGAAAATTGATGTTAATAAATAGTAATATTTAACATAAAATTTAAATCAAGTCATATTTTTTAATATAAAAGTAACTATATAAATTAATAGTAAAATTCAGAAATATCCTTATTAAAGAATACCAAGAAAAAAATATGAAATAATATAAAATATAAAAAGGGTCATATCTTATTTAAATAAATATTTTATTTCATTTTTTCCGAAGTTTAATACATACATTTACAGTATTTTTCCTTCATTTGGCATTTACAAGTTTTTCCCTTAAGAATATTTCAATGTTTCATAATGAAATTTATAAATACATATAACTATTAATATTAAAGGATTTATTTCCACACAACAGTTATTAATAAC